>CM034156.1:649218165-649589130 GCA_019776745.2 Taxus chinensis
AAGAAGTATTCAACATTTTCATTTCTCCTTGACAAGGGAATATTCATGAGTTCAATTATGGTTCAAACATTAGGGACATGTAAGGCCAATTAGACAATCCAACAAGCTCAACGCTAACAATATAGTTCAAATACCGTCAGACCTGTATTTTTTCATTATTTTTCAAATTTCAAATTCACTAAGTTTTAAGTTTTTAAATTGAGTAGATTGTGCTATTAAGGCATTGATTTACATGCATCTCAAATTTATTGTAAGTATTCACATGGGACATGGGACGACATCAATCTATGTCACACCTTTAATGTTAGGTACAGACATAAATATTTTTACACATATCCCTTAAATATAACATCTTGCAAATACTAACTTAAATGGAGCATCTATAGACACCTAATTTTGGTTTGAGGTACTTTGCATTGTCAATTTTATCACTTCTCAGGACATTTACATCAGTGGCATGTATTTGGATATTTCGACATGCATTTCCTTCTACCAATTACCTCCACATCACCTTGGTCACATCCACATGTTAGCTCACATTTATAGAATCACTTTTAATTTTCTTAGAAACACTAATACACTTTTACATGTCCATATGTCCATTTCCATATCCATGTTTTCTGACCTCGTGGCTTGGTTCAGTTTTTGTAGAAATGTTTGGCCATAAACTTATCTTCCTTTTGTCACACATGTACTCCTAATCTAGCTCTTAGCTTAACTACCCTTGTATGTGCCTTGTACTATTATCTTCAAATCCCTGAGTTAGTTGGATGTTGGTCTATTGTGGAAGTACTTTGATTTGCAAATAGTCCATCAAGAATCAATTGTTATTTAATGCAAAAATTTCACATCATAGAAACTAAAGCACAAGAATCGAGATGTTAATCATACACATTAGGTCTAGGGTGGATACAAAATGACACTATATCATGGAATGCTTTGCCATTGTTTTGCATATAACGACAATCAAGTTAGACACCTAGACAACCTTTAGGGGACTTCTATGTGCACCATATCTAGAGAAGAAAATGTTAGAAAAAATCTAGGTAAAATCCAAGTTGGGAATGAATCTTTATTGACAAAACTATAATAGATAGTTGAACTAGGGACCTACTGCACAAAACCTATCTTTTTTAGTGACTTCTTTATTATTTAATTATATTTTTTGTTCTTGGATCCAATAGACTATTTTTGTTCTACAAACGTTATTAAAATCCCTATATATTTGTTTGTTTACTTTTCTATCTCTCCCTATCTATCTAACAAAAATTGTATGGCCATATAATAGAAGTGGTAGAAAGTGCAAAGCATCCACCTCTTGTGCTTGAAAGTGTAAAACACCATTTGTGCACTGAACCCTAAGCCCTTCAACTAGAATGGGAACACACAATCTTTTTTTATTACGTTTTAAGTGGAAATTTCGCCAGGGCCATCGAGCATCTATCATAATTTCCGTTACGGTCACAATATTGAAATTATTTAAAATAGCATTAACACAAATAATGGGGCTGGCTTTGAATGATTCATCTGACCACAAAGTTCGCCTACGTACTGAGCCCATAGAGAGGCACAGTGTGAAATCCTACCGGTTTTGGACAACCCACTCATGTGAAAATGATGTTCTTATTGGAAATCCAGTCATCCCGTGTCCTTTAGTCACTTCATACTTTCCACCTGTGGTTGACTTCATAATACTTTTGTCCGTTTTTTAGTACAAAATAACACAAAGGTACAACCTCCATTATTTAGTGTTTCTAATGATGACAGTCCCTTTGTCAGCTCTAATTATGGCAACTTTGTCGGCTTGCCAATATTCTATGGCAGTCTATGGTCTGTTTTAGTATTTTTTGCCTCTATATAAGTTGACTTAGTAATCCACTCTTCCTACCTCAGTTGTTTTGTGAATTGGATGGAAATGATGAAGAGTGGTTTTCTCCCAGATATGAAGAGACTAGCAGTTGTATTTGTGTTGGTGCTGCTTCTCCTGGCTTCAACTGATGGTATAATATTTATGACTTACTCTTTTTCTTCATGAAAATTTTGATGGTGATTTTTTAAAAATAAAAATCTTTTTATTTTTTGTGTCTTGTTATGAGCAGAGCTTGAAATCAGAGGCAATGCCAATATTTGTGAGAGATATAGCACCAAGGCACCCCCCAATACATGTCCAAACTATGAAGATCAGTGTGCTCGAATTTGCACTGGTAAAGAGAAAGCCAAAGATGGAAAGTGCCATGCTTCTGGTTGTGTCTGTTACTTCGACCATTGTTGATCTCAAACAAATATATACACACATAAATGTTCCAGTCATGGAGATAATCAAAGTTATTATTTCAGCACTATAATATGTCTTTTAAACTTATCAGGATAGAGATAATCAAGGTTGTTAGTTATGGTCCTACTAAAATCTAGATAAATGTTCATACCCTTTGAATGGATAATCATGAAATCCTCCCTCGCCTTCCATAGTTCATTATGTTTTTAATTGTATAGTTATCCTTCCCTTTGAATGGATAGTCAAATCCTTCCATTGTCTTACACACATAAATGTTCCAGTCATGGAGATAATAATCAGAGTTATTATTGTAGCACTATAATACATGTGGTTTAAACTTATGAGGATGGGGATAATCAAGGTTGTACTTGGTTATGGTCCTACTCTAGATAAATGTTCTTACCCTTGTCTTGCATAGTTCATTATGTTTTTTTAAGTTTATAGCGAAACAACGTCCAAAATTAGTCTAAATAGTATAGTGCAAGGTTTTTATGGCAGTATTCTGCTGGTTGTAAAGTTTTACTTAATTTAAAGAAATATTATGATGGTTGGCAGTTTAATCTAGAGATGTGTCAGGGTGATTTTTTATTATTGGTTGTCTTTCGCAGGTTTCCTACACAATTTTTTTCAGAAATTACTGCTTCAAGGTTTTCTGTCTCTTTAAAAATATTGTATATGAGTTCACATTTCTTTCAGAATTATCAAATAACTTGGAAGTGTTCATATACAAATGAAATCATCAAATTATTTGGAAGAATCATAAAATAATTGATGAGAAACAGAATTGAACAATGTATATCTCATAAAAAAGAAAGAATCAAGATTATAGATCAATTTCAATTCAGCTTAATTTTCTCTGTGGATTTAGATGCATCTAACCTGACAGTTAGCCTCCCAAAAAAACAAAGGAAATTTATCAAATAAATTCACATATGCTTTGAGAAATTTACAGCATTGGATTTGGACTTGCTTAGTCTATATTTTATATTGTGCTTTGTGAAATATTTTTTAATTTGAGAAAATGATATATCTGTATTCAGAATTTTACAGCTTTGGATTTGTTCTCTCCTACTCTATATTTATATTTAGAACAGTCCTTTATATTAAAATAAAAAAATGTTACAATAATTCACAAAATAGAAATGACCTGAGGACAACAAAAACACATTATTTTGGTTTTTTTTTTTTTTTTCGGCTTTGCTGACTATTTCATTCGTTGTATTATGGTATAATTTTCCTAACTTCTGTGAATGATTTAAAACTATCTATTATTGCAATTAATTAAAATAAAATGAAGATTGATCTATAGAAGCTTCCTCAAATTTCTAGAAATTTTAGGGGTTTTCTCTTGTATGGGTAGTTTCATGAATTGTTTTTATGACTCCTTGTTACATTTAATTTGGAGGGGAAATTTATAAACAAAAATTTAAATCGAGAATTTGGATATAATTTTAGATTTGATGGAGAAAAATTAACCACGCCCAAAAACATTTTAAACCGCTGCAAAACCACATTGCTAATAAATTTTAAACATTTTGGCTGCATAAATAATCCCTCCCCTTCATGGAAAAAACTTCTTGGCACGGAGAGAGTTGTGCCATGATCATTGATATCGAAGCTAACCATTATAATTAAAAGAGGGGTATTAACTGAAACAAGTCTCTTGACCATTGCACCAACTTTAATATTGTACGGATAACCGATACGGTTTATATTATCATTTATGTTATATTTGAGATGGTAGTTAATTATAATGATTGATTATGTTATATACCTAGTTTAGAGGAAATCAATGTTGTCATAGTAATTTAGAGTTTGCAAAATTTTAATATAGGGTGAGTGTGTGTAGTAGTGTGGGTCACTCACCAACCCTATGGGTAAGTTGAAAGTCGTATTTATGATTTGCATTGTTTGAATTGGTGGCTGAGGTTGAGTTAGCGGATCCCGATGGTTGCTTTAAAATGAGAGTGATAGTGGAATATAGGAGTGGACTTGGCCCTTAATGTACGTCGAGCGATTCACATGGAGAAGTGTGACCTCTATCTCAAAGTGTCCCATGACCACTATGTGATGTGCAAATGTCTCACTCCCCACATCACAAGTAAATCAAGAATCAAACCCACGAGCTATTGGTCACCAATAAAACTTACTATTATGACACAACCTTGAAGACATGTTTATATTTTTAACATCCACAAAAGTTGAGAATACTTACTTATAAATAGTTTACACAAATTATGTTATTTTATTGTATTGAAATAAGGGATAAAATCCAATATACACTCCCAATAGATTAGTTACACACACACACATGGATAGGAAAGGTGAACTTGAAAACAATTGTTAGAGGAGCCACTTTTTGTGCACCCTAAGTTTACGAGTGCACACACACACACACACACACACACACACACACACACACACACACACACACACGCACACGCACACGCACACGCACACGCACACGCACACGCACACGCACACGCACACGCACACGCACACGCACACGCACACGCACACGCACACGCACACGCACACGCACACGCACACGCACGCACGCGCGCGCGCGCGCACACACACACACACACACACACACGCACGCACGCGGATAGGAAAGGTGAACTTGAAAACAATTGTTAAATTGGAGGAAACTTATAAGGGAGAGGAGCCACTCTTTGTGCACCCTAAGTTCAAGAGCACACATAGCCACCTAAATATATAATTCAAAGCAAAAAACACCCTTTAATAGGTTATGCTCTCCCCATTATATATGTTTCTTTTTAGATATTTAAATTATGTGGAAGAGTCTTTTTGTAAATATTTAAATTTGGTGATCTTAAATACAAATGTATTCAATGTGGACCATTACTATAGAGTTAAGCCATATATTTTATTCCACCTATTTATCATCATTTAATTGGCTTATTGGTTTGATATGACTTGATGTGACTTATTCAATAGAACATTTTTTTCATAATTTTAGTAGTAGAGGGACATGTAGTAGCTCCTTATGTTTCATCTACCCTAACAAGTATTGGTCCATCCTCAACGATTGGCTCCTCTCCCTTAGGTTTTATTGTTTTCCGCATCAATGGCCCTATTAAGTGGAAAATAAAACATTTCCTATGGTTTTTTTTATGAACTAAGAAGTCTCAATGTAGTCTTTCATTAAATACTCTCCATTATAATAGTCCCTAAAATTGTAAAAATGGATATTCTTACCCACCCCTAAGAAAACACATTCACATTGTACTATCAAATTCCATAAAACTCGTTACAAACACCCTTAGCTAAACATAAATGAATCAATATAGAGAATCAACTCATTAAAAGTGCAAAACCAATATGTTGACCCAAGGGGTGAAGTTGAGTGGTATGCTTACTCATAAAAAGTCCACCAATGTTAAACTCCCCATAGAGGTTCCCAAATAAAGGATGATGTGAATACTATAATTTTTAGTTCTACCTTGACACTAAGTTAAAAGGAGACCAATTATTCATATACCCTTTAGAGTACCAATCAAATACAATAGAATGTTTAGGTTTATTTGATTTTATTTTACGATATGATTATAGTTGCTAGAATATAATAATGGAGATGTATGCTCAGAAGTGTAGACATCCTAAACACACACACACACACACACACACACACACACACACACACACACACACACACACACACACACACACACACACACACACACACACAGAGAGAGAGAGAGAGAGTCTATTTCCATTCCATTACAATTAATTAAATTAATTCTATCATTTAAATCATAACCCTTTATAATTAAATAAAATTAATTCCAATTACATACTCCTACCCTTTAGAATTAATTAATTTAATTCTATCAAGCCCTTCGGAAACTCCTAACACCCTTTAACACACAACAAGATGGGAGTGGATAAGGTGAAGTGTTTGCAGGATTACTACACGGAAAGGAAACATGCAGGGAAAAGGGGAGTGCACAAGGAAAAGAGACCAAGCAAAAGAAGCATGGAACACTCTCCATATTGTTGCATTTCAAGGTAAGGAGAAAGTTAAAATTGCCAAAATTCAATTACTTATAAAAGATTTTGAAAATATGTCTATGAACTAATCAGACTCTGTAGAGTCATATTTTACTTATGTAGTTGGCCTAGTAAATCAGATTAAATTTTATGGAGAAAAATTGGATGATAGAAGAATAATAGGAGTCTAGCTTAAAAATTTGATCCTTTGGTTATAGCCATAGAATAAATTGAAGATTTGATTCAAATTTCAATTGATGAGTTGCATGCATCTTCAATAAATCATGAGCAGAGGTTAAATAAATCACATACATCTATAGATCAATATTTTTCATCTCAAACTTCAGCAAGACATGACAAAGGCAGAGGAAGGTTCAACCCTAGACGCAGAGGAAGAATTCCATCTATAGGTGGACCCAGTAGCAGTCCAACAAACCCAAGTGGAAGAGGAAAAAGTCAATATCATAGTCATAATCAGTCATTTTGGTCAGAGACAAAATAAGTTTCATATGCAGTTTCATTATTGCAAGAAATATGGGAGCTATGCATATGAATGCAAGAAGAATCAGTATGACCAGAACAAGAAGAATCGAAATCATTTTAGGATATTTGCACCAAGCTCCATGTTTATTGCATGTACAAGGATTGTTGAAGCAATACCTAGTACATCACCTATTGAGTTTAATATTTCTCAAGAAATTCCCTATGATATTTGAATTCTTGTTATAACAATCATATGTTAGGAAACTTGGATTTATTTTCCACTTTGGATGAGTCAGTAAAGACTGATGTTACTCTTGGAAATAATAATAGAGCAACTGTAATGGGCAAGGGAAAAATCAACATTCTAAGTAAAAAGTGGGAAAAAAATATTATTCATGATGTTTGTTATGTTGCATGTTTGAAACATATTCTTATGAGCATTGGTCAATTAGACCAAAAGGGATATATAATATATATTGAAGAAAATGAATGTATGATCATGGAAAAGGTTCCAAGTACTCAGCTAATTGCAAAAGTGCAAATGAAAAGCAATATAATATTTCACTTGAGATTAGAAATAGGTCTAAAAAGAAAATTAGTCCATTTCGAAACTCACTTTGCGGCCCATTCCACAGCTCGTCTCGTAGCCAAGTTTGGAGATCAGTGAACAGCTCAGTCCAGAGCTCAGTACGAAGCCTAGTCTGGAGCTCAATTTGGAGGTTCCTTTAAGGTAACATATGATATGTCTGAAGCTCAGTCTATAGATCAGTAGAGTGTAAAATAAACCCAATAATATTTTTTAGTCAGTAATCTAAGATGAACCACATGGCTCTCACATCTAATATTTGGGCATTTAAATTTTGGAGGATTGAATTTGCTACATAAGAAAGTATGGTGAAAGGTATTCCTTTAATTAAAAAACCGGAAAGGATTTGTGAATGATACATTTTAGGAAAGCAACATAGAGAGACCTTTCCAATTGGCAAGTCAATAAGAGCAATGACACCACTTGAAATTGTTCATTCATATTTATGTGGAAAAATGCAAACACCTTCGATAGGAGGTTGTTCATATTTTCTGATTTTTATAAATGACTATATTAAGAAGACATGGGTGTATTTCTTGAGACACAAATCTGATGCATTTGATATTTTTCAGCAATTCAAGGCTCTAGTGGAGAAGCAAAGTGGACACTACATTAAATTTCTGAGAATAAACATAGGAATTGAGTATCTATCCAATGCATTTCTAAATGTTTACAAAAAACATGGTATCCACAAGTAATTTACTGCCAGCTATACACCATAGCAAAAAGGTGTGGTAGAGATAAAGCATAGAACCATAATGGAAATGGAAAAAATTATGATGAAGGCCAAACATATTCCAAATGATTATTGGGAAAAAGTAGTAGCAACTGTTGTTTACACTTTAAACAAATGTCCAGCAAAAATTGTTAGAAACATAGATCCTCAACAGGCTTGGACTGAATGATGACATAGAGTTTCTCATTTAAAAATCTTCGGTTGTATGACATATGCACATGTGCTTGATGAGTTAAGAAAGAAGTTAGACAAAAAGGAAAAAAGTGTATTTTTGTTGAATATTCAAAGAATACTAAAGCTTACGAACTGTTTAATCCAGTCACTAGAAAAGTTGTAATCATCAGATATGTGAAATTTGTTGAAAATGAGGCATGGGATGGAAGTATAGAAAAAACAGTCAGCATAGTAGCAACTATTCCTCGAGATGATATGGTGGATGAAGAGCTAACACCACATGGTATTATTCATACAATACCTTCTTCACTCCTGGACAAGCACCTCAATTCGTAGCACAAGCTACACCTCCATCAATAGTTAAAGGTTACACAAGATTACATTAAACTTCAACTATTCAAGAGACTCCACAAAGAACACCACCATAGACTCCTTTAACAAGCGTTCTTGGATCTAGTCCATCTAGTGCAGTTTGAATCATCTCATCATCAGATAGCCCATTGCAGCAAAAAACAAAGAGTCTTAGTGAGTTATATGAAGCTAATTATAATGTTGATACAATTGATTTTTTTTTAGTTTTTGCATTCTTTTCTCAAGCTGCAGATCCAATATTTTTGAAGAGGCTATATAAACAATGAAATTTGGGCTCAATCCATGGATGATGAGATAGATGCTATAGAGAAGAATTAGACGTGAGAGTTGGTAGATCTTCGTGAAGGAAAGGACATGATAGGAGTGAAATGGGTTTGCAAGACCAAGTATAGTGCAGATGGAAAAGTGCAGAAGCATAAAGCAAGATTGGTTGCAAGATGATTTACACAACAATATGGAGTAGACTATAATGAAATGTTTTCTCTAGCAGCACGTTTAGACATGGCAATGACAGTATTGACAATAGCAGCACAAAACAAATGGCCTATATATCAGATGGATATGAAATCGACATTTTTAAATGGATTCATTGAAGAGGAAGTTTATGTGAAATAGCTAAAAGGTTATGAGATTGAAGGTCATGAAGGAAATGTGTATAGGTTGAGGAAAACACTCTATGGACTTAAGCAAGCTCTTGAAACGTGGTACACCAAGATTGATTCCTATTTGCTTCAAAATGGCTTTAGTAGGTGCAGTAGTGAGCCTACTTTATACATCAATATACATGATCAAGGTAAAACTCTAATTGTATGTTTATATACACGGCCAATTTAATCATTACTGGAGACATATCCATAATTTCATTTAATTCAGCGACGAAGAAAGAATTTAAGATGACTTATCTATGTCTCGTGCAATATTTTTAGGCATTGAAGTTCAACAATTAGATGCTGGAATTTTTATTTCACAAACATAATGTGCAAATGATGTCTTGAACAGATTTAACATGTTGAATTGGAAGCCAACCCCAACACTAGTGGTAGCATGACAATGGGTCATTTGTTGATCCAGCTTTAATCAAGAGATTAGCTCGTAGTCTCGACTCTCATGTATTTGACGGCACATCATTTTGTTTATAGTGAGGACTAAAACAGTACCGTTCAGCATGCAACGTGGAAGGCCGCCAAGACGTTGTACTGTGAATCACATTCCGTGTGTCAGTCGCGGACTCGCAACGGGTTTCACTCCTGCTTGGAAAACACCTTCTCTGTAAGTAAATATTTGATGCCGTATTTCATTCAATTAATAACAAAAAGATGGTGATCACGCAACCGACCTAATTTTTCATTCTCATCTCAACTAAAATTAGTATAGAAAATATCGCAAAGTGATTCGTGCGTACTCCAGTTATATATGGAAAAACAAATATGGGGGATCAGTGACTTTTATTACGGATTGACAGAGTCAAAGGAAGAAGCTACGGATAATAAAATTGAGGGACTGGACCACTCCTAGTTGGCTTTTAATCTATTAAAAACTGTTGCACCAATTTAAATCTATTTGGAAAAAGCGATCACTAGCGAAATGAACTCACATTTTTTCCATTTTTCTTTGCGTGCTGGAAACCAGGGAGATGAAACGGTGGGTAGCAAACCGCTTTCTCATAAATCCAAACAAATAGAAACCATCGGAATATGAAATCAACTCCCCACACTTAATGAATTTCATATTAAAAATTAGAATATGTGGAAAGTGACATGAAACATTCTTATCAAATATATTTTTTTGAACACTCTATAGTTTTAAGTTACGTGTAGCAAAAAGTTGAATGACCCTACGTTTTTAGGATTTTCTGAATTTAGAAGGAAAGATCATGTTCATATTGAATTATTAAGTAGTTTCTGGTTTAAAACATGATAAGTAGCTTCAAATTAGTTCTTATTACATGCAATTAAGTACGAACAATGAGAACGGGTTAAGTACATTTGAAATATTCAGTACGACGTTTCTCAAGTATCTTTGCAGCAATATGTTATCTACGGCCAATTCAAGGTTTTTAACTTTTAGTGTCATTCTACCACATATTATAAATGAGAGAAACATGACTGCCACACTTTGGCAGTTTTTTTGTTAACATTTAATTTAGTTTGTGGCAGAACACAAGTATAATAATGATGCTCAATCATAACTCTCTCCATTCTTCCGATTTCCTCCTAACATGTTAATACGAATATCATAAATACATCTATCTAAATATGTTGAGAGAAATAAATTTTGAGGCTTTTATCTTAGTTTTTTCACATACTACATTGATTAATAATTCCAATATCTTCTCCACTAATTTTTTATTTACTAGAGAGAAATGCCATCCATTTAGCTACATTGTTGTGATGTGCTCAAAATAACTTGTCCCTAAACAAAAAAAAAAATGAAACTTTTAAGTGATGATTAATTGGATGTCAAATATAAGCCTACATTTTCTTGTGACTATTAAATAGATCTCAAATTTAGAATTGAATATAAAAGTGAACAACTCACTTCATTACAATTCACCTTGATGTCATTATAGTATGCCTCATGGTATAATTATTTCATATAACTATGGTTTTTTTAAATAATCCTTGATTTGAAAATAAATTTTTCAATAACTAACAATGAAACTTATGTGAGAATTGCACGTCATATGTAAATGACACCTATTTACAAATGTTAATAAACTTATAAATTGTTTCTATGTATTTTGAGATATGAAATATTATGCACCTTTTCAACATATGTTATATGATGTAGGAGGCCCCTAAATGTATTTTAAATAAGAGGTGTACATACTCTACACCTTTATAATATTCAAATTTGTGGCCTTTTTTTTAAGAGTACAAACTTTTCACAATTAGGCAAAGTGAGGTGTATAATAATATTTTGGTGCCTATAATAATAGAGAAAATGTTAGTGAGATTAATATTTAAGATCTTTAAACAGTTGAATATTTTATCTAATCAATATATAAGTATAATACACTTTGAATGTAGACTTGTGTAATAAGTGTCCCAACCCTTACCTTTTTATTAAGAAATTTGTTTAAATTAAAATGATATTTAATTTCTAAATTAAAACGTATATGAATATATATCAAACCATAATTTGTAAAATTATTAATATAATTTTTAGAAATCTTAATCTTTTTTTAATACAAAATAAAATATTTTTTATTTTAATATTTGTAAATTATTTTAAATACAAAAACTTAACAACCCCTTCCAAAATAACTCAAACAAATGTTATAACTATTTAAAATTTCATTTACGTCAATAACATACACATAAAATTACTCTATAGCCTATGAAAATTATTAATACTTCTTGTAAATAGTCCCCTCCAAAATAACTCAAATAAATGGTATAGCTACTAGCATACATATCTAAAAAAATCTATGTAAAATATGCGGAGAGGTATCATTCTAGAGGCGCCTATTGTACCTATGTCTTAAATTTAATATAGGCGCCTCGAGAATGATACCCCTCGGCATATTTTACATATATATTTTTAAGATATGTATGCTAATTAATTAATATATCATATTTATTAAATATTCAAAAAATGTGTTCATACAAATATTAATATCACTTACAAATTTAGAAATTAATAATATTAGTTATATGAGGAATACCCAAAAAAAAATATAAAATAGAAAGTATTTATATAAATAATTCATTTACATAAATATTCAATCTCTCAAAAATAATATATAGAAAATTTAATATAATAAATACTAACAAAAGTTACTGCATTTAATTTTGAAAATGAATTTTTTTTACCTCACTTAATTTTCAAAATGAAAATCCTAACAAATATAAAATAGTTCATTTAAATAATCCTTCCTTTCCTCTAGACCTTGGGCTTCAACACCAAATAGAGGACAAATCTTTTCAAGGAAAATCTTTTCAATCTAAGCACGTGTTCCATTAGACGGATAGGAAAAGGAGCTCCAATTAATTCACATTTTTTGTGTCTTATCAAAGTTGTCATTGTTCGACTTAAATTTTTTCGTACTATTTATTACATTATTTACATGCTTTATATATTATGAGTTAAGTGAAAAGGATTTTATTTTGGAAATAAAATATTTTTAATGTATATTTAAATAAACTATTTTATATTTGTTAGGATTTTCATTTTGAAAATTAAGTGGGGTAATTTTTTTTTTTTTTCAAAATTAAGGCAGCGGTCCCATGTAGGGGGCAATGCAAATGTTTTTAGCAGGTGCTGCAGAGTAAAAATAGGAGAAATTTGTAGCGCAGCGGTCCTATGGAATGCAAAGTTTTTAACAGGTGCTACAGAGAAAAAATAGGAGCAATTAGCAGTGCAGCGGTCCCATGGAATGCATAAATTTTTAGCAGCGTGACTTACTGAGCACCAGGGGAAGAGATCTGGATTTTCCATACAGGTCCGACATAGCATCTTATAAACAATAGCATTCTTGATCTCAGAAATCAGAGATTTATTGAGACCCCTGGCTGTTACAGATCTAGCTACACCAGCCAGCTATGAATCCAGTTTGATATCACTTGATCTGATGTGCAATTTTCTGTGAAG
The DNA here is from genome assembly GCA_019776745.2 of Taxus chinensis. Taxonomy (NCBI): domain Eukaryota; kingdom Viridiplantae; phylum Streptophyta; class Pinopsida; order Cupressales; family Taxaceae; genus Taxus; species Taxus chinensis. The sequence goes on from CM034156.1 coordinate 649,231,399, forward strand.
CAAGATGAAATTTGTGGTTGGTAGAAATGGCAAAAAATTCAAATAATCATTGATCTCTATGCAACAAATATTGGCTTGGAGAAATAAAAGGTGCCCAAAAAACTTTAGAGAGAAAAACTCGCCAAATATTGCATTCCCCTAGTTGACATAAAAACATAAAAAGATCTTGTTTAACTATGTGCAAAATGATTCAACAGGGATAAAAAATATGTAAGAAGCACCAAAATACCTTGGACCCAAAAATTGTATGCTATCATAGTTCGTTACATGTACATTTGAGAGTGTCAGATTGTAGTTTGGTTGAAGACATTTCTTCATTTTTTTCTTGTCAGATAAATGTAGGTTACTTTTGTGTAAATTGATTTGCATTTACAGCTAGGATTTGAATTACTGTAAATGCTCTTTATACTGCCTTATTTGTTCAACTTCTGGGTTCTTCTATCAGAAGGGCATCTTTGTTGAAAGTATGGAGGGCTATACAGTATTATTGACTTTTGTTGAATGCAAGGTGACATTGCTCAGATAAAAAAAAAGCAACAAACGTTGCATCAAGGGTAAAACAATCTTCTTGGTCACAACAAATCTTTGTCATGGAACAGGTTTGGTAGATTTCAAAGGTGTTCCCACTTTTACAGGTCACGGTCAAGCCTCTCACTAGTAGGTGATGCCACAACATCTACAAATGTTTAGACATTGTGTTTTCCCCTACAACCAACATTCACCTAAAGTGAATAAAAAACATTCTCATGTATTTTATACTTAAAAGCTTCTGCTATCCCGAATGGACCATCCCCCATACAAAACGCTTCAATAAAACAAAAAATAAAAGACGAAACTGTCATAAAATCTAAAAGAATGTTGATATAAAGGATTGACACAAGTGTGAACAGATGCAGCTAAGTGTTGCTACAGTGACAAGAGAGACAATAATGAGACTTAATATTTTCATTACTGTTTTGTTGAGAATGAATGTAATAATATTTAATGAATTTAAATTTGTTGGAAATTTTTGTATAACAAGCATTGTTGGGCTTTCTGCAGTGCAGACAGGGAATTTTTTGGGCTAGTTTCCTTATGGCACATTGCCGTTGGAATGAGTGGCCTCTCTCCAGTTTCAGATGACATCACATTGGATTGCACAACATTTTCGTTACAGTTTGGTAAACTTATATGCCCTGATAAACAGCGTAGTGATCTTACTGAATGAGTCAAAACTCCTATGCTGGAAACTGAAGGGAGGACACTTGTAACAGAAGACTTTAAAACACCGGTATAATAGATTGGGCAACCTTCCAAAGAGAATGTGATGTCCCTTACCCAACCCAAGAAACCAATTACATGTCCAGCTGTCTTGGATGATAAAACCTTAGAAAGTTGTGAAAGAATGAATGTAATGAGTCTAATCAAGGAAAAGTAGTTCAACTATAATTTTGCAAGTCTGTCTCCTGATTTAGACTCAATGCTAGCTGAAAAAATGTCACAGATTCAGACTGGTATCTCTGTTACAGAGCTCAATCAAAGAAAGGAGCATTTTGGATCATGCTCTCGGTCAGAGTCAACATCAAGGAAGATTGGACAGGGCATGGAATTTAAAGATTCAGCTACTGAAGAAGTGAAGATGTCTAGTACTGAATCCATAGTAGCTAGTAAACAGGATGATGCCAAATTGACATCGGACAATAAAAGAAACTAGTTTGCAATTGAGAATATGTCAACCATGCACAATACGAACACTGCATTTTAGAGTGATAATAAATTTTAGGGTGATAATAAACTTTAACAAAGAAGATAAAAACTAATGCAACTGTCAACAAAAATATCACGATTCTACAATTTCCAGATCAATGTTTATCAATTATACATCAATTTTCCAATTTTAAATCATTTTTTCAATCATTTATCATTGTTTATATTGACAGGTACCTGATTCTTCAATTTTTCAGATTTGTCAAAGCCCCTTGATGTGCAACACAGATCCTTGTTGCAGTGAGAATAAAAAAAAATGATGCAAACATATTAATAAATCCCCTGATGTGTTGAAACAGATTTGTGGAGGGAAGTATTTGGAGGGAAAGATTCATGCAATAATTTGGTAACCCCTGGCAAAAAATTGTGGAATGCAGGTTGTGGAAAGTTTCAGCCCCCCATCAATTTGCATCGCTGAAACATTCTCTCGTTTGCAGGTGTTGCTCCACATTTTCAGGGCTAGATTCCCTATTATCATGTAGCTGTAACTGCAGATCCACATGGGACCACCTGGCTGCACAAAAATAATGCGGTTGCCCCCCACATGGGACCGCTCCCTAAGTGGACTAACTTTTGTTAGTATTTATTATATTAAATGTTCTATATATTATCCTTGAGAAACTGAATATTTATGTGAGAATGATACCTCTCAATTTTTTCTCCTTATTCTCCTTGTTCACATATAACAAATTGATGTCATAATCTTGTAACATTAAGCCTTCCGAAAAATGTGAAATTCTATATTTAAGACAGATTTTTTGGATGGCCCGTCTCCCATGAACATCAAATTATTTATTGCTTTCCTTATCTGACCGTAATCACCCCTAACTATTTCAGTTTATATTATTCTTGGTCTAAGCTTTTAGACGTTATTTTTTACAAAAAATTGAAGGCACCAAATATTATTTGCATTTCTAGTTAGGTAATCCCTCGAAGCTGCCATTCATTAGACATATGTTATTTACTGCGTGATCACCACGTGGACATTGACAAGCATTTACTGCAGGTAGTTACGTCCCAGAGTTGGCTCAGGCTGCTACATTTTTTGGATCGTAGGAAAAAGTCTCAGGCATCATTTATGAATCCGAAGGGAGTTATGGTGAGTCAAGGTGTGTTGTAATCAATTCATGTTGGAAGAGAGATTAACATTCCTTAATCATCACCTAAATTTTGTATGCATTTTAGTGATTCTGCTAAGTTTTCAACCTATGAAATTATGATGCTCATTAAAATGTCCAGATGGTCTAAATTTTTCACACTATACAGCCTACAGGTAGGAAACAGTGATATGTCTATTGTTTCAGACGATATAGGAGAATATATGTACTCGTGGTCCGATGCATTCATATTTGATGAAACCTATGAGGAATTAATGTGGCACTGTAACCATATTTCATCTTACTAAATTCAGTTCTCGTTTTCTTTTCTAATTCAATTCATATTGGGGTTTAATTATCAGGTAAAAGCTTGGGGTTTTTATCTTCCGCACACCAGAACTAGGAATGCATGGCCGGTTTCACATAACTCTGAAGGGGAGCCCTTGGCTTAAAGCAGCTGAGTGGCAGGTAACGATATGCTATTGCTTGTGTCCTTGCTTAGGCTATGAACCCTGCCATTCTTTAGACAAATTCATCCTACGTTTTGTTCTTATATTGTTAAAGAATTGTTTTACACAGCAAATTATTTTCAATTCATAATGGATATATTTGCGTCTTATTGAGAAATTTCGTGTTCCTTCACTATGCTCCCACATTTTATAAATCATTTTGTATTTCTTTCAGATGCCTCTCAAATTGCGGATACAGTTCTGTTAGTCCAATTTTTAATCACCAGTAACTTTATTTTCATAAAAAAAAGAGAATTTCCTGGAAACAACTAGTGTCCATCCGCTATTGTTAACTGGAATTTGATAAATCTGTTCTGGAAAATTAATATCCACTCAACACCATTTGTTTCAACACCATCTGTTTTTAAGGGCATAGTCTTATGGAAGGGGGTTCTCCTTAAATATTTAGCCGGTGTTGCTGAGAAAATTTAGGATTTAAGAGCATTTAAGCACTTTTAACGACCCATGATTTTTTTATTAGTTTCCTCAAAAATAGCTGCTGAGATATTATAGGATGAGATATTATAGGATCCCATTGGATATTTATGGTCATTTGTAGAAAAATAAAATCATATTTCTCTCTAAAATCACCAAAAAATAATGGCAGGAATACATATTAGATTCTATCAGCCCTAAACTGTAGGGGGAAACTCCCAGCCCCCCCTCTCCAGCCACCTCTTAAGTTTAGGGGGGCTAAAAAAAGTGGAGTTCATATTTTTTTAGGCCTAGATTTTATTATTTCCGGTAGTTGGCTTTAAAAACAAGCATGAGACCTTCTAATGCAAGAAAATAGGAGCCCAAGCCCCTCCATAGGCACCATGCCCTCATTTCCACATACAACCCCCACTTCTTGTCAACCAATATTACTTGCCCTTCGCTTCCCACTAATTCCTAGTAGAGATTTGAACCATTCCACCGCTTCGAATCAGTATAAATTTTTTTCAAATAACTCGTCGTGGAACTCATCAAAATCTGAAATCTCTCAAAGAGTAATCTCTCTTAGCAGACTTTTGCGGAGGTGGAATAATTGTCCAACGCCTTTCAGAAATATTTAACTCTGCAACCATGCCATCATTATTGTAAGAATCATTGAACCAGTAAAATCTTCCATTGGAGTAAACACCTCTTCTTGAAGGGGAAAACTGAATTATCAACTATCATATCCATTTCAGTCCGTGAATTGGATTGTGAATCGTAACACAATGCGAATACCACACTCAGCACAATAATACATTGCTGAGAAGAGGGATCAAAATCTGCATCCTATATATAAGCACCCGCCAATATTATAACTGGAAGTTTCATGAATTGGAGGGAAACGTTTCCAATCACCCCTATTTGATTCATTGCAGATAGAAAAATTATAGACCCCTTGACAAGCAATACATATGGTTGCAGGCAAGCTCCATGTAGTAAGACTTTGCACTCGATTTATCAAAAGGGATTTTGTAAAACTCACCAGTTCCTTCCATCACCCATGATTTGTTTAATCAATATTTTCAATGGTGTTGCAGCATTTGATCATGAATTTCAGATAATTTCAACGAATTTCAACTGGCTTCCGTAGGTACTTTTATTCTTTATGAAAGCGTATTCTTCTTGTCTGGGCTTCCTTTTATAGTACTTGAGAAACTAGGGCTCTTGAATCAGTACAAAATCTAGGTTTTTTGTTGTACTCCATGTTGTATCCTTCAACTGGGCATTACTTACAGATTGTTTTCCCTCTATAAGCACTCATATTTTTATGTTTGAGGTGACAGAAAACATAATCTCAACTTTCTTCTACTTACTCAGCTATATAGTGCACGACCTTGTGGGTGAGGAATTGAACGAACTTTTACTGGAATTATTTGCGGCTTTGGGTGATTCTATTACCATCTAACTATTAGCAACTTGATCCTCTTCTATTTTGTCATCCTTCATTTCTACTCCAGAGCTTTGTTGATCAATCCGCTCTGCCTCTTCATCATGTAGTCTTGGTGAACTAATTTTTAACATCTGATTATTGCTCTCTAACTCAATGCTTTGCACGTAATCCAAGGACTCAACCACATCAGTACCCTCGTTTTTGTCATTACTAGGTGTCCCCCTTGCTTTCTACAACCTCTTTAGCTTTCTCTAAGGAATGGAGACACCTCTTTAGACACAAAATTGATATCTTCTTAATCACTGTCAAAGGTTATGTGGCTCTAGCTGATTTTTTTCATGTCTCTGCAAAGCTCTCTAGCTTTAAAATAACTACACTCTAAAATCTTAAATTAGTTTATCTCTATACACCCCACAGAGTCTTTCAGCAGATCTCAATAATGCAACCCATGACTCTAGATACAAAGAATAAATCTCACATTCTACCAAGGCCTTAAATAAATAAAACACAGAGACATGATAATTCAATTGACAAGTGAAAAATAACATACTCTCCAGATGGCACCCCTTAAGACTAAAGCCTTCCATGTTGTTCAGATTTTGTTGTTTTGTTTCTGATATCCATTTAAATTAATGCGTTTCTTTTCGATAAAAACTGGGTCAAATTAGTTCACTTTGTTGATGTTTGGGTTGCTCCTTGCTTTTGTTGTGCATCGATAGTGATTTTGTTATTTCATTAGAAACCAACAAACAATTGTGATTTTGTTTTTACTATTTATGTTATACAATGGCGTTAGCCTATTTTATTCTGCCACATGTTTCATTTATTTTCATTCTTTTTAAAAAAACCATAAAGAACAACTTTCTTGCATTTTTATACCTAAACAGAAAAACACATAATGGAAAAAACATTTTATTCCAAAGATGCAGCGAAAACTTCTGCAAAATAGCTACGAAAATGAAAGAGAATGCAACACTCCTACAACATTTGATATCAGGATCAGTTGCCACATGTTGTGCAATATCAAACAAACTAGAAGAAGATGATATCCTAACTTTATGCTTTGCACAAGAAAAATCCAATGACACTATATGCATGCTAAAAAAAGTTATCATTGAAATTGAAAACTTACAAAATGTCCTTGCTGAAAAATTCTATATGCAATATTACGTTCAAAAAACACAATTTTGTAACAAACATAACTAAATTTTAATTTCTATTTTCCCTCTTTCAATACACGTACTATTTATTTCAATATTTAATTTTTTTTTTCTCTTTTTTAGTCGTTGGCTTGAATCATTTGAAATTTGTACAATTTACCATTTACATTGTCTTACACCATTTCTTATATATTTTTCTTTAACATAGTTGTATTAACGTGAGAAGCATGCCCAGAAAGGTTTGCATTTAGGTCGCCATCATGGAGGGAATGCACTTGGGGCATCATCATGACGATTCTAGACGATTAACTAAAATTTGGATTTTGTAAGTTAATCTAAGAATTACAACAATGTAATAACTGAAATATACTGAAATGTAAATGCTAACTAATTTGTTTGATGTTTTAAATGAAATGAAATTACTGAAATAAGAGGGATAAGGTACTAACCTAAAAATAACTTACCTCGTAGTGATCTTGGACTGGATGAGATGATGAACAGGTAGAACAAAGTGTCACAACACACCTCCGAAAGTTACAGAAGAGGCAGGTTTGACCAAACTGGGGTGCCCGTGGGAGGATTAGTGTGCCTGGGGCGCCTTGGTCTCAAATATGGGCACCTTGGTCTGCGGAATAACTTGAAACCTGAGTTTAAATTTTTCATTAGGTCTTCACAATAATTCTCCTTTTGTCACGTGCAGGGAAAATTTTAGTGGTGAATATTCGTAATATGGCGAATATTCCATTTTTGAAAATTTTGAAAAGGTGAATTTTTTAGCACGGGTCAGTGACCTGTTCGCCTAAAAATTACACTTTAATTTTTTTTAGGGGTCAGCTTCGCCTACCCTTGAAAAATATCCCCTATATAAACCTAGATTATTCACTAGGTAGAACACTTCTACTTCACATTTTTCAACAATATGATATATCCCGTATTATAGATGCGTTACAAGGGGGTAAGTTATTGACGCGCGACAAGGAGGTTTTCAAACAAGGAGATACTGCAGATATTGACGCATAGTAGACGCATGACAAAGAGTTTGTTGACGAGTGACATGGAGATTTTTTCGATGAGCAAGAAGAGGGCAGAGGCTGCAGACGCGCGACAGGATATTTGCTGTCGCGCGTCAAAATAATGCATTGACGCGCGTCAACAGACCTCATTGACGTGCGTCAAAAACAACCTTGTTGACACGCGTCAAAGAGGTCTGTTGACGCGCGTCAATGAGGGTTATTTGTTGACGTGTTGACCTTGACGGAAAGTTGACACGTGACAAGGAGGTACAACAGATATTGATGTATAGCAGACGCACGACAAAGAGTTTATTGATGCACGACACGAAGATTTTTTGATGAGAAAGTAGAGTTCGGAGTGCTACAGACGCGCGACAAGAGATTTTTTTGTCGCGCGTCAATGCATTTTTTTACGTGCAACAGCAAAATCTCCCGTCACGCGTCTGCATCCTTTTGTCGCAGCACTTGACAATCAGGCAAAAAAATTTCATACAACCCCCAAAAAATTTGCCTTCCCCGCGAAACCGGTTCCGGGGATATTCGCCAGGTATTCTCCACCTCCGATTTCAAGAGGTCTCTTAAAATGAACCCTAGTCACGTGGATGTCACATTAGCTTCGTTGATGACACCGTGAACTTGCAATGAAGAATCACCTATAAAACCCCACGCAAAGCATCGAACTCTGAAAAAATAAATATGCATATGAAGGGGTCGGATTGTCCTTAGTAGCCACGATGGTGGTCTTACAACTAAGTGTTGTACTACATATCAGACCCAATGTAGTTATGTGTGATTGTGTGTGCAATGATGTGCATAGGATACCCTAGCACCAATAATGTAGAGATAACGAGCAATAGATAGATATAATGTAAAATGGTGGCTGGAATATAATAGACTTCCATTTCCTATGTAGTGTGTGATGCATAACACTACCCAAATGTAGTCCCTTTCCTTGTGTAGATAGCTAGCCCTTGATAGAAATAGTTTGCCCATAACGTAGTATGTATGTTGTGTTTATATAGGCATCTCTTGCTCAAATTTGACACTAATGATCCGACATGCCGACTAGTACCTAGGAGAATGGGAGGGGAAATTATAAAGACATATGAACTCAAACATCTAAATGAGAACCAAGTGTGACTAGGACCAGGGCACCCTAATCCCTTCCTAGGTGCCCTAGTCAAATACTAGAGACGACAACTGAGTGAATAATGACAGTTAAGACTCCTTGAGAGATTACCAAAACTGTGCAAGTAAGTGATGAATGTGCAAGACACACAACGACAATGACCAACCAAACTAATGACATGAATAGGGGATGGGTCATTAGTGAATACTTTTCTTATATAAGATCCATATATAAAACAACATACTTGGTGGTATAATTATAGTAGTAAGTGCGTGATTTTGTGACTACACTAGACCAGGCTTTGCCAAACACAATTAATTATAATATGTAATTCAATAATTTACATTTTTTGTATCATTTGTTTTATCCCTTCTTAGTCGAAGGTTTGAAGCTCAGGAATCACTTTGAACAATTAATTATGATATGTAATTTATTTTATCTTTCTCAATCACATATGTACTATTATATGCAATCTCTAAAACACAATTACTTAAAATCAATTTAATGACATTTACTTTAAAATAATAGACAATTCACCGTAAAGGTAGGGACTAGTCACATTGGGACTCTTGTTTACATTTTTTGTCTTCAAATTTAATCAAATTTGTTGAAACCATATGAGATACAAGATGAAATTTTGTGGAGGATTTCAAAAAACTATAAAATAAAATAATATTATTTTAAAGCCTGAATCCTCTTAACAAAATGATAAGTGATGGAATCTAACATTGAAAACTGTAAGTATGAGTCAATATATACAATCACAATGACATTGTTAACAAGTAGAGAGAATTAAGTTTAGATATGATGACTTTTTTGTGTGGCTAGCCATACTTAATAATGAAACTATTACTATATAAAAATATTATAAAGTAGAGAGAGAAGAAGTTCTTTTCATAAAAATCCAAATGTAACATATTGCTAATACCTTATCATAGATAATACTAAAAAGAAAACTAACAATATTGAAGTGGAATAGAATTTGGAAAACACAGGTTGAGAATGAATAGTTTTATTCTTCCTCAAATACATTTAATGTTCTAGTCACATTTATATTTTAACGTATAAGTTTAAGTTGTTAGTGTGAGTGGGTATTTTTCACTTATTATTGATTTGTTAGGTGAATTTCCCTCACCCATGGTGATTCATCTCACTTAAGTGAGTCATGGGTCTTACATGATTCATTAACAGTTATATAACGAATGAAAGATTTTGTCATATGCTTCATACATGTCATTGACATATGGGAGTTACATGTAATTCTTTCATTGTAGCTTCCCTATCCTATTTTGGGGGTATGAATAGTCTAGGCATGGGAGTTACACAACACTCCTTTTACGTACTTTTTATTTTTTGATCTGTGAGTATGAGTAGACTATTTTTTTGTATGCACACTTGTTCCTTGAGATTGTTGAGCCGATGAAATACAACTTAAGGATGAAAGCATGGAAGGATTAGGCATGTGGGCATAGGGCATGTGAATGTGCACAGAACTATATTTGGAACAGGGTGCACCATGAAGGTTTGAATCATGACTTAGTCATTTTGCATATTGAGGCTAATTATAGACATGGAGTACAGTGCATGTTTTGTAGGAGACTTGAAGAAAAAACAAATACTATTTTGGACGAGTAGAAGATTAAGCGCCATGCAAGGTTTTGATTTATTAATAGGATTATATTTTTGTTATATTATTAGATAATCTATTAATAACGACCTTGCATGCTCTTGTATTTATCATGAAAGGGATCATTTCTATTATTATCATGTAGTCTATTTTTGAAGATGCATGGGCGGTGAAGGGAAAGTCCCCACCCCTATAAATATGTATTGATTTTCACGATTTGGTATCATCACTTTTATAATAGGTTATGCTACTGGATTATGTGCGTGCATGACTTGTGGTGACATTGTTATGTATGTAATAAGCTTATGTGTTTTACAAAAATTAATATAATGAATATTTGTGGCTAGATACTAATTGTAGACACATATGTTATTGGTTCATGTATGGTAAAGTTAATCTTGGTTCTTGGTTTAGTATTCATGCTTAATGGTTAAGATCTAGATCTAGTTTATGCACCTTGTTATACTTAATTATCTTTGATAGATCTGTAATATATGTATAATGATGCTAACTTCTAGAACAAAATGACATAAAAGAGGGACATGTTACCCTTGTGCACTTCAGGTGAGCGCTCAGTTCAGGCTGAGTGATGTGCCAACGCGCCTTGGGCTTTTAAGGGTAAAATCTAGGCTACATTTTGGTTCCATTGTTGGGGACCTCTTTTTCAGTTATTTGGCAGGATGTTGCATGATGAAGACGTACTAGTTGACCTTAACTAGTATTGAAGAGTGGTTAGACAATTTGGAAGAAGAGTATGCTCGTAGATTTAGCATTGGACTTGAATTTAATGCACGCGCGTGGGTTGAACAAAATCTGTATGAGACGTTCTTTGCCATATTTCCTATAGATTTGTAGAAGTGGTTGGTTGTTTATGCATAACAGAGAAATTAGAGGTTTCATACACTTGTTTGGACACAAGAAGAATTCGAGGCCTTATATGATGTAGATCTTCAATGTGAACACATGTTGTGGATCATTAGTTCCGTGATGTTCTGAATAGCTATAGTTTGGAGTACACAATTTCTTCTTACTTTTATCTAGAGGTTGTTGAGTTCCAGTTCAAGCGCAAACCTAGAGGATCATATTTGCATGGTATTCCTATGGCAATTAAGATCTTGGTTGTGATGCTGGCTTTGGAAGAGAAACACATGGCTAGCTAAACACCACCATGCGCGAGGAAAGAAGCAGTTGTGATGAAATATGGTGGACCTAGTGGTAGAAAGACAAAGAAAAGAAAGGCGGCTGAAGTTTAATGAGGCATGCAAAAGGGATTTGGATAAGTAGAGAGAAGTTGCAGAATGAATGGTGTTGTGGAGGGATATGGATCATGAAGGATTCAGAGCTCACGCAGAGGACATGGAGCCAGAGCATCTAGAACTCTCCCATTTGGGAAAGGATGACAGAGAACTGTCTTCAACCTTAGATGAGAGTGCATCAATGGAAGCTACATAGACTGCGGGTGGGCATTTGATACCCCTTGGTGACCTACCCTTGCACTTGGTTTTCTAGTTTCTACGACAGTTATTAGTAAGTAAGCTAGTGTGGGAAGTAGAATAACAACAGATAGAGTTGATCCATAGTCAATTTTAGGAGTTAATCAGGTATTTTATTCATCTATGGTGGTGCAATCATCATCTATGTTATTCGAAGGTTCAGTTGGAGGTATGTTTTCTAGCACATCATCATCACAGAACTTGGGCACACAGAACGTAGACATCACGTCTGGAAGTAGCATAACTTCGTAGACTGTAGGAGTTCGGTTTAGCACAACTTTTGGGACACAAGGCAATGCATCTGCTGGTCTGATACCTACTATAGGAGGGGGATCATGAGGATCAGGTGGCTTGGGATCTAGTGGATCTGGGGGTTTTGGGGGCGGAGGAAACACAAGAGGAAATACAAGTTCTAGATCTGGTAGGCACAGTTTGCACCAACCCTAGAATATTTATATGGAGATGTCTCTTCATCTTCTAGAATACAAAGGGATAGAAGATGCAACTAAACATGTGCATATGCGTGAGATAATATGGCATACGAAGGGGATTACAACTCCTGAGCGTAAGGCAATTTAGTTTATAACCACAGTGCAAGGGCTTGGTCATAGTTGGTACATGAAATTTGATCCGGACCAGACTTGTGTAGATTATACCATGTTGCGTGATGCTTTCTTGAAAGATTTTTATAGACCTAAATTTGAGCAGAAGAGCATTAGCGCACTAAAGGACATCAAGTAGGGTATGATTGCGAGTGTTCGGGAGTATGATGCATGTTTCAAGACCTGTTGGCAAGAAAAATTGTCGGGTGGACAAACTTGTGGATTTATTGCTAACGCTATGGGAATCTAAGTCCATCTACTTAATCGATGTAGCTGTTGTATATGCATGCACAAATAAAGGTGGATTTTCCTGGTGGCCTTGTGGTCGGGGATCCAACAGGGGCACTCCACTGACCCTGTGGTAAAGATAGCAATCTCTTACTAGGGAATAATTTTTTTGAAGATTAGGAAAGGGAGTGAGAAAAGAGGTAGGAGAACTAATGTTGTAGGTAGAAAATCAGATTCCTGCACACACTAGTTAGAAATTTCTTCACGTGCATTAAAATTAGGAAGAAACAATACTGCAAATAGAAACAAGACCAATTAGAATTTAATGAACACAAATTATCAGTAAACCCCTTAGTCAAAAAAGGCTCTAAAATCCTTCTTCTTGTATTGACGCTCAAGCAGAAATTGTACATAGTATGATAATGGAAGACATTGAGAATAGGAGAAAAGTTGCTAACTCTTTTCACTCACAATTGAGCAAAATATCTCACATGAACTTACAAGAATACAAACTAGTTAGAAGAAAATTTCATAATTAGAATCCCTTAGAATGAAGAGCTCATTACAATTTATAGTTCTAAACTTGAGTCCTCATCTTCCTGATGCTCTTTCATATTCCTCATTTTGACTTTAGACTATTCATATTCCTATTTGAATATTAAGTCCCTTTTATAAAAATAAGGTGAATTAAATTTTACATCATGTCTCTAAAGTCATTTTAAGACATATCAAAAACTACAAACCCTCAACCCAAAATTAGAACATAGAGGAGAGAGAATGTTGGCGGGGGGAGAAGGAGGAGGAAAAGAAAGGATGTTGCCCCTGATGAAGTCTACAGATCCTTGCTGATTGAAAACTCAAGTGCAGTGAGACTCTGAATCTTCAAACTCCTTGCACCCTAAGAAACTCCTTCAAATTATCTCATGAATGCTTGCCAAGTTGAATGAACTATCCTGCTGATGACTGCAACTCCCAGACTGCGTATGATATACTTGTTACCCAAACTATGTAGTGAGTGTTGAAAAACATTGTCCAATTCCCTAAGATTAACCTCAAATTCCCTATGATCAATGCCCATCGGATGATCCAGAATGATGGTGTTGACTTGAATGATCATCCCTTTATGTCTCAGTGTGCCAAACTTGGCCTTTGAGAACAAAATGCTATTTTTAGAATATGAGCCCATGTTCTGCTATTCTAGGACATATCACATGTCTTGCTCCAGTTCACCTTCTGAACCTTATACCATATTCCAACCTCCTATGTTCCTAAGATATTGCTATTTTTATCTCATTTCTATTTTAGTAGGTTGCTATTTGGAGACCTGCTATTTTGGGAAGAATTCATTTTCTGTCGTACTTTCCATTTTTACCCCTTTTTTTATTGTTCTGAGTGATCAAACTTGCAATTTAGTGGGGCTAGCATGTGAGAAAGTATAACATATGTTATTTTTAGTAAATAGTGAAAATGACCTCTGTTTGTGATGGGAACAACTATTTTGGATTTGGCTCTTTGTCACAAACTCATGTTCCAATTTTCATCATGATTCGCTTACTAGAAAGCTCAGAAATGAAAAATGAAAAATGAAAAATAATGTTTGGTAAGAGCACTCGCCATGTTTGGGTGAGCCATCCACCACAAGCCAAATCATTCAAAAGTATATAAATATTTTATTAAAAATATCATTTTTTAATAAAAGATGGGATTAAAATTCATTTGTTTTTAATTATGAAGTAGTGGTAGGGTATTCTTGGGAATGTAATTAATGATGTGAAAGCCATCATGTGCTATTATGGGGCCCATAATTTAGGCTTTCTCCATCCTTTTTCTTCAAGGATATTTTCTATAAATGTAAAGGAAATGCTCATTCCAAAGGGTTAGAAAAGTTAGACATCTTAGACAAGTGCATATTTTTCAAGAATCCTCTCTCTTCTACAAGTTAGCTTTGTGGATTGGGGAACTTTCAAGTCTCCTTTGCAAGACTGTAATGGAAACCATTGCCTCTTTTGAATGTAATGATGCATTGTGCATATTGTTGAAGTAATAAAAGTGTATGTTTTGTGACTACTATTAGTCCTTTTCATCATTCCACATACTTCTTTGTGACTTTCTCATGCTTACAGATACATTATGCAAGTTTAAGTTTCTATTGTAGGTTCTTGTAGCTATGTGCTTATCAAGTGGTGGAGTTCTGCATGTAGTTGAGTTGTGGTGCTTGTTCTCCCTTCTCAGTTTCATCCTTCTTCACTGGAAGACCGAAATATTGTTTGTCTAGTTGAGTTTAACAAAGGGAACACACACTTCTTAGTTTGTGGTATTTTGTTTACCCTTTCCAAGTTGCAGTAGGTGAAGTTGATTTATGGTGCACAAAACCCTCTTTAAAACAACCTTCCCAAAATGTAGCAACACCCTTCATTTGGTGCATCACCATCCCTAGTATAGTTTTATTTGTTGCAAATCTCTTTCCCTAAAGCCCATAAAAATGTTAGTATATGTCTAGATAACCATTTTTATTACACTAGGAGTAGTACAACACTTAGTTTAGGAAGAGGAAGAAGGCCTTCTCTGGAGGTTCACCTCGAGCCCAAGTCCCATAGCTTGAGAGGTGGTCCCATGTTATCCAATCACACCGAACGTTTTGTTCACTTTCTGGCCATTTGGAGGGTGTAGTGATTTGGTGATAACAAAAGAGTTGGAGGTAAAGAATCTCTGTGACCATGTCAGGGCTGTTTTAGTTGAAGAATGGAATGTGCAACTATTGAAGTGCCCGGCCACAGTATGCGGTGATATCCATGGGCAGTTCCATGATTCGGTAAAGCTTTTCCAGATTGGTGGAAAGGCGCTTGATACTAATTATTTATTCATGGGAGACTATGTAGATCATGGATACTATTTTGTTAAGAAAGTGTCATTGCTAGTTTCCATGAAAGTTCTCTACAAAAATATAATTACCATACTACGATGGGATCATGAGAGCTGTCAAATCACCCAAGTGTATGGGTTTTATGATGCGTTCCTAAGAAAATATGGAAATGAAAATGTGTGGAATTTTTTTATAGACCTCTTTGATTACTTGTCGTTGATAACACTTATTGAAAGCCATATCTTCTACTTGCATGGTGGCCTCTCCATGTCATTAGACACACTTGATAGCATACAAGCTCTGGAATGCATACAAGAAGTACCACATGAGGGACCCATGTGTGATCTTCTTTGGTCAAATCTAGATGATCGTTGTGGATGGGGTATTTCCCCAAGGGGTGTTGGATACACATGTGGTCAGGACATAGCTACACAATTCAATCATACTAATGGTCTCAGTTTGCTTTCTAGGGTACACTAGTTAGTCATGGAGGGTTACAATTGGTGTCAGGATAAGAATGTGGTAATGGTGTTTAGTGCTCCAAATTACTGTTATTGCCGTGGAAATATGACTGCAATTATGGAGATCAGTGAGACAATGGAATGAAATTTCCTTCAGTTTGACCCTGCTCCACGTCAAATTGAACCTAATGCCACTCACAAGACTCTAGATTATTTCTTATAATCTTGTTTATGGAGAATATCACAGTTTTGTATACTTCTATAAAGTTCTTAAATTTTAGAAAATCAAATTTTGAGAAATTGAGGGCATTGTTTTATATTTGGATTTGGTTGTTGCTTATTTTTTTCTTCCAAAAATGGTTGAAGATTTATCTCCCTTCCACATACACCGATGTAGAAAAGAAGAAAAGGCATAGATACGTCCCACAAAAATATGAAGAAGATGAGAAGTCTGAGGACAACGCACGAAATACTCCAATACTAACTGAGGATACAGAGGAGCCTCAGGAAGAGGAGATGAAAAATGATGAAGAGAGGTTGAAGGAAACATATTTAGAAACATGTAAGGGTGAGCCTTCAAGCATGCCCCATACTACAAATATAGGTGAAGGACCGGTGTTGGATTTGGTAGTATACACCCCTAAGGGAAAATGCTCAAGGAAAGGAAAGGAGGAATAAAATTATGAGACACCAGTAGTCAGGTACATTGATGATCCGACCAGTATCATATGTGTGTGGTTCCAAAGCACTTTGGAGCCCAAGGGCAAGCAAACAATTGTCATGGATGATGCAGACTCATATGGATGAGCTTGACTTCGACTTATGTGAGGATTCATGTGTGTCACGTAGATTGAAGAAGGAACCCAATTCATGCCATGTTATTGTTAATCCCACTGTCATGTCTGATGAACATGTAAGCAACGACTTGACTAGAGTATCTACTGAAGTTATGCATTGGAACATTGATAAAGCGGAAACCATTAGAGTGTTATTGGACGATAAAAAGGATAAGGAAACTGAAATCAAGTGCCTTATAGAGGAGTGAGATAAGGCTAAGGCAAAGGTGTAAAAAGTTCTTAAAATGGCATAACAATTTGGTGATGAGATTATTGAAAAGAGGCCATATTTTCAAGATAAGATTGCACAAGATTTTCCATCCACTCTACACTATTTGCACACAAATGTTTAGTTTCTACTAGAGGAGGGATCCATGTGCATGTTAAAACCTAAGGATGCTATAGAATAGGCACAAAAGGATAAGGAAACAATAGTGTGCAAGATTTCAAGATATGAGGCCTTACTGCAGACTTTGAAAGATGAGTCAAAGAAAGTAGACTAGGCATTGACTATGTGTGTAACACCAATTGTGATAATAAAGACAAGGACTATGGTAGAAGAAGATGAAGTCCTTCATGCAACAAAGAATGAAACACTTGGGCACGTAGAGAGACTTACACTGGTAGAAGCAAAGTGCGATGCGCTTGAAGCTGCCCAAGTCCTGTATAAAGAAAGAATGAAAGAAATTTGTAAGCTAGTAGCATAGAAAATGGATTTTATGGATGGGGTGGTCTCAAGTCTATCCAATTTTCTCATGATACTACAGAATGAGGGTGAAAACATGACACTTGATGAGATGGAGGCGGTTCTTGTAGACATTCCATATAAAACAAATATTGCGCTAAGTGATTGGAATAAATTGGAAGCGGAGATTAAGAATGAATATCTAGAATTGATCCTTCATGTAGAAGAGTAGAGCGTCGAGTAGTCTCTTGTTCTTTATATGAAGTATTTCCTTTATTCTTTCATTCATTATTCCTTATTCTTTGATTCATGGAGAGATAAGTTGTGATTACCCATTTCCATGGGCGAAAATGACATTAGTGTGGGGTAATGTTGAGATGATGAAATACAACTAAAGTATGAAGGCACGGAAGGATTAGGTGCATGGGAATATGGCACGTGAACACGCGTGAAACTATATTTGGAACAGGGTGTGCCTAGGAAGGTTTGAATCAGGACTTAGCCATTTTGCAGATTGAGGCTAGATATAGAAATGGAGTAAAGTGCACATTTTGTAGGATACTTGAAGAACACGCAAAGGCTATTTTGGATGAGTAGAAGATCAAGCACCATGCAGGGTTTTGAGTTATTAATAGGATTATATTGTTGTTGTATTATTAGATAATCTATTAATAGCAAGCTTACATTCTCTTGTATTTATCATGAAAGGGTGCATGTTTATTATTATCATGTAGCCTATTTTTGAATGTGCATGGGCAGTGAAGGGAAAGTCCCCACCCATTTAAATTTGTATTGATTTTCACGGTTTAGTGTCAGCACTTTTGCAATAGAGTTATGATGTTGGATTATGCGCATGCATAACTCATGGTGACATTATTATGTATGTAAGAAGCTTCTATGTTTTACAACAATTAATATAATGGATCTTTTTGGTTGGATATTGATTATAGACACATATGTTACTGGTTCACATATGGTAAAGTCAATCTTGGTTCTTGGTTGAGTATTCATGCTTAATGGTTAAGATATAGATCCGGTTTATGCACCTCGTTATACTTAATTATCTTTGATGGATTCAGAATATATATACAATCATGCTAATTTCTAGAATAATTTGACATAAAAGAGGGACCTAGTACCCCTGAGCGCTTCAGGTGAGTGCTCAGTTCAGGCTAAGTGATGTGTCAGCGCACCTTGGGATTTTGTGGATAAAATCTAAGCTATAGAGATATCATTCTTGCTAATTACTTGGATTACAAATTTGTCAATGCAAACATATTATAGATGATCTTTGTGCCCCATTTCATGGTATTAAAGACTGGATCTTAGTAATCATGTTCCTTGCTTCATTGTTGTTGATGACTTGTGATTTTGTGTTATTTTTAAATCTTAGTGCAAGTTTAATATCCACATGGATTTTTGTGTAATATTGGCATTATTCGGTTAACGTTGTGTGTAGACACCCCTTTTCAACCCTAAGTGACCCGACACACATCAATTACAATTATCTTTACCTATCTTTATCATCTATATCCTAAGTATCATATAATTTATCATCGTAAAATACTATTTACCTATATAAAACATATTTACCCTCCCCTAACTACTTAAAACAACCCAAACCTATTTTACCATACTTACCCTAACCTTCTAACCTCCCATAAGCCTAATCCCTAACCTCCCACCGATTTTCAACAGCTTAACATCTTAGATGGAGAGTGGTTTTAACCATTTTCCATTTCTCCTTTTGTTTCTTTTAACCCATGTGGTAAAATTAATGGTGATCTACAATCATTGTTGAGCATTGCAGACATTGGCGGTTCTATTTAGCCAACCTCTGTCTCCCTAGCCCCATTAGTCAAAAAATGTGCACGATGACGAATTGTTTATCTTCTAAACAAAATCACCGCATTTAAATATAGTAACACAATTGTGATAAATTTGTCACGACCCTTAGGAAGTCTATCAGATCACCAATCAACTCCCTTATGAGCTTTGGGCACAAGAACATCATCATAACCTCCTCTCCCAGGTCTAGAAGTGAAGCACACATTGTTGGAACTCTCTGTAATAAAGCCTCCACTTTCTCATTTGGATTGAATTTTAGCATAAGCAACTGACTTTGCAAATTCATAATGGTATTCTTGTTTCATGCCTCTTACATTGTGCTCAACTTTTCCCACTCTTCTTTGGTTTTTTTGGCATCTCGGATGTAGGATTGCACATCATCATACACCGCCAACAAGAATATCAACTTGGCCTTTTCAAACTTTCATTATTGGTCTACATCATCTACCAATCCATTCACAACTTGCCAAATTTCTTAAAACTCAAGTTGAGTTCAAATTTTGGTCTTCCACGAGACGTAATTATCACCATGGAGTAGCTACGACTCAGGAAATTTTTTTTGGAACATTGTTTTCCATAGTGGGTGGTTAAACTATTCCCAACTAGATGAAACATTTTTAGTGACCACTTTTCCGCAGACATTGTTTAGATATATTTTCTCCCTCAATTTATAGTATGCTTAATATAGCTCTTTGTATGCATTGTATTGACACGGGGTGTCAGACTTACAATTACATGGACTATGTCCTTTTGAGACATTGAGTTGGCATGAGGTGCCAACCTTATGATCCGAATAGTTTGGAAATGACATGACTTATTGATATAGTGTTGTTTTGATTGATATATAAGGTTGATATTATAGGACTGTGATTTTCATATGTTTTGATTAAATTGCAAGTATGAATTAGATTGGTAGTTATTATATTATGAAAACATGGTAAATTTTGGAGATAATTAATTTTGGAAAAGTGAATTGTGGAAACTTAATGGAAAATTTAATTGTTAGAATTTGGTGTGTGTGAGTTTGTTTTTTTTAGCTTTGAAAGATGGATAACAAATAACAAGTATGTGGATAATTGATGCAAGTGAATTAGTTTTTATGATAAGTTTTCATGTTCTATTGGAATATTTATGCATGGAAATATGTGGTGAATTTAATTGATGTTGGGAAATTAATCTTGGAAATAATTTATATGAATTGTGTGTAAATTGGTTGATGCGTATGTGTGCTTTGTGCAATGGTTAGAGTTGGTTTTCATATATCATTTCGGGTAGGTATGATGTGTTTGTTGAGTGTGTAGATGACGAACACGTGTTCGGGAGATGTGAAGGGGGAATAACTCACATGGGGCTCATTGGCCAACAATGGGTCACTCTGGCTCAGAAATTGATTGGGGAATGTAATTGTGTAAAGTGACCTTTGTATTGTAATGTTGTCTTTTATTTTCTTGATTTAAATTTATTTTCCTTTCTTTTTAACCTTTAGATTGACTAGTTTGTTTATATTTGACGATTTAATTTAATTAGATTGTAAATTGGATTGTTAAATTGAACCCCGTTCTATTTTTGGGATGTTTTTGCTCATGTTTTATGGTTGGAAAAATTTCCATTTATGGAAAAATTGAATTTGGCTTTTGAGGGAAATTTTGGAAGGTGTGTTGGACAAGTAAACCTTGTCCCACACTCCAAAAGCTTCATATACACCTGCTCATATGGTAGGTGTACCTTTTTAGAGTACTTTGGCCACTTGAGGGATCTTTTGTACATCATTTATTGTTTTTGATCTTGCTATTTTTTAAAAATGAAAAAATTTAAGTACTTTCCTTACTTTTTGACTTTTGGGATTTTAGTTTATTGATGATGATGTGATGAATTGATATTTTGGGTTGCTTAAAAATCATTTTTTTTGGATCTGCATCGTTTACTTTATTTTTCATTATAGTTATTTATTTTTGTGTGAGTATTTTGGGAAAAGGGTTGACTATGATTCAAGTTACATGCTAGATGTGAAGTGAAATAATGTAACGAGGACCCATGCGAATGTGTAAGGGATTTATTGTCATGTTTGGGATTGGTGTCATTTTTGGGGATGGATCATGCCACATGGCATGATCCTAAGGGATCCTCCACTATGAATTTTTCCTATAAATAGGAGTATTTTTGCCTTGGTTTTGGGATTTTACTTGGTCTCAGGGAGGTATTGTCGAATTAGATTTGTTTGGCAAGATTGTTAGAGTGATTGGAATGTTTTATTGAAGATTATATTGGGAAAAGTATTTATTAGGTATGCTTTAACCATTTTATTTTCTATTTGTAATGTAAATTCTATTCCTTGAACTAAATTTAGAATCATGATTTTTATTACCCACTTGGGTATGGGCTAGTTTGTTGAATAAGTGTTGTGTTGAAGCTTACATGATATCACTATGGGAATGCAAGTGGTGTCGTGTGTAGGGGAAATTGATTTATCACTAGAGGGATAAGTAGTGTTTGAATTGAGGGATATGTTCCCTCTTTAGGTATTATTTTGGTGGAACCAGGGGGAGGGGCAGTTAGTCATAGTGGAGCTATAAGTGGTTGTGGGCATGGGAGGTATAAGTTTGGATCCATATCATGTTTTTTATTTCTTACGAAGGAACAAAGGGCTAACTACCCTCTCCTAGTTGAGCGATAAGTGGTATAGGGTAGTACTTCCCCATTTCAAACCATATTTTTTTTATCGTGTGTATTGATTTCTTTGTGTGGTTGGTATACCTATTTGTTTGTTCCCTTCGCTTACTTGATTGTTGTAAACTTTGTCTACATAGTTGTTGATTTAAAAAATATTGAAGATATGTTAAACCCTAATTGCAGAGTCACAATGAACTGATAAAAAATAAAGTACATATATGACATAAGAAATAAGATAGAAAAATATAAAACCCTAGCTACAAGAGATGGAATAAAAGGATTAGATGATTTAAAAATGAATCTTGGACTATGTTGAACGAAAAAACTGATAAATAGGAGGAAATTATTGCAAAAAAATGCAAGAAATTGTGTGACTATTGGATCTACTAGGACTGGGGCTCCTGGACTAGGTTAGGGGTGCTTGGGTGCATCAGATACCTTCTGTAGGTGCCTGTGACCATGTAAAACCTTAGAAGCTAAATTTTATAGTGTTGCAAGATGTTTATTGAATATAATTATCATTCTCTTGTATGTATCTAAAAGATCACCAAGTTCACTTGTAACCTACAAAGAGAAAGAACACTTGCAAAATCCTAACACACATTAAATCCTAAAAATAAAAAGATGCAAATGGGGAGTCATACTGACCTCAACAGTCACCTGACTAAGTAAACTTACTATACGGGAAATGCATTACATTTCATAATCCATGTAGTTCTACTTGTGTGTGAAGAATCATACCCTAGGTGGCTCTTGTGTGAGAGGCACCGAAAAATGAGAAATAACTAGATGTAGCAATGCATGGATGGAAAAATTAACTTCCCCCCCTATCTGTGTATGCACAAAATGCAATCCCTTGTCTCTTGAATGAAGCTATATGGATGTTTTTATTCTCTTGAAATGCCTTTTGGATGCAACCTTAGGTGATAGTAATAGATTCTTAGAGTTTTGTCCTTTATTATGATCAAATAGATTTGTATTCATATGATTCCCTTGGTTGAATATCGTAATTAACCTATAAAAGGAAAACTAAAAAGAAAACAAGATGTCCAAAAGATAAAAGAGGCCCAAAATGGGTGAGTAAAATACGAATAGGTCAAGGGTGCCCAAAAGGGACGACGATGCTTGGGCACTGAAATCTTGGCTGGGTGTTGGTGTCTAAAACAAAGAAAGATAAAGTAGTGATACTCAAAATGGGTAGTGAGTTGTGAAAGACCACAGAGAAAGCAAGCAAGAAAGAAAAAAAATTCAAAAGAGAGATGTAAATTACTAGTTTTCTCACTTAGGAATCACATGAATAGTGGTATGTGATTAATATCAAGAAATGTACCCAAGTGCGTGATTTTTTTTCTTTATTTTTCCCCCACTTTATGTTGTTGAGTGAATACTTGATAACATAAAGAAGATAAGATATGTGTACTCTGATAACCATAAAGATTGATTGTGAATAGCGTGTCGAGGAGACAAAAACAATCATGGAGTGATAAAACAAATCGTGTAAGCTAGAGAAGAGAAAGTGGCCCAGAGGGTGAAAGTGTGTGTGTATATGTCATATTGTACCTATTTTCATTGTCACTTGATGTGTTCGATGATGTGATGGTTTCTTCCCAAAAGAATGGACCTACAAAAGAGAAGATAAAAAAGAGTAGTCAAATATGTGTATATGAAAAATTCGATCCAAGTATGTAAAAATGTGAAAAGGAACATGTGCACCTAATCCATGATGAGTGAAAAGGATAAAAAGGATCCTAAAACTGTTGTAGAAAAATGATTTTTTGGGGCGATCTCATGCCAAGAACAAGTTTTTTGGGTGATCTCATGTCAAGTGTGAGTTTTGTGAGTGATCTCACGCCACAACAGAAGAAGTGTTGGGGAGAAAGGTATAAGGTTATTCTCTAACCTTGACTATTTCCCAATGATTTATACACCACTGCAGATAGTGTCATCCTGCTTTATTCAAGTTTTGATCAATTTCAATCCAACATAAGTAGAAAAAGGAGATAACATACATCCTGATTGTTGGAGGACTGCGTCTTTTTTATGAAAACCATTGTGTAAAATGCTAAAAACTATTTTGATCATGAGAAAACATATGTAACTCCCCATGGTCATAGGCTCCTAGGAAGGGTCAGGGGCATCTAGGCACTCATGTCTGTATCTGGGCGATGGTGTCTGTACTATGCTGAAGACCTAAGTTAGATTTTGGGTCATTGTTGTAAATGTATGATGTTTTTTTGTGTGCTAAACTATGATGTACTGTGGCTGTGAAATTTTGTATGGAGTGACTGATTCAACCAATATATGTCCCCCTTATTTTGGGTTCATGCGACATTGCTAGGAGGATGCGGCCCAAAGGAGAGGATTGGATGTTGTGTTGAAACTGACATTGTGTAGGGGGAGGAAATGTGCTTGGTAAAAACAAATGCACATGTAAAAAAAGTGGTTGGAAACATGTGTTAGTGTAAACAAGACAAATGCGTATACAAAATACAAAATGTGAGCTAGCAAGAAAGAAGACAATGTAGACCATAAAAATTAGGTTTCAACATGAGACATCATTCACAATGTCTCAAGAAAATCAAGGATGAAGTGGCCAAAAAAACATAGTGTGTACACAAGAAAAATGTCATAGCCCCCAAATAATGGCATACAATGACAAACAATGACAACACAATAACAAGCACAATTAAGTGAGAGATAAGGGGGTCTATATAGGAATGTTTTTATCCAAAAGTTAAAAAAAGGAAAAAGGAGGAGAAAATAGAAAGGATAAATAAACCATAATTGCGAAAAATGATTCTAGGATTAGTTGTTGTGTTTGCTAGCCTTTGCAAGGCTTTGTTGTAGAAGAAAGTTGTAATATGTGCTCGTATCAGCCTTATGTATTATTTTCTCTATGAATAAAGGGCTCTTGTTTTGTGCATTTTAGCTCTCAATAGTCTACTTCCTTCATCCTTTATTGCTGGTAGTTTTAGATAAATGTTGAATATATATCGTGTTATATGCCTTTGAG
Source organism: Taxus chinensis (assembly GCA_019776745.2). Taxonomy (NCBI): domain Eukaryota; kingdom Viridiplantae; phylum Streptophyta; class Pinopsida; order Cupressales; family Taxaceae; genus Taxus; species Taxus chinensis. The sequence continues at coordinate 649,256,246 of CM034156.1, forward strand.
TTTTCTATATGCATCTATCATCTACATATTATTATGTTTTACACCTTTTTGACCTTTGATAATTCAATATACTTTTAAAAATATTAGACCGTGCTAAACGCTCTTTGACTATTCTAAACAATTTCTCAGAATCTATGTTTTTGCCTTTTAAAATTAGTTTCACCGTATCACCTTATTTAGTTTTACACTTTGTTTTATTTTTCCTCTAATACTTACCTCGCACCATAGAGAAAAGCCAGCTTCTATAAAACCTTGTGTAGTGTGCAGTAACGAGTGTGAAGTGTATAGTCTTGTATGCTGTGAGGTTCATGAATGTAGTGAGCCCTCAAACAATCAAATGTGAACAGTAGCACAAGAGTGTGTCATCGGGTAGTGATGATATAATTGTATTAAGATGTGCAAGATGCGTGTGAGAGACTAGATCCAAAGCATGAAGTGATATAGTAGAAATGCGAGATGCTTGATAATGTTATAAAGGGGTAGAATAAGCATGAATCCCCAAAGTGTAAGATGTATAGGAGAATCAAGTAACATCGTCTAGAAGATCATCATTATCATGGTCAAAGCCAAATGGTGATGCGTCAGAGACTTGGTATGTAATAACATGTGGTTGATCAAATAAGGATTCATTTTGATGTAGATTGTACATGACCATTGCATATTCTTCGATAGTGAAAGGCGGGTAGTGGACATCCATGTGCATACCAGTAGGTGAGATTTGGATTATAAAAAAGAAATGAATCATTGCAAATAGAGATGCTAACAAAAGGCATAGATAATGTGAGAGTAGCGTGAGTAACATCTAAAGTTCCCCCAATGTAACCAAGCCAAGACAACCCAAGTGTAAGTGGAGAAGTATGAGAAGTGTGTGCAAGACATAATGGCAACATAAAGGACATGAAGGCCATAAGTAGCAGTAATAAAGACATGTCTATGATAAATGTGTAGAGAATGAGGTGGTGGTTGGAGATTATTAAGCGTGAAACGAAGTCGGACTAAGCCATCGTGTATGCAAACTGTGTCAAAGTAAGTAAGATCAAGTGGAATGTGTGGCCAATAAGATTCATGGATGATAATAGTGCATGTAAATGGAGGAAGTGCTAACACGGAGTGTTCTTCAAGAGATGAAGTAGAAGGCATGATATATAATGCATAAATGGATCCATGGAGACAAATCATGTCATTGGTAGGGGTAGGCAGCTGCACAAGTTGATAATTATTAGCGAGTTATATAGGAGGGTCATGGGAATGACCATCATAGGGAAGTGGAGTAGGTAGAGCAGTGATTGGGTCTAGAGTGCAATATTTGAATAGGTTGCAGTTAACAAGAATATTATATGCACAACCATCATATAGGAACTTAATGCAAAGATGAACTATAGAAGCTACTGCCTACATAGTGTAGACACCTATAATTACGCCCAAGCAATTTAAATACTTAAATTGCACTAATTATCCCCTTTCTCGCAAATCAATGATGTATCATCAAAAGCACTCATTTTCCATCATATCATCATTAATTAATTACACTAAGCTAATTAATTAAGTTTCCTATCCAACAAATACCCTAATTAACGACCTTCCGTTAATAAATCACCCCTTCTACCTAGACTAATTAATTATTATTAATTAATTAGATTTCCCTTCCATTTAACCAATAAATCAATATTTAATTGATTTAATCCCCTTATATAGCCTAAATCGCACTAATATTCCTCTAATTGGCTTCTATAACCTTACACCTACCTATTAATTAATCACTTTTGATTAATTAAAATACCCCCAACTCCCATGACTTGCTAAACATGTATTAAACCCTTCTAAAGTAAGGTTACCTTTAATAAAGCAACCTTATCCATTCCTAATCATGTTTTACCTTTATCCCACATTCATGAGAATGTGTTAAATCCTTTATCCTTTGGGCTATATAAAGAGCCCTCCACCTACCTTTCTACTTACACCTAAAGTTTTTAAGAGAGCAAATGCAAAGCATATAGCAAAGAGACTAAGAGCTTGCACCTTGCCCTTTTGAGAGTTCATCATCTTGAAGAGTTAAGCCTCTTTCTTAAAGTGCTTGGGTCATATGGGAGGTGTCAAAAGGGTCTTGTAGCCCAACTTTGATTAGCCCTCATTCCTAGGTTCTTGGAACATTAAGAACAACTATTTTGATAGCTATGGAGCTTACTTAGGTCCATTCATTTATTTGTTGTTAGAGAATAGAGGAGTTTAGATATTTAGCATTGTTAGTTTCAAAGTTTGTATTGATGAATGCTAGCATCTAACCCTTGTTTAATTCTTATCATGATGGTGTTTATGTTTTGTTTTAGCTAAATTGTAGAACTATTTTAGGTGGTAGTTCTTGTTTCATTTGATTTAGCATTAAGAAAATTATACATGCACACATTTGGCATGCCCGATGGGACATATTCCATTGTCCTTTGCACTGAATTTCAAGTTTTTGTAGTTAAGTTTTATTTTTGGTTACTAACCCTCTTTTACACATGTTGATCTAACTTGTTTTTCTTAACATGTTTTGTTGAGTTTGCATATGTTGGGTCTTCCTTGTAGGTATGAAGAGGTGAAGTGCTGTCAAAATTGGAATTGAGGGGAAAATTTCAAGATTTCTCCATGTTTTCATTTTTAGAGTTTACTTTTTTAACATTTTACATGCTAGTTTTGTCAATTTTTTGAAAATTTTCAATTCTTGAGCATGTAGGTTAGTGTTTGATAGTGTTGAGTCTTCTATTTACATATTAATGTGGTGGGTTGCTGTCAAAATTTAATCTTAGTGAGAAAATTTCAAGATTTCATCATGTTTTCATTTTTAGAGCTTACTTTTTCATCATTTTACATGCTAGTTTTGTCAATTTCTTGAAAATTTTCAATTCTTGAGCATATATAGGTTAGTGTTTGATAGTGTTGAGTCTTCTATTTACATATTAATGTGGCGGGTTTCTGTCAAAATTTAAATCTTGGTGAGAAAATTTCAAGATTTCATCATAATTTCATTTTTAGAGCTTACTTTTTCATCATTCTACATGCTAGTTTTGTCAATTTCTTGAAAATCTTAAATTCTTGAGCATGTATGTTAATGTTTGATAGCGTTGAGTCTTCTATTCATATATTAATGTGATGGGTTGTTGTCAAAATTGAATCTTGGTTGGAAAAAATTTCCCATTTTATAGATTAAGGGATGTTTTTTTTTGACATTTTTTGAGTGCATGTCAAGTGCACACCCATGAGCATAAGAGCATATGCGTAACCCATCTTCTGAAGGCCATAACTTTTGCTCCCGAACTCGAAGTGACTCCATTTTTTTTGCGTTGGAAAGGTATTGAAGTTAAATATGCAATGAAAATATAAATTATAGATTTATACTTACAGAAATTATAAGTTTTCCTATTATTTAAAAACTGGTCATTTTCTAACATGTCTAATGTTTTGATGAATGTTGTATTTTCATGCTTACTCGATTTAGACAAAAGATTGTGTATGCTCTTCTCTTGCACCTTTTGGTGATCTTAAGAATAAAAAAAAACTTTGATATCTATCTTGTTAACATTGGGATTAAACTTTGAAACTTAATTATTCATTTTGCTTAAGGGAATGAACTTTTTACAAAGCATTTTTTCAATGGTCCTTTGATTTGAAGTTTTCCATTTCTATATAGTTGGGATAAAGTTTGTGTATGCTCTTCTCTTGCACCTTAGGGTGATCTTAAGAATCAAAAGCAACTTTAGTCTTAATTTTATAACATTTGGTAAATTGGAAACTTCATCTTTCACTTTTGGTTTAAGGGAATGAACATTTATCGAGAATTTTGTATGGTTCATTGATTGAAAAGATTTTCTTTACTTTTTAGTTGTATTATTTGTTGTGTATGCTCTTCTCTTGCATCCTTGGATGATCTTGAGAATCAAAAACAACTCTTAATCTTCTTTTAAATAATGTGATTTTCTTGGAGAACTACTAATGCTCTAGTGCAGGACCTAAAAACGCTTGTCAAAGAAAGGAGGAACCAAAACAAAATCAAAATCTACTAATACAGTTGTTATACAGGTTGCCAAAAGGTGTTCAAGCAAACCACACCTAATTAAACAAGATAAAAAGAACAACATATTTAAAACACTGTATTGCAGGTTTCAGAAAAGGGTACGTCCCTCTCCACTCAACTGGAACATAACCCCTTTGGCATAACGCCTTAAGCTACAACAATGGGGGTGGTTCCAGGAACCCTAAAGTAGTCCACGCAAGAGGGAACCTTGTGGACAATACGGGAAGTGCTCCACACTACCTACTTGACTAGTGATTCCTTTATGAGATAGAGTTACAGGTTGTCTATTGTGGCGACCCCAGTGATGGTACACATAGACGCACTAGTTTCCTACTGTTCTTGAAGGGGGTAAAGTAAAGTCGAGATACTCCCAAACAAGTCAGTGTGACTTTTTGGGTAAATCGCACTCGCTCATGGCAACTTTGTAACACCTAGGGCAAGAGAACCACCTAGGAGAATATACTTTGGCTAGGTGCCCACTCTGACTATTTGAAAACAGTGTTGAGTTGTGAACCTTCTTTTTGAGAAACGTGTGACGTATTACTTTCGCCTAGTTTTTATTTGCCTTAGGGCGAGGCGAAACTCTGCTGAAGTGAGGCTTGCATTTTTTGTCATTTTTCTTGATTTATTTCCTTCGTATTCTTTTGACACTTTTTTGATCAAAAGAGGTGTGATTACCTTTGTGTTGCCATTCGATTGTTTCTCTCACTTTTATGTCCGTTTAAGCCCATCCATGTTTGCGGCTGGGTTAGTTAAACGTCTAAAGTGAGTGGAGGCATTTTCATGTCATTTGGTAGCCATTGTGATCTTGATACCCATGTCAAGATCGTCATTGTAGTTAGGCAATGGTTCATCACTGCGGACTTCCATAGAGGAGTTAGCTTGTTTTTCTCGTATCATTACAATTTCGATATTTACTTCTTGTTTCTTGTAAACTTGACATAAACTATCTATATTGTATGGTTACGTTACACACATTCTTAACTATTCCTAGCTATACTTTGAGAATTTTTATTTGTTCAGTTTTATTATTACCTCGATTTCAAAAGGTGCTAGGCACTACCATTTGTGCATGTTATATCAATAACAACTCGATATCAATACTTCACTTTCTTGCAAAGTGGGTTAACATATCTTAGTGATATTGTTATGTCATTCACAAATCGTAATTGGCACTTTTTGAGATATAGGTCTTAATCAGAATTGAACTTTCTCATCGTATATCTTGATTGGGAGATCGCATTTAACTTCATGTATTTACTTATGTCTTTTTCATTCCTTTAAACTTGGCATAAGTGGAGACATCTTATTAATCATCTTGCGTCTCAAATTACTTTGAAACGTAGTCTAGGAAGTACTTCATTTGATTAAGTTTTGGTACCAAAATGATTGTTTCATTGGTGACTTTATCATTCTATCACATTGATATTCTCACTGTTAATTTACTCTTAACACGTACATCTTGTGTTTCAATTAGGGGTAGTCATTGAATTTTAAACAAATATACAACTTACCTTAGTGAAACTTATCACGAAAACATGGCTCCCAAGATGCGTCTAGGTTTAAAGAAACAAACATATGAGGAACAACAGGTGCAAGCTTGGGAAACCTCTAACAAACAAGGGTCAAACCCATTTATCGGACACGATCTAGGACCACTATTTTCTGTAAAAAAGGAAATAGAAGAAATGAGTTGACCATAGTGGAAACGAATTAGAATCACCACACGCAGACTTTGATTTTGACCCCACTCTACTATATGAGTTTCTCCTTACAAATAAATATAGAGTTTTGGCACGGGTCATGGAATTAGGGGCCAAATTGTCCCACTGAGAATGAACCAATATTACCTACAAATGACACTACTAAGGAAGAACGCCCCCTTATCAATATGGAAGATATTTCAACAGGTGGGCATGCTTCCACTTCTTACGCAGAAAATGATAAAGTGGTAGGGCGTAGAATACACCTCATCAAAGTGCCACGAAGAAACAAGATAGAACATGAGATAGGGGAAGAACCTCCATAATACAAAGAGGAAGAAACTTTAGAAGAAGAAGACACAAACCAAGTCATAAATCCAACAATAACTCGGTAACCTAAGCTGACAACTAGCTTTGCTAACTTTCTAGGTATAGAAAGACACAAACAAGAACATTCAAAAGTCAAAGCCTAAGTTTAGGATCCACGAACTCCATCGAGAAAACCAAGGATAAGAAGACACCGGGTATCATCTTGTACACATCCCTACTTCTCCCACTAAAGAACAATTTCTCACACAAGAAGTGCAATCTATGAAAGCAACACTTGTGAGCATACAAGAAACCAATATAGGGAGAGTCTTAGGAAATACCAATACGAAGAACTATGCCCCTATCCTTTTAACAAGAAAATGACCCTTTAACCCTTTCCAAAGAAATTTGATATGCCAAATTTTGACAAATATAATGGAAAGAGAGACCCAAGGGATCGTGTTAAAGATTTCTGCATGGCATGTCAAGAGGTGTCTTATATTGATAATTACCTCATCAGACTTTTTCCTAAGAGTCTCAGAGGTCAAGCATTGGAATGGTTTACACACTTACCACGAGGATAAATTTTCTTCTATCCAGAATTGGCGGAAAGATTCGTGCATCATTTCTTGTATAACATAGAGAGTGACATCACCATGGAAGACTTGTGCGGCACAAAACAACACCCAAATGAGACCTTCACTAGCTTCCTCCAACGATGGAGAGGGATAGCTAGTTGCTTCCCTTGCGCTTTCCCTGAGAAGCAGCTGAGTCAGTATTTTCGTCCCTAATCTCAACCCAGATATAGCTTTCTACCTCCAAATGCATTGTGTCCAAACCTTTGAGGAGGTTATCGAGAAAGGGATTCAAATAGAAAAGGCTCTCATTGCCAAAGGAACCCTCAAAACCCAATCTAAAGAAAACTAAAGTGTCAAACCCACTGACAAGCCGAAGATCTTTAACAAAAACAAAAACATGGTGGGAGATGGAATCACTGATTCCAAATGTGTTCAAACAGTCCAAACACAGTCAACCTTTTTAAACTGACCAAGGGCCCAATTCAACCACCACCAAAGCGACGGACATTCACCTCCCTCAATGAGCTGTTGTCCGTCATACTAAAATAGTTGGATGCGGCCCAGATGATGACCTATCCTACAATGCAACCTTTTGATGACAACGCTCATAAACCTTCATGGTATAAGGAGCATGAATACTGCGAAATGCATCACGTTAAAGGTCATAAAATAGATAAATGTTTGCGACTTCGCCACTATATTCAAGACCTCATTGACAACGGGGAGATAGAGGTGGATAACCCTAGCCACATGCAAACACCTAACGAGAATATGGGCGATTTATAAGGAACCATTCCCCAAGCATGATAATTCAAAAAAGGTAAAACCAGATCGGGGAGAGTCATCCCAAACCTATAAAGCCGTGAATTACTTGTATACCTAGAGAGATAACAATCATTACGATTCACTTATCGGATGTATTCACTCCCCTGCTGACTACGTCAACACCATCTGGATTAAGGGAAAGGATTATGTTGCGGTAACAAGGCACACCCACCTCGTAGTTCCAGAGACCCCTGTCCTTCGACCTCGCATACTGGTAAGTATATACCTTCTTAGAACAACTTGAGAAGACGTCTGCTAAGATTTCGATCTTAGACCTTCTCAAGATTTCCAATGTACATAAGAGGACATCCTGTATCAAACTCTTCAGGGGTCGGGAGTGCCTTTAGAAGTCGATCCAGCATACCTTCAAACCACAGTGGAAAATATTGCACCAAGTGAGCATCTCACTTTCAACCATAGGGAGGGTCCCTACCGAGAATCCTACACATAATCTTCCCTTATACATTGAGGTAGTTGTTACCCGTAGGAAAATCAAACGGGTGCTTGTGGATAACGGATCTGGATTGAACATCTACACGCTTAAATTAGTCAAACAATTAGGACATACTGAAGAAGATCTTGATTCCCATATCATCACTATCACCACATACGACAACGTGGAAAGAGAGTCAACAGGCACCATTACGTTGCCAATGGAGGTGGGCCCCCACTTTCCATCAAACAAATTTTCACGTCTTAGACTTGGAGCTTCCATATAATATGCTTCTAGGCCAACCATGGATCCATGCCATGCAAGTAGTGCCATCAACATTTCATCAATGCATCAAGCTAAAGCATGAGGGACATACAGTAACAATACCAGGAGACTCAGAGCCCTTTGCTCATTATAGAGAACTTAATAGCTTTACACGAAAGGGTACATATGCATGTCCCTCCAAAGATATAGCTGCCCCTCTTCATTCTGAGGCCATGGAATCTTGAGTAGATTCAAATTCTCTTAGTTCTTGCACTCATGGGGCATCTACTTCAACATCTCCATTTAATTCATGGGAGATGAAAATTCTGGAATATGGCTATGGGGAGTATAATGTACAACAAGCACTCTTGGTTTCTGACTTCTCCTTTTCGCGCCAAGACTAGAGGTCAACCCAGACTACTGCTTTAGGAGACCTAGAGAGGAACACACTATTAGGTCATTCCTACCTAGAGGCTTGTTAGCTGAGGAAAAATTACTTGATCCACCTACTACTTGGGTCACTGAGGACACTCAGCCATCTTGTTATCAAACCCCATAGTATGAAAAATCTAGCAGAATGATGTACTCCATGGGCTACAAAGGCCTAGGATGCGGGAGGAATGAACAAGGACAAAGAGAACCAGTCCCTCTTCCTCATTTCAAAACAGAAAGATATGGCATTGGTATTCGTCCTTATGGAGCACACCCCAACGATCAAGATGCGACTTGTTTTAAGCATGAGGATAGCTCTGATTATCTAGACAACGATACGGATTCCTATTGTAGCCAATATGAGGATCTGGCCTCCACAAACCTTTTCATGAATAATGTTGTCCTAACCATCACCCCCACTAAAACCAACCCTTGACCTTGTATACCCCTCCCTTGTTGAATGGGACCAACAACGTCACGTGCCACTAGATTTATTCGAGAAAGATGAAGCTATTACAGATTTCATGGGCATAAGGGATACAATTCCCATTGGAGATCACAAGAAGGGTTTCTTTATCGACTTAGACACCTACGCCTACTTCAGCGAGGAGGCTAAACTTCATGGTCAGCAAAATTTAAATAAAAGTGAGGGCAAGAGTTATAAAGAAAAGCCTCAGCAAAAATCAAAGTCCAAGTCACACAGTGAAAACCTCTTTGAGGCATTGGCTAACAAACAAATAAAAAAATCAAAGGAAAAACAAAGTGACCACGCCAAGGATGAAAATCTCATAGAGACATCCTTGGATGAAGATCTCAACCTACCTCCCGATACTACGCGTATGGAGGATTTATCAAAATTGTTAGTTGAAGAAACCATTGATGTCAATATTGGTACTAAAGAAGATACCAAGATTGTAAAATGGGGAGCATCACTCTCAGCTAGAGAATAAAAGATGTTCACTATGCTACTGCGAGAGTTTATTGATGTGTTCCCATGGTCTTACAAAGACATGCCCAGCATAGATCCAACTTTGGTCATGCACAACCTGGTTGTGCACGTAGACGCTAAGCCTATCAAACAAAAGCTTCGAAAGATGCACCCAAGAGTGGCCTTGTTAGTTAAAGAAGAGTTCGAAAGGTTGCTTGCAGCAGGATTCATCAGGCTAATTGATTATTCTGAATGGATATCAAACATTGTTCCTGTCTAGAAGAAACCTATTGGTATCCGAATTTGCACAAATTTTAGGGACATCAATAAATCTTGCCCTAAAGATGACTTTCCGTTGCCCAACATTGACATGATTTTTGACTCAACCGTAGGGTACGAAATGCTATCACTTATGGATGGCTTTTTGGGTTATAATTAAATTAAGATCGCTGAAGCAGACCAACACAAAACAACTTTCACAACTCCTTGGGGCACCTTCTGTTATCAGGTGATGCCATTTGGCCTTAAGAAATGCGAGAGCAACATATCAGTGGGCCATGACAGTAATATTTCATGATATGATTCATGACATCATGGAAGACTACATAGACGACATCCTGGGAAAGTCCAAAATAAGAGAGGATCATACCTATCATTTTGCGGTGTATCTTTGAACGTCCTGTGTGAATACGAAGTCAGGATAAATCCAAAGAAGTGTGTCTTCATTGTGCTATCTAGGAAACTATTAGGCTTCATCGTGTAAAGATGAGGTATTGAGGTAGACCCTGATAAAGTGTCTGCTATCACAGAAATGCCTCCACCTAAGAATATCAAGCAACTATGTAGCTTGCAAGGGAAAATTCAAGCCATTCACCGCTTTATCTCCTAGCTTGCAGATAAATGTCACTCATTCACTCATTTTCTTAAGAAGGACATCACTTTCATCTAAGGACCTGAGCAACAAAAAGCCTTTGCTTTGCTTAAACAGTACATGGCTAATCCACCTGTCCTTATGCCTCCCAGTCCGGGAGAACCACTTTTTCTCTATATTTCCACTACACAATACACTATTGGTGCACTGCTCGCACCAATATGACCTTAGCCATAAAGATAAAGCAGTGTACTATCTGAGTCACACCCTCATCACCTATGAACATAATTATCCTCAGATTGAAAAGGCTTGCTTGGCCATTATTTTTACCTTTTAGAAACTTCGCCATTACTTGCTAAATACTAAGACCAAACTCATATCCAAGGTCAACCCACTGAAGTATTTTTTGTCCAAACCCGCCCTCACAGGTAGAATGGATAATTGGATCATTCTACTCAATGAGTTTGATATAGAATTTTTCCATCAAAAATCAATTAAAGGACAAGTACTTGCTGACCAGCTAGCGGAAGCACCTTTGTAAAGCACAAAACCTTTGAGTCTAGATCTTCTAAATGCATCTTTGCTCTACATTGAAGAATTCTGTCATATGGCAGATACATTTTGATGGATCTTTTACGTTTCATGGTTCAGGTGTAGGAGTAGTCCTTATTACTCCTTCGGGTGATCCTATACCATAGGATTTCCGCCTGGCCTTCCCTTGCAACGAACAACATTGTGGAATATGAAGCACTCATTGCAGGGATGCAGCTAGCCATCAAGTGGAATATTCAACATGTTAAGGTTGTAGGTGATTCACAGCTAATCATCAAATAGGTTAGTGACGAGTATAAAGTTAAGGAGGAAAAGCTCATACCTTACATGAAGTTGGTGGAAACTCTGAAGGAGTATTTTGTGTATATTACCTTTAAGCAAATCCCAAGAGCGCAGAATAGATTGGCAGATGCTATGGCAATGGTGGGATCTATTATTCGTATTCCGCCAGGGAACAATGGTATGCCATTTTTCATAGAAAATCTACACTAGCCGGCGTATGACGTACCATAATATTACCTGGCTTGTGAGGGTTGTTGGTACCTTATTCCCCGTGGTACGAACCCATTTTCACCTATCTTAAGCACAATACTTTCCCTCCCAATATCTCCCATTCTAAAAAGCAAATCCTAATTCACCAGATATCCTATTACACCCTTTTTAGGAGGTACATTTTATCGTTGTGGCTATGATGGGAACATGTTACATTGTTTGGATATGACAAAGGTCAATCCAAGGCAATTAAAGAAGTACACGAAGGAGTATGCAGAGCACATAAAAATGGAATGGTCATAGCTAAGAAATTGTTAAGAGTAGGTTATTATTGGCCCACCATGGAAACAGATTGTTGTAATTATGTTAGAAAATGTGTGCTTTGCCAAAAGTATAGAAATTTCATCCATGCTCCATCGCAACCATTGCAACCAATCACTACCCCATGGCTATTCTCCAAGTGGGGACTTGATCTAATAGGGAAACTTACTCCTACCTCATCTGATGGTCATACATATATCATCACAGCTACAGAATACTTTACAAAATGGGTGGAGGCTGTCCCTTTAACCTATGTCATAGGAGCACAAGATTTCTAAATTCATCATGAATCATATTATTTGCCGATATGGTATCCCTTGCAGCCATTTTCACAAATAATGGAAGTCATTTAAGAACAAAACTGTGAAAGGCCTTTACCAACGGTTCCAAATTATATTAAAATGGTCCACACTATATTACCGTCAGGGTAATGGACAAGATGAGGCAACAAACAAGACTTTGGTAAGGATAATGGAGAAGATGGTTAGCAAAACCGGTTGAAACTGGCACCTACAAATCCACCCAGCCCTCTGGGCCTACCGAACATCAATTCGCACTCCTACGGGTGCGACGCCATATTCCCTAGTGTTTGGGATAGAATCTATCATCCCTTTAGAGATTGAACTCTCATCCCTGCAAATTTATCTTCGGGACTATTTGGATAAGGATGAAGATTATCGAGTGGCAAGATTGGCTGAGTTAGAGCTTCTGGATGAGAGGTGCATTCGCGCTCTTAATCACCTGAAGGTATATCAACATAGAATCTCCCACAACTACAACAAGAGAATCATCCCTCGCCAGTTTGAGGTGGGTGATTTAGTTATGAAGGAGAACCAGTTCAACACCAGAGCAGAGCGAGAACAGAAAGGGAAGTTCGAACCACACTGGTTAGGACCCTATGTCATAGTTGCCAAGTATGGCACAGGGGCATACAAGTTGGCTCACCCCAATGGTGATGAGCTCTGGGATCCCATGAATGCCATGCATCTTAAGAGGTTTTATGCCTAAACATGGCACAAGAAAGTCATAAAAATCACAAAAAAATATAAAAACATCAAAAAAAAAAATCAGAAAAAGAAGAAGAGAAAACAGGTCGTCCACTAGTGAAAACCACGCAATTGTGGTACTTTGGACAAGTCCTTGGGTGAAAACCGGTTTCCGGTGCCTCGGGAGGATTTGTTGTTCACAAGCATTCTGTATTAGAAGGGTAGTTTTCTTTGTCCTGGACCTGGTTCTACCTTCGAGTTTCCTTATGCACACCATCTAGTCCAGCCTTGATCCGGCTTTGCCTTCTTCTATTCGTCTGTAAGGTACGTGGTCTTTTGTTATTTCCCATCTTAGGCTGGGGGCCACTCAACAACTTCACCTTCTTGTTCATAAGCGCGTGGCTTCTGCCCTTGTATATTCCCCACCTAACGCTGAGGGCATCCATGCTTTCTTGGTTACCTACACATAGCTTTGGAAAACTATTAAAAACATAAAAATAATAGAAAATTGTTTCAAGAAAAACACAAAAACAATAGAACATTGTTTCACAAAACACAAAAACAATAGAAAATTGTTTCACAAAACACAAAAACAATAGCAACATTGTTTTCAGAAAACACAAAAACAATAGAAAATTGTTTCACAAAACACAAAAACAATAGAAAATTGTTTCGAGAAAACACAAAAACAATAGAACATTGTTTTGAGAAAACACAAAAAAAATAGACAATTGTTTCACAAAACACAAAAACAATAGAAACATTGTTTTGAGAAAACACAAAAACAATAGAACATTGTTTCACAAAACACAAAAACAATAGAAAATTGTTTCACAAAACACAAAAACAATAGTAACATTATTTTGAGAAAACACAAAAACAATAGAAAATTGGTTCACAAAACACAAAAACAATAGAAATTTTTTTCGAGAAAACACAAAAACAATAGAAAATTGTTTCGAGAAAACACAAAAACAATAGAACATTGTTTTGAGAAAACACAAAAACAATAGACAATTGTTTCACAAAACACAAAAACAATAGAAACATTGTTTTGAGAAAACACAAAAACAATAGAAAATTGTTTCACAAACCACAAAAACAATAGAAACATTGTTTTGAGAAAACACAAAAACAATAGAAATTTTTTTCACAAAAAACAAAAACAATAGAAAATTGTTTCACAAAACACAAAAACAATAGAAAATTGTTTCGAGAAAACACAAAAACAATAGAACATTATTTTGAGAAAACACAAAAACAATAGAAAATTGTTTCACAAAACACAAAAACAATAGAAACATTGTTTTGAGAAAACACAAAAACAATAGAAAATTGTTTTAGACAACACAAAAACAATAGAAAATTGTTTTGAGAAAAACACAAAAACAATATAACATTGTTTCGAGAAAACCACAAAAACAATATATATCAAAAAAATCTAAAAACAAGGTAATTTTTTTTCAAAAAATTCCTAAAAAGTAAAACACCCTACAAAATGGTAACTTGCTTCTTACGGCTGAAACTTGTGTCTTGCAGATGGTATTTTCTCCATATCTTGTTGGTTTGTCTCACATCTTCCCCGATTAATACGACTTGGGGATCACTGGATTCACAACCATTCACAAAAGCTAGTTGCTTGCTTCCTCTGTACTCTGGGGCACTTTTGGTTGCTTGGTGTTGTTTCGTTGCGCACAAATTCTTTTCATGGACCCCGTGTCCATTTTCATTTCCCCTTGCATGTATCCTTTCTTGGGGCATCATTTTTAACTCTTGTCGTCAATCATGAACTTGTGGATCTCTTCAACACTGATAACAAAACATTTGTACAACTGTCTTGACCGTTGTTGGGTTAGATATGTGTGTTTGTACTTGTTTTCCCTATTATATGATCTTGTTTCCTTCTCGTATTGCATTGCATTATTATATACTGCGTGGAGTTGGTACTTTCAACAATGAACAATTGTTCGTAGTATGGCTTTTCATGTCATTCTACCTTTGTCGTATGCTTATATTTTTCGTAAGGACCGATGATGTAGTTCCTATGGCAATATGATGACATCAAATTTGTTCCAAACAAATAAGCAGCTAGAGGTTAAGCTCTTCTCTCCCCTCATCCATATTTCTTCTACACGACTTCCCTTTCATCCCTAATTCTCCCTCTCCTCGAGGCATCCTGCCTTGTCCCCATTCTTCTGCCTACTTCTCATCTTTTCCAATCGTCGATTGGCTTCCTTCATCACCCCATCGACACTCGAGGGGGCATCTCTCCCTCCTACTAATTTTTCTTCTATCTCTTCAAAATCTCTTCTTTCTACTATCTTTGAAGTGGCATCACTTACGCCACCCCAAAGAGGGGCAAATGTAGACACCTATAATTACGCCCAAGCAATTTAAATACTTAAATTACGCTAATTATCCCCTTTCTCACAAATCAAAGACGTATCGTCAAAAGCTCTCATTTTCCATCATATCATCATTAATTAATTACACTAAGCTAATTAATTAAGTTTCCTATCCAACAAATACCCTAATTAACGACCTTCCGTTAATAAATCACCCCTTCTACCTAGACTAATTAATTATTATTAATTAATTAGATTTCCCTTCCATTTAACCAATAAATCAATATTTAATTGATTTAATCCCCTTATAATAGCCTAAATCGCACTAATATTCCTCTAATTGGCTTCTATAACCTTACACCTACCTATTAATTAATCACTTTTGATTAATTAAAATACCCCCAACTCCCATGACTTGCTAAACATGTATTAAACCCTTCTAAAGTAAGGTTACCTTTAATAAAGCAACCTTATCCATTCCTAATCATGTTTTACCTTTATCCCACATTCATGAGAATGTGTTAAATCCTTTATCCTTTGGGCTATATAAAGAGCCCTCCACCTACCTTTCTACTTACACCTAAAATTTTTAAGAGAGCAAATGCAAAGCATATAGCAAAGAGACTAAGAGCTTGCACCTTGCCCTTTTGAGAGTTCATCATCTTGAAGAGTTAAGCCTCTTTCTTAAAGTGCTTGGGTCATATGGGAGGTGTCAAAAGGGTCTTGTAGCCCAACTTTGATTAGCCCCCATTCCTAGGTTCTTGGAACATTAAGGACAACTATTTTGATAGCCATGGAGCTTACTTAGGTCCATTCATTTATTTGTTGTTAGAGAATAGAGGAGTTTAGATATTTAGCATTGTTCGTTTCAAAAGTTTGTATTGATGAATGCTAGCATCTAACCCTTGTTTAATTCTTATCATGATGATGTTTATGCTTTGTTTTAGCTAAATTGTAGAACTATTTAGGTGGTAGTTCTTGTTTCATTTGATTTAGCATTAAGCAAAGTATACATGCACACACATAGCGTGAAACCACATTCTACCAAGTAATAGATTGTATTGCATTTTTTGTCAATGACAAATAATACCATGGGGATGGTCTTTGGCCCTACTATGATAGGTAAAGTGATATGGCCAATGCAGGGTTGTTCAGAAGAATCATAGTGATGAATAGAAATAGAGGTTGAAGTGAGATTAGTGGCGGAAAGGCTAAACTACTGAAGGAATGTAAGATTACAAACATTAATCTAATATCCATTATGTTAGCATATTAATTTGCACACATGTAAATGACAGGAAACAGTGTGGGAATGAAGTCCCTCCTCAATGAAGGTGAGGCTTCCTTTATTGAAAACCAAAACTGTATTTACATCTGTACATTCAAAATTGTATGTGGGGGGTGTTTTGGAACAACAATGGAAAGAAAAATGAATGAGGGAGATGGAATGGAATGAAGGAAAGGAGTGGAATGGAATGAATTGAAAGAACATGCAAGATTTAGGTAAAAATAAAGACCTAATATTCACATGAAGTAAGAATGACGAATAACTAACAAAAATAAAATGGATTTTGAGTTTAGCTAAACAAGAATGAGTAAAAGGGAACATACATGAGAAAGTAAATAGTCAGATCTTGATCACTGTGAAGAAGAACAACAGATTAATAACATTGACAATTAAGATCAATGATGATATTTGCATGCAAGATTCAAACACCTAACATATAATGAACATAAAAACATCAAATTCTATAAGAGATAATGAATGGGACACAAAGTTCATATTTCATTAACTCCAAAATGTCTTCTTGAAAGAACCCAAAGTTTCTTTATTTGAAGTAAAGCTTACATACAAAAATATTTTCTTCTCCTCTCTCAAAGTCAACTTTACAAATGAGCCCCTACCATCCTTTTATAACCCAAAAGTTGGTTACAAAGTAGTTAGGATTTTAACTGCACATTAAATCTGACACTTAAGTGGATTTGACTTTTTCAACTAACTTTTAAAGACAACCAAAAAATAGAAATCACTTAAGTTACCCACAGTTACCAAAAACAAATAACAACATCCTTTTCTTAAAAATCCACTTTTTAAAATATACAATAATAACCAGTGCCTTATCCATTGAAATGGGGTCTGCCTATCTCAAGCGTATGAGAAATGGACTCTCCCACTTCGTTAGATATCAAGAAAATAAACTCCCCAAACCACCGATGAAATTAGGATTTGCCGCTTTTTCCAGTTGAAAGGATCTAAACCTTCCCAAGGTTTCAAACATCTTTTCTTCTTCTGGAGGTTCACTTGGTCGAAGAATAGCCTCACAAAATACCTGCAATTCAAGAATTCTACTTGGCATATCATTTAAATTAACAATTTTGGATTGAGCGTTCTCAAATAAGTTCTTTAATTTGATGCAACGCTCCATTGAAACTGATGCGAAATTGTTGGCGGAAGTGTACATGTCCTTAAAAAATTGTGAAAATTGCTCTTCCACCTACTCCGATGAACACCTTTGATTATGCTCATTTACGAGGTTGTAAGGAATCTCAGTAATGAATTCTTGAATCAAGGAGAGTGAAGTGAAGGCTTCATTGCACATACTCTCATAATGGATTATATAATCCTCAAGAAGCATCTTCCTTGATTTGAGATGCAGACACCAAAGAAAACGTGTCCCTCGATGTTCAAATTCAAGAATTCCTTCAATGGCTAAAACTGAGGATTCCATACTTGTCATCTCCTGCAAAATGGGAAATATCTCATCCAAATTTGATATATTAGAAAAAAAAAATTCTTTGAAAGAAAGAATTGGATCAAGATACACATTGACATCTTCATGAAGCTTAATTGCGGTCTTGATTGTCCCTTGGTCTAAAACGAGAATATCTGAAAGCCAAGTTTTAGTGACATGGCCTAATGTGTTTATTTATTTTGAAAAATTGAGAGTTTCTTCATCAGGGGCAGCCACTACATCAGGTACTGGAAAAGTGGACGATATTGGGATTTATCAAATGTTGAACATATTCCACCAATTGATTCTTTTTAGCCTTGAGTTGAGAGTTCTGAGACTTATATTTCTCAAGTCTCTTTAGCACGATATCAATTGAATCTCGAGCCATCACCATGTCACTTTCTAATGTAGACCTCCCAAGTCCAAGTTTGGAAACTTCATAATCAGCAGGTGTCATGGCATCACACTCCTTATTAACTTTTGGGATGGGGAGATCTACAAATCTATTTCCATCATTATCCACCATTATTCGAGAAAGCACCTTAGGCTTCTTTGGAATGACATCATTTGAAAGTTTGAAAAGGGCATCAAAATCAATGTCAATTGCCTTGACAACCCTCTTCCTTTTCTTAACCTTGGAATCAACCCAGGAAGGAGTATCATGCACTATTTCCACATACAAAATCCTAGAGTTCAAATCAATATTCTCATTGTTCTCGACATCATGAGATCCTGTTTGAATCCTATCTATAACCTCGATTTGAGGAGAAACAACCTCAATATCCACCTCTTGATTATTCGGGAGATTTTGGGAAATCCCTTCATGAACTACATGATCCGAAGTGTTTGATATTTGAATTACCTGCACCTGAGTGAACGCTTGTTCAAAGCATGGTTGAGGATCATTTACCATGAGCTTATGAGAACTATTAACAATGTGGTTAGAAGAATCTCTACTCGGGGTAGAAAATCTTGATACATGCTCTCTTCCTTCTTCAGGGTTAGGATCTTTAGATTTTTCTCCTCGTGACATGTTACTTGGAGAAGTGGATTTTGGCAACCACTCCTTTCTTGCTTGTTGTGTATGATTGAATGGTATAGAGGTTGATCGAGAAGAGGCTTTGGTTGAATGAAGGCCTCCTTAGGTTGGCAATTTTTATGATCGTGAAGCATTATCTTGAATTGATTGTAACTTGGAAAGTTCTTTGTCATACCAAGATATGCTTCTTTCAAGAATCGGTTGATTCTTGCTATCAAGATAAAATTCATCTCTTTTGGTCCAGTCAATTTGAGGCAATGGGGTAAAAGCAACTGCATCATATGAGGGATCAATGACATCTTCATCATCATTTATGAATGAATCGGGAGGGTTCTTGATGCGAAAGGCCTTGATATGAGCAAGTGTTAGGTGAGAAAACTCTCATCTTCTTACTTCATGTTCATCCAAATAGGAAGCCCAAAAATCTTCCATGGTAGGGTTATGTTAATACTTTGCTCTAATAATCTTTTGCATATATCCATTGATATCAAACTAGGCTCTCTTCACATATGGATGAATTGTGATGAGGGCGAACTCTTTTTCCATGATTTTTGCACTGAAAAGATTTGGACATTGATATTCTCTAATTTGAATTGGGAAATGAATTCCTGAACGATGTTTGTCTCTAAGAAGATAGTGAACTTGGAATAGTTGTCACACAAGCTCCATTAATGCCCATCTATCATTGACATACTTAGGAAGCTTCCATGGGTTACCAACAAATCCACTCACGCGAATGTAGGAAAATGATGAAAATTGAATAAACCAGGTTCCACATTGGGAAATGACACTCATGGCTTCTTTACAAAATCTTTCCTGAGTATTCCCATTTAGGTTCCAAATCACGTGGAAGGTGAATGCATCGTTTACTCTTCTAAAATGGTGAGAGCTATTTTTGAAACTGTGTTGTGGGTAATAATGAAAAACATTATTTGACGGCCCTATGACTCCTCTCGTTTCAAGTCCCGAAAATAGCTTTCTTCTTGCTACTGCATAAGTCAAATACGATGTCATTTAGAAGCATCCAGTCATCTTAACTTCTATCAATTGTTTGTGAAGGGTGTTATTGATGATGGTGGCCCAATCCACAAACTCTTTCTTGGCAAGGATGATACAGATAAACTGATACATCCATGGGTGGAAAATCCTAGCACAGGGTAAACCGAAAACTCGACTTAGGAGAGTAACCATGTCCCTAATTTCTTCCATGAACTCAACATGGTACAGCTCTTTGGGAATCCTGTCAATTCGAGGCCTCTTGGTTACTAACCAGTTGTTATTAACCATATTGCTCCATCTCAGGGGTTCCTCATCCCAAAATTCTTGCGCTGACTAGTGAGTGATATCCACATTTTTAGGAAAGTTAGGTATGTCGAGCAATTCCTCAATGTGCTCTGGTGTGATTAAGAGGAAAGGCTTGCGATTATCTTTAAAAATTCCTCATTTCTCAGGATCATAGTGCTCGGTACAAGTGATAACCAACTCTAGACACTGCACTAAGATAGGAAATGTTGTTGCTTGAGGTAGACCACTATGGTAAAGCCTATCCGAGAATATGGTTTTGCCTTCAGTTTTCACCCGTTCATAGAATTGTTGCACATTAATGTGACCCAAATTTGTATCAGTGATATTGTCATATGCTAAATTAATGGAATTGAGAGGGATGATTCCTTAGAATTCATACTTGAGTGTGGATTTGTTCAATTTCTCCACTGGCTTCCTCGACCTTCTTGCAGATTTATTAGATTTTTCGGTCATTATGAATTTTATAGAAAAATGACTCAGGCATGAAAAACAATGCAAGTGGGGTCAGGTCTCAGTCTCCAAAACCCCCTTCAGTGCAAGAACAATATGATTCATTTTAATATTATTATTATTATTATTTAAAAACAATAATAATAATAATAATAATAATAATAATAATAATAATAATAATAATAAATAGTCTTGTTTACAAAATCACACATCGAGACTAGGTTTGAATTCTGACTCGGGCGAAAACTTTTTTATTTATTTATTTTAAATAAACAAAATCACCCGATTTCGATATCTCATTTTTTATTTAATTTTCCACAGCCAATTCTACCTAGTATGTGTGAAAATTTCCTGATTTAAATAGCCGTGTACTTTAAGATTCACTTCTTCCTTGCAATGGTATGATCGATGTGTTATTGAAACTTCTTGTAAATGTGTTGATACCCCTGGAGAATGCGTGATTTCTTGTGTCGGAAATAGAAATGATTTAATCTTTTCTCAGCTGGGAAAACATGTTCTTCTCTGCAAAATTCATTATTTTCTTTATTTCCTGGACAACTCCACCTTCTCCTGGAAAATGCATTTAAAACTATTTGGGACTATTATTTTCCAACGTGGCTGACTGTTTGTTGTTGATGGAACTTTAGCGTGAAATCCTCCTTGGCAAATGCATGGGTATTTTTACTCCAAATGTGTGGTCTCTATTTTAACATGCACTGAATTTGGCTATCTCCTTGAGCTAAGTGAGCTGTTGCATGGATTTCCTCCTTGGCCACGTAGGTATTCTTCTCTAAAACATGCGTTGAAAATTTCTTGTCTGCTTCGATGTGGGCTCCTCTTCAACCTAAAGTGCGTGGGTATTATCTGCTTCAACATGGGCTCCTCTTCAACCTCTAGCACGTGGACTGCTCTTTTTTTCTTATTTTCTTTGCTTTGAAACTGTTCTTTGGCCTGCGTGATGGATTTATCTATTTCCTTTGACTAAACGTGGTGTTATGATAGCTACATGCAACATCTTTTTAATCATTGGGTGCTAAAAATTGACTCCTTCCACCTATGTTGTGTGGAAGCTTCTAGTTTGCTCCAGCGTGGTTACTTTGGTGGAATTTGTGATGGTTAAAAGTGTTGTATTTCACACCCCTACTACATTAGAAAAATCCTTCAATCTCCTCCAGCGTAGATGCGCATCAAAACAAAACAAAATGTCCCATTTTCGGATTGTTCTCCTTTTCAATGCGTAAAGATTTTCTTCCCTCTAGCTAAGCATGGAAAATCTTTCTGGGTTGTTCCTTTGAAGAATGCATGAAATTTTTGTTGAGGGATGTGATAAAAATATTATGCTCTTTAGAAGAAGTGAGAAGCAATTTTAGAAAGGAATGATAACCAGATCATACCAAGCCAAGAACACAGATGCTAATCAAACACCACGATCAATAAGATGAAAGCAATTCGTCAGAATAACTTTACATAAAACCTTTGCAAACAAATGAGAAACAATATCATATATTATTATGGAACTTAATGCAATACATTGAGAATGGGCCTTACTTAAATAGGCCAGGAATAACAATCTAAGAACTAGTCAAGGTCGTAGATCAAGCCATAAATCAAGGAAATAACTAGTCATCAAAGAACTAGTCAAGACCATAGATTTAGGAGCGAACTAGACATCAAGGATCTAGTCAATACAATAGATCAAGGAAAGAACTATACCTAATAACTAGATAATATCTCCTAATATTTAAATAAGATAAAAGAAATATCCACACACATAAGTGGGTGAGGATAAATACAATAAAGGTAAATAAAGTACCTAGGTGAACATGAGCTAAGGTAAATACCTACTCTAACACCCCCCTCAAGTGAAGCTAGGGCCAAAATAGAAGTGGCATGTCCACAATATGAGTCCCAGCAACTAGGCCTGATGAGGTACTCATGTACAATAACTGGGAAAGAAGGGACACCATAAGGTACCCAAAACCAATAACAACAAAGTAAAGAGAGTAAAGACCCTCTCCAAGGCATCCCAAGAAACTCGGCTCAAAAAACTCGTATAATGCTTAAGAAGTTTGGTGTGCACTGTGGTCTGAATCCACTACTCGATCACAAAACTCAAAAACAACAGACACTGGGTTTCACCAGGATAGCTCCACACAAGGAGACTGTCAACGGAGTGATGTCGAAAGTGTAAAATAAACACCAAACATAATTTGATCAAATGCTGTAAATAGGTGTGCCACGATCCAAGAACAATAACCAAAGCAACAAGGCGAGGACAAGAAACCCGAAGAAGTAGGATCAACACCACACCCTCCCATACTGCTGAATGGGTGGAGTGGCCGCTACAAATCTATATGAGTTTCCCAAAATAAACTACTCGAACACTGACAAACTAACACTGGGCTCCACCAGAATAGCTCCCCCATAAGAGAGACTGTCAACATGCAAAAAGTGTCGAAAATACATATACAAAATCTCTCAACAAACAAAAGAGATACACTACACTTGCTAAAGAAAAATGCTCAAAACAAGAACCATCACAATGCATAAGGTATAAAAAGTGGAGCAAGAGGCCGAATGGTGGAGGAGCCATGCCTGTAGAGTCCTCTAAATGAATGCCTATGTCGTTGCCACGAGTGATCAGATATCCACCCCAAATCAACACGAATGGATGAAGAAGAAGCCTGCATATGACTTGGTGTAAAATGCACAATGGGTGCATGCAAAAGAACATCAGAATGTGTGTCAAGTTGATCATGTCTGACAGCTGAAATCTCAGGTTTCTCAAGCCTGAGTGAAGGTGCATAACTCATGTTTTGCTCATGATCCTCAGAAAGAGTCGAGTGAACAAAAAAAGGAGCTCTTTCAATGTGTGATCCCAATGAAGTATCTGCTCAAAAACCAATGTCATGACGAGAATTCCACTTAACATGTGGAATAGAGGAAACAATACCCTATGAATGTCTGCCAATGACTTCGCTAGTGAGACCCATAGAATAGAGCATGTGAGATCTGAATGCAGTGGTATGCTTCACAAAAAATCCATGCAATTGAGAAGAAGTAGGATACATAACATGTGGTACTGTAATAGGCACAGATGTCGAAGAGCATGCAGTAATAAACCTCACGGGTTTAGAAGCATCAAAAGTAGGATCAGGCTCAACGACTTTCATATCAATGTCAGTGGGTACAAGAGCAACATCTACAAGTGGAATAGGAGCATGGATATGGCTGTCCACAATATGATGGTGATGTTGTAGGCTAGCAAGTTTGTTTTGCAGGGAGTGTATTATTGTATCCTTATCGTGAATGAGTGATTGTAGAAGAGAATTTCGCTTCTTGAGCGATCTATTTTCTTCCACAAATTTTACAATATCCTCTTGAAGTCCACACACTTCAGAGAAAATCATATCATTCTCAAAATCCATGATAGATACAAAATGCAACTCTCAGAACACTCTGATTTTGTATGTTAACTTGGTGAATGTTTTACATACTGTTATAGCTTCTTGAAATGGAGGCAAAAATGTTAAGATATGTTTTGATCTTAAGAGAATGTGTTGCTAATTTGAATTCTTGCATATTGTGATTTATGGCATAGGAACAGCAAATATTGTACTTGTGTGTTTGCTGATGTGATGACAGATTGTCGTATAATTGCTAAACTCTTGTGGCTGATTGACAGCATACCCAGAATCAATTCCATTGATTCAAGTGTGCTGAGGTCCTCTTGTGTTTCTATGTTGATTCACACTTGAAATGGACTAGGATTATTAGGAGCGTGCAGCGCCGATTACAGGTGTGAATAGCTAGCACGTAGATGCCAACGACAGGGGTTCGATTCTTGAACCCTGCACTGTCGAAGTCGGGACCTCATGGGGCGAGAAAAGCTTGGACACGAGTGGCCTTGGCATACGTAATCGGAGAGGACGAAACGCCCTGCTTTGTGTTACCATGGATGTCTGTAGGAAGGTAGAATGGAGGTTGGGTTAGGAATTGATTAGTGTTAGTGGTTAGTGTGGATTAAAAACCCTAAACTAATCCTAAGTCCTAACATGCATCCTACATTATTAATCCTAAATGGATTTTTAAATAAAAAATAACAAATAAAAAAGGGGGGGAAATAAAAACCTAAGACTAAACTAAGGCCTAGGTTGAACACTTTATGCAGCCTAAACTAATCCTAATCTAAAAAGGGCGTGTAGACCCTTGGAGGGAAAGGATAAGGATGGAGGGGAGCATTCATTAGCATTAATTTAAACAGCCCATACGTGGACAGTGCCAGTTTTGGCGGGGCAGGTAAGAAATAGAGGTATCTATTTGGAGATAGAGGCTAAATTTAATTTTGCTATGGAAAATTTGGAAGTTGGAGACTTCACCAACCCAAGTAGAGGTGGCGTGGAAAATGAGGAAGAAAGGCAGAGCCTTTAATTGCATTAATTGTTTTTGGGTCCTTCGTGACCAACTTCGCCTTAGAAACAGCATGAGGGAATTTTGATTTTTCATTTTTGTTCGATTCGAGCTTTTACAAATTTGCTCTGCATTCGGTTTCTCTAGTCTAGTTCAGTCAAACCAGCTCTTGGCATTTGACATTCTGCTTGGAGATTTTTGAGGCTGTTGATCAGCCAAGAAGAAGGAAGAAAGCGCCGGGAATATTGTGTTGCCGTTGTGGAAGAAATAACGCGGCAAAACGAAGCTTTCTTCGAGTTCTGGAAAAGAGATTACAGGCATGTTAAGCCCTTCTCTTTAAAAATCTTTGCTTTGATTTAAATGTTTCATTAAAACAACCTTGCTCTTGGATTTGGATTGTGCAATTGCTGTCGAGTCGATTTGAATTGGATTTTGCTGGTTCTTGATTTCTTTTCTTTGGGAAATGATAAGAAGAATTGCTTCAGGTTGCTCAGCCTTGATGTGTTTTTGCTCGAATCGAGTTGGAATATGAATTACTGTTGTGGTTGTTGACAGTATTGTGGAATGAAATAGACATTTTCTTTCTCTGTACATGCTGTAAGAATTGGAACAGGCCTTGTGTGATGTTCTCCTTCTATGTAATCGTCTCCTTGTTGCTGTGTTTGGAACTGTCCTTGCATTTTAATGGAGTGGTAACACCTCCATATCGTGCTGGTTGTTTGACAGAAATGGGAAATTTGTCTTGTGTATCATGGGTCTGTACATGTTATTCTAGTTCTTCTCACTACTGAAACTATCGTTCTTTTGTTGAAGAACTGGAATGAGGGAAACGATAGTTGTTTGAAGTTGTTTCTTATTGAAATTTTTTATAAGGAAACAGATTCTCTTCCTTCTACTGTTTTGGGTTTTGATGGAAGTGGCATTCGGGTTTTCTATGAGTAATTGAACTCGATTGAATGAAGTAATAGCAATATTTCCATTGCTGTGCCTTTTCGTGTTTAGGAAATGGGCGAATACGCTTTGGTATCCGTGAAAATAGGAAAAAGTTAACTGTTTTTCCTTCTGAGGTTATTGATGGATTGTGTTTCCCTTGCTGTTAGGATAAGATGGTTTTATTGTGTTTTTTTTTTATGTTGTTCGGTCTTCCTGTTCAGACTGTAGACATGGTTACAAATTGGTTCTGTATTCTTTGCAATGAAAGATTATATTTCTTCTTGCTATGATGGAAAGTTGATTCCATTGTGTCTTGTAGTTGTGGTTTGACCTTCTGAACTGAACCGTTGTGAATGTGAACTTGACTTGGATTTCTGTACAAATAAATGGAAAATGTGGGAATTAGCTTGGTTTCTGAGTCTGCCTTGACTGTACCAAGCTTACGCAATTAACACCCTATGCGGGTTTGTCTTTATAGAGGTATTGATGTACGAATATTATATTTTGAGTTCTGTACCTCATTAAGTAAATGGAGAATGCTGTTTTTGGAGCTAACGGTTGATCGAGATAGAACTCGAATTAGATATTCATTGTTCGTGGTATATTGGATTGAAACTGTACAGGCTATGTGAGTTGCTTTTCAATAAGAACGATTGTTCTGTATCTTTATAAGTTGAACTGTCATGCTAAGATAAACACGATTTGGATGTTTGATTTCATTCTGAACAAATGATTGTTTCATTAATGAAATTATAGGGAAATGGATTTTTCTCTTTTTTGCTATTTGGACTCTGAAAATAACATTGGAGCTTTACTGTGCATATGAATTCATCTTCTGTCTGCTGTTCTAACTTGTTAAAATTCATAGTCATGTGAATATTGGATTGTTGTAGGTAACAACAATGAATAAAATGTTATTTTGAATGGGATACGTTCATAGGATTAGGAAATCATGTGATTAATTGACTGCATGATTGAAATGTTGTTTGTCTGTTTAGCATACAGTGAAAGAAATATGGTTTCTTTTAGTATGGTAAAAATATGGTTTGCATCCTTGTACTGTTTGATCCTGGATAATCATAATGAGGTAATAACCTGTTTTGGATTCTCATATGAGCCTGATTCAAATAAAGTATGGATATGGATGATGAATTCTTCCCTATTTTCATTTAAAGCGGATTATAAATGAAATTATTCTTGCTGCCGGAAAGTGAATTCCGAATGGATTTTGTAAGTTTCACTTTGAACTGTTATTTTGATTGTGTCTCGTTTGGATTCCACTTTCAGAACAGCCAATTGGAAAGAAATTGAGATATGAATGAATGACTTGGAAAAATGATATTTTCTTCCTTCATTCAATTGGAAATCGGTAATTCGTGAATAATGAATTTTTAAAGTGCTTAGATGGGAGCAACTATATACATTGTTGTTCGCATTCTTGTCTGTACTTGATGGTTTGGAATCTAATGTGATGCACGAACTGAAAGGAAAGTAATGGATTTACATTTCAATTAGTTTCATCCTTTGCATTTATTATTAATGAAAGGCGTGGAAAGGATAACTGTATGTTATATATGCAGTAAGCTACTTGTATTCCTAACTTTACAAATATTGTGAATTGATACTTGTAACGGTTATGTGGGAAACGAGACAGCAGTTCTTTGGTTGATTGTGATGATATTTTGATAGTTCAGTTGTTTTGCTGATCTTTCTTTTGTGCCTCTTTCGGGATTGATGTTTTACTGTCATTTCATAAAAGCAGGGTTCTTTTATTGAGACAGTTAGTTGAAGCACCTTGTTTTAAGGATAAGTGCTTAATATGCTCAGTTCATTGAACTGACCCGTGCAATTCATTTTGCAGATGGAATTTGATTAGAATGAAGACTTGGTTGTTTTCTGATGCTTTTAGATTGTTGATGATGTATTGTAATTGTAGCTTTTATTCCTCTTCGAGGAATTGTGAAAAGAAGAAAGTATATTCTTCTATCTATGAGTTGTATGGATGATTTATGTAAACCATGCCCAATCAGCTGGATTGGCAATGTGCAGATTATGACATGAAATATTGAATACAATTACATGTGTGATATTTTAATGATTATATCAGTTTTATTTTGTTGTCTAAACTGGAAATATAATGTTATTTCTTGATTTGGATTTGTTTATTTGTCCTTGGATGGATGCTAAATGGAAACTAATATCTATTCTTACCTAAATGCAACCTTTAAGTTGAAAAATGCAATTAGTTCATACTTGGGTAAAGATGAATTTTTAATTGACATTAAAAAGGATTAGGAAGAATATGATTCCATAATCGAAAGGTATTCAGGATTAGCTTAGGAGCTAAGGAATATCAATTAAACTTCAGAGTAATCGAACTTCGCTTTCGAACTCCATTAATGATCTCGTATGCTGAATTCAGAATAAAGGATATAGGATAAGTATATCCACAACTAATGGACCTTAACTATATAACGTTAAGGAGAATAAATGAATACATTTCTCGGAATTTAGACCTCGTATGGATGACGTCTAATAAGCTAGAATTCTGAATTTAGTTGCAGTTGGGAAAATCTTGGCTAAGTTTAATAGGTTAAACTTATCACATCCGTTGGTACGGACTGCTTAATCCAATTATTAAGAAGAGAACCAAGTAGGGAAATGCAGCCCTTCGACACGAAGGAGAAGATGCATTACAAGATAATGGACGGATTTAGTCCCTCTTAGCTATATGCAACTGCAACGAAAACGAGGATCAAGGGATCAACGTGGATGCTGAAAGTTGATTTTAATTATTAAATCGTATCCTAAGCACTTGAGCAGGATGTGTATTCTCGATGGGAGAATTGTGTAGGACATTGGCATACGCCAGCTACAGCAAGGTGTCTCCATGAAGACGGGGTCTTCATGACGACACACTGTTGCAGCTGACATATTACAATGCCCTCCCGAATTAAAACATCAAGAATACATAGGTTGAATGTGTAACTGTGGACAGGGGATAGGAGTATGATCTGGTATAGGGAGTGACTCCGGAATACTAAAGATAACTAGACACACGGGGTCGTGGGGAAACGACACCGTATGTCTGCGTATCTTTAGTTACCGGGAGTGACTTCCTATATTCATTCATATTACTAACTGTAATTGGATGTTTAAAACTGACCTTAAACGAAGAGGACTGGTAGAAACCAGGAAAGACCATTCTAGATAACAGGTGAAGTGAAGTGAAGGACGTATTCCGTTGATGTGTATAACATCCAGGAATATGATCATGCAAAGCATGTGAAAATCTTTGGCCAAAGTATCGCAATTGTTGGTTGCGTTGTCCTTATCACTTAATTTAAGATGCAAGATGTCAGATGAATATCAGTAATAGATATTTAGATAGGCTTCTTAAATGGATCACTTCGATAACCAGAAACGGTTATGAGAATAGGTATATATAATATACTATGCATAAACAAACATGAAGGATCGGTTGTTGCCGAGTCATGAAATGAAGGATCGGTTGTTGCCGAGTCATGAAATGAAGGATCGTTGAAACTCCGAGCCATGAAAATGGAATATCGGCAGTTCCTCTAGTCATTTACAGCAGCATATAGAATCTGTTATAAGATTGAATGGCATTGAATGTGTGTTCCATATTGTAAATATGCGAACAGGGAACATTCGTTTTAAAAAGAAATTGTGTGATCCAAACTGTGTTGTTTGGGTAGAGAACAATTATTAAAACTTGAACGTGTGTTTGAATTTTGTAATTCATAACAGAGAACGTTATCAAAAAAAAAAAAATTTCCCTTGTTCTGGTATCTTAAAATGGGGATGTTACACTGCAACTCCCAAAAGTTTAGGATGTCCAGCTTAGCCGAAATTACTTCCACAATTGATTACAACACTCCTCCATATTTAGCACTTTATCATTATAGTGCAAGTCTCAAAATAAATATTTCCAATGGAAAGAGCATGAAAAAACAAGCACTTTTGCAAAAAATGGTACTCAAAACCGAGTTACCGATCAAAAGTTACAAGTTTTTTTAATAGTTTGCTCTGTTATTTATTTTAGTTGTCACTGAAGCAAAATAAATTGTTGTTGCCTTCACCACACAAATAAAATTAAAGGGGGCTGAAGTTAAGCACCTACTAGTAGGAATCACAAGTTTTAAGCCCTCATATGACCATACAAACCGAGACAAATTAGGAAAGTACGACTAGCACACTGCAGCATAGGAAACTCGGGTAGCTATAGAGGGAGGAGAAGATAAGGTAGAGGAGATGGAGGAGACAGAGGTTGAGGTAGAGGTGGCCCCAGGATAAGAGGATTTGAGGATATCAAATGTACAATTTATAGATTTTGATAACATATCTTCTTTGAGAGAGGGCCCTTAGAGGCCAATTTATGATGTATTGAGATACGTTTTGATATATATATATATATATATATATATGATTTTGTCACAGATTATTATGTTTTTATTATAGGATGTGATGAATTATGGATTTATGATGTGATGGTGATGATTGTATGTGCATTTATTTATATTTTATTTCAGTTTAGTATGTATGATGAAATAGTTAATGTGATGTTAACGATGATATGGTTACTTGTATATGTGTTGGTCACTACACGTGCTAAGGCTGCATGTGCCAGGGAAGTCCCAAATCAGAAGCCTATTATTAAAAAAGAGGAGGTATTACATGTAAATTATCCAAACCCTACTCATCAGAATGAAGTTTATCAAGAAACTATGGAAGTTATTAGAAACTTGCAGGGAGAAATACAATGCTTAAAAAACCAGTCTCAAAAGCTAGAGCAGGAAAAATCAATTGAGCTTCCTCAAAAGGATGTTGACAATTTGAGGGAGGTTTGTAAGATGTTGCGCTAAGAAAACATCATTCCTTTATTAGGGGAATGGATAAGGGGGAAAATGCCATGCACTAGAGTTGAGCACAAGAGACATATTTTACATGCTAACTTACCTCTTCATGGTTTGGATTATGAACATTGTTGATGGATGGTTGTTGAGAAATATACTGATTGACACAAGCGCGGAAGTAAATGTAATCTCTTTGGATGTGTGGAATCAGATGGGGAGACCACCATTGCAATCATCTTCAAATGTGTTGTTTATGGCAAACAGGACTAAAGCCACACCCATTGGAGTCTTGAAGGATGTTACTATTACTATACAAGGGGCCAAGTTTACTGGGGACTTTTAGGTCTTAGCATTTGTAGAGGAAAATAGTTTTCTAGCATTGCTTGAGCACCCTTGGTGTTATGTGAATAATGTTGATTGTGCTTCAATAAAGGTTATATCAGTTTTGAGAATAAATGAGGAGCACATGTTTATTCCTTTAACGGATAGAAAAGTTGCACCTTATATGGAACCCTTTGAGTGAAGAGGATTTTGAATAGAATTTATGTATGCGCACAGTTAAGAGGTGAGTTGCTTGAGCCATCGAAGGAAGGAGTTATTCAATGGGATGATGCAGTTTATGAGTGATACAACCAAGTGTTGCATGTGACAACTGGGTGCATGAATTATGAAATGGTTGGGTGTGAGATGAAGAAAGTTAGTGATGTGCATTAGGTCATGATGCATTGTGTTAGGCACTTTGGTAATAACCAGATACCAGGTATACTAGGTGAAGGAAATCTTGAAGTATTTTTACACGCTATGGAATCCCAGTGGATAGATCAAGTGGAAAGAAGGAATATGCTAGTATATACCTTACGATGGGACAGTATAGCTAGTGAATTGGTGGACATACACATAGAGATAATCTTGTAGAGTGGCGAGAAGTGAGAATCTCCTTCTCTACTAGATTTCTTAGAGCAATGTGCCTCACAAAGACATGTGAATTTCATGGTAAGGATTATGCTTCGCACCATGTTCATACAATTGTGAGAGACTCTGGACAGAGGGGCAGGAGGCCTTACTGACCTTCACTGTGGGTGCATAAGTTCTACTTCACTCTTGGGCATGGTTGCACATGCATGCATATGGTATGTTCATGAATAGAGTTGAATAGAGAAACAAGGAATTGGCAGGAATAACCTAACTACAAGTATAATTCATACCTTTGACTATTTTTCTACTAAACCTCCAATGAATGAATCATTACAATTATGAAAGTGTTTGACAATGGGAGATAGTGCAAAGCTGAGGAATCTCATTACAGGAATTACTAGGAGAGTTACATATAGAGGCACGCTTTTGAAGATAGAAGAGACAGATGAGAACAACTTGGGCACGCCTGGTTAGAAAAAGAAAAAGGTAAAATCAGTTTACATGATTGATGATGAAGAAGTGGAGAATCTGGATGTTGATCACACTATGGGTACATGTGAGGTCTTAGACAGTATAGATGAGAAGGCATGCGTGTATCATGAGCCTATGAAAACAAAGAAATTCAACATTTGGATAGATGCATAACCTAAGGAGGCCATCATTGGTGATTATTGGTTTGAACTCAGAGGTTGTGAAGATAATTGAGCTTGTGTGTGACTTCGAGGACTTATTTCCTAGGAGGATATCATGAGTTGAAAGGGGTACATCCAATCTTTGGGTGAAATGAGGATCAAGTTAAAGGAAGGTGCGCACCCAGTTAGGAAGATTCCTTATAAAATGAATCCTAATCTGCACGTCAAGGTAAAGGAAGAGATTGATAAGATGTTGAAATCTAGAATCATTGAGCCCATTGAGGAGTCAGAGTGGGTTAGCCCTATGGTGATAAGCTATTAAGAAGGATGGTAGGATAAGAATTTGTGTGGATTATAGGGAGTTTAATGCTGACATGTGTAATAGATCTATTTCCCACATCATTTTTACAGAAGAAATATTGTGGAAGGCATTGCAGGGCATGAGATCTACATCCTTTACTGATGGATTCTCTGGTTATCATCAAGTGAACATAGAAAAGGAGGACCAAGAGAAGAAAATTTTCACCAATAAATGGGGAATTTTTGCATACACAGTTATGCCTTTTGGATTGAAGAATGTGCCATACTAGTATTTTTGCACATTATTGTCCAAGCATTTTAAGAATTCCTACACTTAAGTTTTTACAGGTTTACTTGGATGATTGGACTAGTATATGGGCTGTTAAAAGATCACTCTGATAACTTGAGAATTATGTTTGAGAGGTGCTAGGAAATTAATCATCTCCTTAAACATTAAGAAGTGTGTATTTTACTACACCCTTTGGAACATTTTTAGGACATATCATCTGCAAAGAAGGTCTATTGGTGGATCCTAGCCAAGGTTGCAGTTATCTTGGGTTTGGAGGAACCTACCAACCAAAGTGAGGTGTGTGGATTCTTGGGCACATAGGTTATTACAGAAAGTTTATTAAGGGTTATGCTAGGATTTCGTTGCACCCTTGGAGGAATTCCTGAAGAGTAAAGGAAAGTTCCATTGGAATGAGGTGCAACAGACAATGTGCATTTGATACATTGAAGGAAAGACTTACTTTTGCACCCATTCTACGATTTCCTTCTTTGGACCAAACATTTTCATGTGACATGTTGATGCCTCTGGCATGGCCATTGGTGTAGTATTAGCCCATCCTGGTGAAGGGATTGTTGATCATCCCATTTTTTTTGCAAGAAGGAATTGACCCCAGCTAAACAGAATTATACAACTACAGAGCGTGAAGCATTGTCCATGATTTACGTGTTGCATAAGTTTAGACAATACTTGTTGGAAAATCCTTTTATATTCTATACAGATCATATGGAACTGAAGTACTTGGTAAACAAGCCAATTTTACAAGGGTGCATATGTTGTTGGATTCTATTGTTTCAAGAATTTTACTTTACAGTGGTGGTAAAACTAAGAAAGAGCAATTCTGGACCAGATCATTTATCAAGGATTAATTCAGGAGATGGACATGCAAAGCATTGAGGATAAAATGCTAGATGCACAAGCTTATTCCAGATTGAACCACGAGCCCTCTGACTTATAAGATATTGTTGTATTTTTGTGTACTGGTGTGGCACCTGAAGGGATGAAGAGTATAGAGGATGCAACTTACCATACGTGTCGTGCCTTAGATAAGAAACACTATTGTCAATATGAGTTAGTGCCTTAGATGTTGATTAGTGGAGAATTATAAAAACTTAGTTCAGGATGAAGTTTTGTACTTGAGCTTGAGAATGAGTGTGAAGCTATTATGGAGGAAGCTCATGGTGGGATTGCAGGTGGACATTATGTAGGAGATGCTACCGCGTGCAAAATTTTATTGG
The DNA here is from genome assembly GCA_019776745.2 of Taxus chinensis. Taxonomy (NCBI): domain Eukaryota; kingdom Viridiplantae; phylum Streptophyta; class Pinopsida; order Cupressales; family Taxaceae; genus Taxus; species Taxus chinensis. Next base: position 649,290,456 of record CM034156.1, read on the forward strand.
CTGGCCTATGGTGGGAAACAATATACAAGGACTGTAAAGAATATGCCAAAGGCATGTGATCATTGTCAGTGCCTTGGAAATCCTAGGCATAGAGATGAAATGCCTTTGAGGCCTATTGCTAGTGCAAAACCTTTTGAAAATGGGCAATTGAATTTTTGGGTCCTCATTTCCCCACCCACGTGCAGGAACTAGATCGCATGCTACATTATAACTTATACATATTATCTTACAAGGTGGGAAGAAGCGGTGCCTACAAAGGATTACATAGTAGCTACAAGAACAAGGTTTTATGGGAGAATATAATCAACAAGTATGGATGTCCATTGAGTTTGACAAGTGATAAGGGCACTCATTTTCTTAATGAGACAATCAGGATGTTATTGGCAGAATTTATGGTGGTAGCATCATAAAACAACACCCTATCACCCACAGGCTAATGGAACTGTTGAGGCTTTCAAAAAGATATTGGGACATACATTGACAAATATTTGTGATGTTGGAAGGAAAGGATTGGGATGATAAAGTCTCTATTGTACTTTGGGCATACATGACAACTTATAAAATATTGAACAAAGCCACACCCTTTCAGTTGGTGTTTGGCGCAGAGGTTTATTTTACCAGTGGAATTTATGTTACCTTCTTTACGTATTGCGTGCACATGAGGATTGTCTAATGATAGAAATCACTTGAAGAATGTATTGATAAACTAATGAAGTTAGATGAAAGGCACGTGTCATTGCTCATTGGATTCAGAAGACAAAAAAGGCCAGGAAGAAGGCATGGCATGATAGGCATATTAAGGATAAAAAGATTGAAGTTGGAAAGATGGTTCTTCTTTATGATTCCAAGTTCTTGTGCCACCCTGGAAAGTCTCCAAGTGCATTGGTTGGGACCATATGTTGTGACTTACATACTTGATTCAGGAACTTATCAATTACAGGTGTTGGATGGGACATGGTTTCCTAGTTACTTCAATGGGAGTAGGCTGAAGCCCTAACTATAAATAAGTCTTCTTGGTTTTTTTAAAAAGGTAGTATTGCCATTAGATTAGATTTATTTTCATGCATTCCTTTATATGTGTTTCCTTTCATCATTGTTATGCTTTGTAAATTTATTTCAGTGTTTTGTGTAATAAGCACGCTTGCACACCAAAAGTTGATTACTATCTATTGATTTCATGCACAGAGGATTGCACATACTTTTAGTGTGGGTTGGATTGAGAAGAATTAATTGGTGCCTTGTTATCAGATTGCACTGGGTAAATTGAAAAGTTATAGGTTCTCAGGGTGAGAGATGGATTGTAGAAGAAAAATTTCAATGAAATTTCTCAGATTGAAGACCACACATAAGAAGAAGTGATGCTTAGTATAACATGAGGTAGGTTGCAGCATTGGAAACTACTTGGGATGAGGCACATTGGATAGGTACTTTGGCGGCCATGGAAATGGCATGTAAGGAAATATGTGACCAGGATATAGTGGGCGTGCACAAGAAGGTTATGACTGAGGTGTGGAAAATTAAGGACATATGAAAGGTACATGGTGCAATACATGTGAAAAGGGAAAAAGGTGGAATTAATGCCACGTATAGTGGTGGTTGAGGGAGTAAATAAATGTGGGAAATTTTGAAATGAGCTATAAATTGGTAAGTTCAATGTTATTGTTACCTTACATCGTTTGAAGCTATTGAGTTGTGAAGTGCGACGAAGAGTGACGAGGTGCTTAGTGCAGAAGAACAAACTATTGACTAGCGAACCAGGTGAACTCATGGCAAATCAGTGACAGGACTCCACATGTGTGTTTGAGTTGTTAGGGGTGTGAGGAAGAAGGCTTTTCCCAGTTAGGGTATCATGGAGGCAGAGTTACAGCTAGGGTTTCATGAAATCAAAGGGTTTTATCTGAATTCAAGGCTTGCAAGTAAAGGGAAGTGATAGCATTGAAGTTACAGAGTGTACTTATAAGTGGAAAAGAATAATGGTACCTAGGAGAGCCCTAGTTGTTGAAAAGGAGGCCAAATAAAGTGGCGATAGAATGGTTGGTAGAAATGCAGTATCCAGAGGGGTGAGTTGAAGGGAGACCATGGGAATCAAAGATAACACAGTGTAAAATCTAGTGATTTCAATCATAGGACCAAGAAGACCATTAAGGATATCGTTGTAGAGACTGTCAAGAAGACAAACATGAGGATGACAAGATGGAAATAGGGTTTTGGATGATTCAGTGAAGAAACTATTGGAGAGTGTTGGGGTCATGCAACTCTTTGAGTTGCCATATTTTGGAAATCCTGACAAGTTGTACCAGTGGTTGATGTCATGAGTATACATGAAGATTTTTTCTACTTCATGGGAAGGAGGATGTGGATTACCACCAAATTGGTTGGAAAGGTCACAAGGTTACATGACTCAAGTTCAGAGATTGCAAGTGATCTATCAGATGATGAAGGAGTTGATGTGAAGGCCAAATCATTTCGGTATAAAAAGGGTGGAAGAGCATTTAAGGTTACAAAAAAGAGGATCTAGCTACAAGGGTTGCAACGTAAGTCTCGTAGGTTGTAAATTAGGTGTCTCAAAGAGATGGACAAAGGTAAATCAAGCATTGGCTACATATAGCGCATAAAATTTGGAGAACCCGAACATACTATAACATTACAAGTTATATTGCAGAGAGCCTAATAGTAGAGGTGTGCATCCACACTAAGATGAAAGGTGACAAGATATCCTGGGGAGCTATCTTACTCTTGATAGTATTTAGTGAAATAGGCGTGCCCGATGGACCAAGGGAGAAAGTATGGGAATATCCCATGGAAAATAAGTCACCTCGGTGAAGAAGTTTGCTAAGTACACCTGTCATGGTTCCATTTCAAACACTTACAAGGAGCATCAGGATGAAATGGTTTAGAAGGATGCATTGGGAATTCGAAGGGAGAGTGGCGCATACCTGCATGAGTTACTTACAGTATTAGATGGACGAGAAGAGTTTGCAGTGTACCAGCACTTCAGCTTGGGGAGGTTTTTCATGAAGACGGGTGAAAAGAGCCCTTGGTGTAAGTTACCCTTCACTTTCATCTCACATTATTTTAAAGATTTAGTAAACAGATTGCACAATGCGTAGAAGCTCCAGTTTGATGTTGACAAAATAGACACATATATACATATCTATGCATAAGACATATGTATGGCCAAACAAGGAGGCATATGTGGAGATGATGGAGACAGATAACATTGACATAACTCTGGAGACTCTGGCCATGGGGAAAATTGAGCCTTGCTCACGTATGTGTATCTGAGGCCACGTTTCAAGGATGGGAAGGTGCTTGTCAGGAGAGGACTTATCTTTTCCTAGGTCCTCCAAAAGGGAAGTAGATGGTAGGCACAAGGAAGCTGGTAGAACAAATGCCCCCTAAGGAAGGAAGAGCCAATACTTGAAGGCTTACAAAATGTCTTGGAAAGAGAAGAATAAGAACAAGAAGACAATGTTGGCCTGGATCATAGGAGAAGAGTTGTTGCACAGAATTTGTACATGTGTAGATGTTGGCACTGGACCATCACATCCAGTAAGGAGATCACTCATGTGTAACATCGATGAAGAATGGGGAGGAAGAAAGAAAGAAGCACTGGAAGTATGTTCCTGTTAAGGATAGTGATGATGAGAAATATTCACATAAAACCACATAAAATGATGTTTCCACACCTAGTTTGGAAGCATGAGAAGATGAGGAGATAGGTGCCGAGTATCCTATGTTCAAAGAGAATGCCCCAAGTATAGGTGTGTAGGGACTTGAAGAGGAAAGATGTGTTGGTGGAGATACAAAAATTGTAGAACATGTTACGTAACATCGATAAGGAAACTAGGAAAGAAGAGGAAGTATAATAGAATGTGGGCGCCGAAGTGCAAGAGCACGTAGGAGAGTGCACCAGTGAACCCAAGGAAAATGAGATGGTAAGAACACATAACCTTGGCTATGCTGATGACGTGACAAAGACAATTCATGCCAGGTTCCAAAGTAGTATGGTAAAGGAACAATTGTTTCATTGTAAATTGATGGATCTAGATATGGAAACTACGTGCACTCACAAATAATTATCATGGAGTATGCATACTCACATGGATGAGACTAACTTTGAGTTTTGTGAGGAATCATGTGTGTCATGGAGAATGAAGAAAGTGCTACACTCTCGCCATATTACATAGTCAAACCAACTCATTTTTTGGATGAACAGGCGAGTAATGCATTAACTAACGTGTCTACACAGGTTACGCCTAGAAATTTTGATAAGGTGGAAACTATTTGAGGCTTTATTAGAAGATATAAAAGATAAGGGTATTGAGATCAAGATCTTGACAGAGGAGAAAGAGAAAGTTGAGGTGAAGGCATAGAAATTTCTTCAAATGGGATAACAGATTGGGAATGAGATTTTAAAGGTTAAACGACAATATGAGGAAAAGGTGGCTAAAGAATTCCCCTCTTATTTACATTATTTATGAACATTATTTCATGTGGTGTTAGATGAGGGTCCAGTGCACATGCCAAAACCTAAGGATGTTACGGCATAGGCAGAGAAGGCCAAGGCAATAATAGTGCGCAAAAAATTACTAGTTGTGAGTCTATACTGCATCTATTAAGAGATGAGATGAAGAAGGAAGATTTGGAATTAAAAATGTGCATGGATCCTGAAATCATAATAAGGAAAAGGAACCTTAGAAGAGGAGAAGGAGGTCCTCAAGGAAGTGAAGAATGAAACACTTGGGTGTGAGGAGAGGCTCACTTTGGTAGCAAAGACGCCTGACGTGCACTTGTAGCAACAAAGGACCCTCACAAGGAAAAGAGCAAGGAGATTGGAAAATTGATATCACGTCGAATGGAAATCATGGACAGGATGGTCTCAAGCCTAGAAAACATCCTCAGGATATTACAAAATGAGGTTCAGAACATGACTTTGGATGAGATGGATGGGGTACTTGCTAACATCCTGGATAAACTAATAAGGCGTACTGAGTGATTGGAATGAGGTTGAAGAAGATATCAAGAGTGAATATCCAAAATTGATTATGACTAAAGAGGGATAGAGCGCCAAATTATTCTTCCATTCTTTATTTACATATATTCTTTCATTCCTTGTTCTTTATTCATGGAGAGATAAGTCATGGTTACCCATATCCAGGGGCAGAAATGAAGCAAGTGTGGGGTAATTTTGGGCTGATGAATTCCAGACTAAGTATTGAAGATGCATAAGGATTGGGTGCGCGGACATAGGGTGCACAAGTGCACGTAGAAATATAGTCGGAACAGGGTACTCCCAGGGAAGCATGAAATCAAGACTTAGCCATTTTCAGTATCAAGCTAAATATATATGTTGAGTGAGAAGCATGTTTGTTAGAAGACTTAGAAAGCACACAAAGGTTGATTCAGACAAGTGGAAGTTCAAGAAACATGCATAGTTTTAAGGCTAATAATAGGATGTGAACTAGAGTTATCTTTAGAAGGGTCCATTATTATGAGTACTTACATGCTTTTGTATTTATCTTGTAAGTGGCACATGACTATTCTTAGCATGTATCCTATTTTGGAGAGTGCATGAGTAGTGAAGGGATAGTCTCCACTATGTGTGTGTGTATATATATTGATTTTCATGGTTTAGGGATCCACGTTTTGTAAGAGTTATGTTGTTGGTTTATGGGCGTGCACATGACTTATGGTGATATTACTATGTATGTATTCAGCTTCTGTGTGTTACATTAATTAATACAATGGATATTTGTGGTTGGATATTGATTTTTGACATATCTATGAGTGGTTCTTGTATAGTAAAAGTAATCTTTATTCTTATATGGGCTATTTTTGCATATGGTTATGATCTAAATCTATTTATGGTTTATTATTGCATTATTATTATGGATCTGGAATGTGTGTGTGTGTGTGTGTGTGTGTGTGTGTGTGTGTGTGTATGTGTGTGTGTTTATGCTTATCATGCTAACTCATTCACAAAGCTTCCATAAAAGAGAGACCTAGTACCCTTTCACGCTTCGTGTGAGTGCTCAGCAAGATGAGTGATATGTCAGGGCACCTTGGGTTGTTTGGTAAAATAAAATACTACATTGTGGTTTCGTTGTTGGGACCTCTTTTCAAGTTATTCGAGGATGTGTAGACACCTATTTTTGGATATAGCGCGCCTCAATTGTCTCGCATTCACGCTACTTCTATTATCACATCTCTTTCTCTTAAATTACATGAAATCATATCCATTTGCTTAATTAATTATCAAATGGGCCCCATGTAGACCCATTTGATAATTCAACTTTTTGATATTATCTTCATCTTCTATAAATTATCAATTCATGAGTATTGATATACACATCCGACACTCTTTTCCTAAATTCAGAAGGTAGAATCTATCATCCCACCTACCTAGTCCCACATGTTCCCCACTTAAGTCAAAATCAAGTTCCCACCTAAAAATCAATCTCCACCTAAACATTCAATCCCTTCAAATTATTAAATTATTAACCCCACCCATGAAATCATTAATTCCAAAATCCCCCTATCCGACAACAAATCCAAAAATCAATAGTTAAAGTGAGCACATGGCTTCACTATTACACCTAATCATGTCCCCACTCCACATCACACCTTTTCCTTTTTTCACATCATGAACTCTACCATCAAATCAACTCTTCATCATGTCCTCTTAATTCATCATGTCCTCTTAATCAAAATTGCTTTTACAAATTATGGTTATTTCATTAATCCTCTATTTTAATCCAAATTCAAATTATAAAGTATGAGTCTTCTCCCCCTCAAAAAGGAGAGGAAGAAATTCATCAAAAAGGAAAAGATGGAGGAGAAGAAATTCAGGTGAATGCTGTGAGATTTTAGTCATTTTATAATATCATTATTATTCTATTTGGGTGATAACACGTGGGATTTTCATGACATTCTGCTCATGATTTGGGTTCATGTAATGAGATTCATGTTACACGCAGATTCATGTTGCACGCATCAGATCAGTACAATTCTTTCTGTATACATATTGGTACCATCCAAGTTCATTTATTTGATCAATTTGTATGTCATTTATTTTGGAAGCTATTGTACTATTATTCTTATCGCACGGGGGTTGACAGCCACTGAGAAATTTAATGCTTCCCAGATCTGCATTTGTCACATGGGGGTTGATCAGCCATCCCGTCCTCTTAATAAAAATTGCTTTTACAAATTATGGTTATTCATTAATCCTCTATTTTAATCCAAATTCAAATTATAAGTAAGTCTTCTCCTCCTCAAAAAGGAGAGGAAGAAATTCAGGTGAATGCTGTGAGAATTTAGTCATTTTATAATATCATTATTTTCTATCTGTGATAACATGTGGGATTTCCATGACAGCTGCAGGTTTTCAAGGATCATGTACTGAGGACTCATGTTGCACGCATATCGACAATTCTTTGCTGCCCATATTGGTAGCATCCATTCATTTATTGATCCATTTATTTTGGAGGTATTAAGACTATTATTCTTATCCCATGTATGATAGCTCGACAGGTTTAACTCTTCCCAAATTTTCTTTGTTAGGAAGCCCCCGCATAAAATCTCTAATCATTATTTTCTAGTGTATGTGAGCTGCAGGTTTACCAGGATCACACCGAGGACTCCGATATCAAATTTACGCCCATAGCATCCATCTTCATCTCCAAGGTATTAAGCCCTTGTATACTCGACATGGTTTTATGTTTCTTGATTACTCGTACACTCATCTAGACAAGAAGCTAGAAATGCAGATCAACATTTAGCACGCCCGATGGGACCAGATCCAAGTTCTGGTCATGTTTTTGCTTGCTCACTTTGTATGGATTTCGTATGTATAATAGTTATTGTATTTTATATTATTGTAAATATGACATTGTGTCAATCTAGATATATGTTCTGTAGTTTTCGTTTGTAGATTCGACCGCTTGCAGGATCATTGGTACTATTCCCATCCATGTGTTGTGGTTCGTACATGTAGTTATTTGTGTCATCATTGGGGTAAGTGGATTTTTTTCATTTGAAAGGATCGATTATTGACTTTTTATAATAGGTGTACAATTTTATTGTTATTTCTATAAAAAAGGAAAATATCGTCATTTTGTTCTTGTTTTACAAGTAGTATAGAGTTCATATGTAAACTTTAATAAAGAAGAGAGAAAATAAAATAAAAAACAATAAAAATAAAACAATAATAACAACATTTCACCCTTTCACCCACGAGTCAGTCGGATCACCCACTCCATCCACCACCTCTCCTCACTCTATCTCCATTCCTCTCGGCCACCTCACATCCCAACCAATTCACACAACCTCCCACCTTCCCTCCTCTCCAACCCATCATCCCACATCCCTCTCCACGCGACACCTAGCCAACTCCACCATCCAACCATTCCTCTCCCAATGCCACCTCTTCTCGAGTTACAATTCCTACTCGAGCCACATCTTCTCCCCTGGCCACATAACCCCCATCTTCACCTATCTCTTCTCACTACCTCTTTCACAGGCTCTCCCTTGACCCAAATTCCAACGCCCTCACCTTCTTCCATTTCTCACACGGCTTCCACACATTAGACCAACATATTCCCCGAGATATTCCTCTGCCCACATGCCCATCCAATGCATCCACCGACCCTTCACCCCTCACGCATTGACTCACCCACTGTCACACCTTCCTCTCCCATGTCTTTCCACCCCTCTAAAATCTGCTTCAAATCACTCGACTCGACCCTATACCAGTTGATTTTTGATGTTAATCAGGTTAATTAATTACGGTATTAGTGGCTTAATTAAGCTTTAATAAGGTTAATTGTTTTATTGTTAATTAATGAATCATGATTTGTTCATTATAAGTCATAGGATAATTGTCTTACTTGCTATCTAATTAGCTATTATTTGTCACATCAAATTTATATGATATTTATTTTTTAATCAGTTACGATTTTTTTAATTAATTAGGATTCATAAAGAAATTGTTGTTACTAGTTAATTAGCTACAATTTATTGACTAGAATTCCTATGATAATTATTTGAGCATAATTATTCTGTTGTTAGTTACTTAGTTAATTAACACTCTTAAGTAAGATCATTATATTAGGATAATTATTGTGTTATTATTTTACCTTTTATTGATTCAAATAACTACTTGTGTTATTAAATATGTAATTAGACCTTTTGGTTAATATCTAACAACATCAGAACTCCAAAATTACCTTTCTTATTTGATCAAACACCTCCACTAATTGTCTTCTCTACATTTGCAGGTGAATTCCACAACATTATAACCACGACATTACGCTACCAAAGATAATCGTTGAAACAAAAATATGCCTAATGCTATTTTACTAGACTCTTCATGTACTTATGTATGGTGCAATTCCGGATTACTCAAACATTCTCGATAGCTGATCATTGGTTTTAGATACCACGTTATCAAGCACAATTTAATAGTGTGGGAATGCATTCTCCAAGGCTTCATTAGCATCTGTTGTTGTTTCCTCTCTTCACAACCTGTCACCTAATTGTTCGAAGCATACTCTTTAGTTGTCTCAACTTGCTGTCAGATAAAAAAGAAAAGTGATATATAGGTATTCTTCATTTTCCTCTATTTTCTCTTTTCTGTATTTTACTTTCCCATTCCTAGTTGATTGTCAGCATCAAACTTCATATTTCAATTTTTGGAGTAAAATGAACCTGTGCATTCTACTTGCTCACATAGTGTAACTAAAGATTTAAGTATTTGCATCACACTTATCATCACACACTACCTGAAAATTCACAAATTAATCAACACATCGAAAACATTCATTTCACCTGGTTCATTGATTGAGATTTTGATCGCCCAACCGAAACCGTTTCAGACATTTCTTAGCCATAAATTACCTGAAACCAAACATAGTTAACCTTCTTCTAGGTCCTCTTTTAACCATTTTATTTTACACACGTTCTTGATTTTAAAAAATTTTAAACGGTTTGTCTGACTTGTTTGTTAATATAACAATGATTTAATTTTTATGCCCGTAATCACTTGATCCACTGCTAAAAAGATGGAACACAACCTCACCACACACAGTGCTTCATCCCAATTAATCACTACATCAACAACTTCATCATCTGTGTTTCTTCCTATCTCACTCACAGGCACCCATCCTCTCACTAATATTCCTCATTCAATACCCTTTCGCCCACACTATGGCATTAGACCAACATTCCATCCCATATAGGCTAGCCACTTTTCCATCTGTCAGATTAGAGCCTATTAGTACTTCAGTCTTCCCTCTTGGAGACCCAAGAATTCAGACAAATTCTTGACGCTAACCTTGTGGCCCTTGAAGACTATCTTTTGAGAAGACACATACACCTCCCTCTGGATGGGCCACTACTTCAACAGGTCTATCCTTATAATACAGGTTTTGGCAATCCTCAATCTATGGCCTTACACAATTTTTCATCATCCTCCACCAACCCATCGGCACACCATACCACCCAGGTAGTTACACCCATTTCGCCCAATCTTCCTCACATCAAAACGACTATCGTGATTGCCATCCTTACCACTAAAACAGCACCAATGGTCACTAGTACCCTCCATTCAACCATCACATGTGTCAAATCCCTTATCCGGACAGCAAATTCCTACTACATCACAAGTATATACCCTCACTTACTCAACTTCCTCCAACCATACCTTTGTAACATACAGTGTCATTTCCAGTTTATAAACCCACATATACCCACATTCCCACTCAACAGTTACTTCCACAACCTCCACAATCTCAACAAGTCACACCATGCCCCTATTTCTCACCAACACACATTCTATCAGCAACCACCTCAGCTATCACACTTAGCTTACACTCACCCATACCAAGTCCCTCATATACCTACACATACACAAGTATAACCACCACCTTCCACTACTCAACAGAACACTTCCTAATAACCCCATGTCAAACCTTGATAGGTCAGTTAGCCAACCTACATGATGCTACGTTAGGGTCCTAAGTCACATTGTCTTATGAATAGATCTGTAATGAACCCATCCATCCATTCTGTGCCCATGAAACCATATCCTCCACATTGGGAATTGTCGAAGTTCGCCAAGTTTAACAGTAAGGAGGACCCTCAACAACATCTCAGAGTATTTAAGCATACATCTTATCTCATTGCGCACAACCAAGACTTGATGATTCGTACTTTCCCCCATGTCTTTGGCTGGTCGCGCCTTAGAGTGGTATAATAATATTCCCCAGTACTCCATATTTTCCTTTTCCCAGCTTACACAATTATTTCTTGAGAATTTCTCCATTAATATAACATGTAAAATAATCATCAATGACCTGTATACTATTCACCAATTTGAATATGAATCCATCATGGATTTCATTGCATGATGGTGCAATCCATGATAAATCAATTATCTTTTCCACTACCTCAAACTGACCTCATCGAGCTCTTTGCGCACTCTTGCACCAAGCATATTTCTTCCACCTTACAAATCCAATCATTTCACACTTTCGAAGAGGATTTTACCATGACCCACAAGCTTGAGACACATGCCTTAGAGCAGGTGCATTTAGAATTAAAGACCAATAAGCCAAAAACCAAATTTGTCAGACTGTCCATATCAAATGATAAATTGAAGACAACTGCCAATGGCATTGTTGTTAGATCATCTCCTACCCCAACATCTATAGTAACTCAACAACGATTCACATGAGCCAATGCCCAATTATACTCCCTTAGGAGAATCATATAGTGTCATCTTTGACAAGTTGATAACAACACACTTGATCACACTACCACCTATCCAACCTATTAATGAATCTAGGCGATGACCTATGTGGTATCGAGAGGATCACTATTACAAGTATCATCAAGTTTAGAGGACACGACATAGAAGAATGTCAAACGTTCAAGGATTCTATCCAAAGGACTTATCAATCAGGGAGAACTTCAAGTGGATAACCTAAATGCCTCATCTAATAAATCTTTAGATATTTTTAAACAACCATTTCCAAATCATACACCCACATCCATAAACTCAGACTGCTCCTACTTCTGTACCTCAAACCCCTAGTACCCACACCATAAACACTATCCATGTCAACGATAAAAGTCCAATTTCCCCCACAAGTTTACCTTCTTCATCAACCATTACATCAGTCCCCTTTGATACATTATTTACATCCGCAAACACATCAAAAGTCATCTCCACATCAACATCGGTTACATCTGTGCCCATGTCAGTACCCTTTCCTATACTCGCATCTTTCTCAACACCTACCGCCCTCTCCTCATATGTAAATGTCACTTCTGTATCATGGCCTCTTACACCTACTCCATTAAACCCAATCGCCTTGTCAGAAATTATCCCACCTCTACCTGTTATCTCATTCGTAGCTTCTCTTCCAATCCCTCTTTCTGCACTTCTACCAACACCTACAACATCTACTATTTTACGATCACCTATCTCATCTCCCTCTTCCACAACTATTTCATTACTCGATGATGTTTGGCAAAAATTCCAGTATTCCTTGATTTCAAGTTATCGGCCCATTTCATCTATACCATTAGACACTCACACAATCGGCACAGTCCCCACAAATATCCACTTCAATATCTTCTAGATCCTTCTGTAGAGATTCTAGTCATTCCCTCTAAAAATCCACATTCATATACAATACCTAGACCCCCATTTCCCAAGCATTCTTTTTCACATCCTCGTCCAAAATTAGATCTCACTATTCCTGATAGAAGCTCCTCAGAAACCACATCATGTCCTTCTATTTTAGGACCACACCCCTCATCCTCCTCTTCCATTTTAGGAACCTTCCCTTCACCAACAACACATACTACCACTAAAACAATGCAACCACCCTTTTCCAACCGATATCTTAAAAGAAATTCAAAGGCATTTTGTGTCTTCCACTACTATCCCGCATCAAGCACATTCATCTGCCTTTTCCAAATCCAAAACAATGTCCAAAGCCATTATTACATCACCACCTTCCCATGCATCCTCCCAAAGTTCTCCGTCAATAACACTAGTTTATTATACAACTATGTTTCACCAACTACTCCAAGCCTTAGCCATCACTTTACCGCCAATTAAATTTTTCGATCCAAATGTGCCAAGACCTTCCTGGTTTAATTCCAATGTTATTTGCACATTTCACCATGCCCCTGGACATGACATTGAACGTTGCAAATCTCTCCAATCCATCATGCATCATTTTTTCAATAAAAATATTAATGATAAAAAACCAATTCTACTATCTCCTCCATCAACTTCCACATCCCAAAATGTGTCTGTTCAACCATCTCGATCACCCTTTTCATTAAGAAATCCTATCAGTACTCCACTACTAAATAGAGATATAACCACCAATACCACCAACATATTACCAAAAGAGGATGATCCTTAGGATCGTCCTCCTCTTGTAATCAACGTTGTTTGGATAACCATCCGTTAAAAGCCATATAACTCTGACTCTGCCTCACCATCTGCCCCTAAGACTTATGTCATTATCCCTCATCCTAAGGAGCTCGCTGCCTCCGCACCTCCATCATAGCCAAAGGTTATCATTGCTGCTCCTGCCAATCATCCTCGCAACAACGCCTTCATCTTCTTCTAAAGCCAAGGTATTTGTTCTGGCTGCCCCGAATCCTTCCTCCATTAAACATACCATTATTAAAAAACTTCACTAGGCCCCTGTCAAAATGTCACTCTACAAGCTCATTTAAATCTCTCCACATCATAAACAATCTCTCATAGAGGTCTTGCAACAGATCCCGATATCCTCTGATGAGCCCCAACCTTTCGCATCTTTAGCTCATGCCTTCGCAACATCTGCCACCGTATCATTTGAAAGTTTCAGAAATCCCTGGGATACCACAAGAAAGAACATAATCTACCATTATTCATCATAGTCTATATCGACGACACCTGCGTCCGTCGAACCATGATTGACAATGGTGCTAGTATTAATATCATTTCTTCTCATACCTTCAATCAACTTAAATTACCCAATATCATTGTTGCCAAATTTCCTACCGTTCTTTACAGAATTTAACGATGTTGTCACACCCCCATTAGGAATGGTTCTTCTTCCTATCCGTGTCGGCCATAAACTCCTCCATGAACTTTTCTACATCATTGAAGGAGAATTCCAAAATAATATTTTACTGGGACATTCTTGGATCCACACTATGCACTGCGTTACGTCTACTCTTCATCGTTGTATCAAATATGAACATGAAGGGAATAGTTATGCTCTTCTAGCTGAGATCCCACCTTCCAAGACATGTCGCATGATCTATAGACCTAAAGAAGTCCTTGTTCCTAAAACCAATTTTTCTCCTGATGCATCCACTAATTATTTTGTACCTCCATCTACCCTGCCTCAGATAAATTCTTCTGATCCTATAACGCAAAATCTTGCTTTAGGGGAATATCAACTCCTCACTCTCAATACCCTTCTTTCTCACAATCACCTCGGCCGCCCTGATAAAGCCCCTATGTATCAATTGAATGTTGGGGAAATTTTCTTGTTTGGCCCTTCTTCCCTCAAAATCAATTTAGTATATGGTGGCCTTGATCAACCTTCTTCTCACACTGAAAATCATTTTCATGCCAAACGATATACAAGCAATTTCATATTTCTTAGTAAACAATATTTTTCTCACACATACCTCTATCATTGTGCATAGAAGGTGTTTTATTTGGGACGCTATGAACAGGGCCCTCACGGTAATATCGTTGCTTGAGCCCAAGAATCATGTCAAAAATTTGGTTTGGGATATGATGATACTACTATACACCCTCCCGACACATATGCGTCTTCTCCCATTCATATTGATTCATCTATTTCTTCTCCATCCGAATAGACTATTGATTTAGAAAATATTTCTTCTCCTTCCAACTATCCTATAGATTCAAATAATATTTCATCTCCTTCCAACTATCCTTCCAGCTTAGATAATGATTTTTCTCCATCTAATTATCTCACAGATCCATATCAAGGAGATACGGTTCCTATTCCCCCTGACTTTTTTTTTATTTCGACCATCTTTCTCAGACTGATGACTTATCAAGCCAAAAATGAAACCCAATCCTTTTGACCTTAAATATCTAGAAATGGTAGAGGAAAATTCCCCTATCATTGACATTCTTCAATGCAATTATGACACTTCCATTCTCTCTTACATGGGAGCCGAAGGTTCTCAAGATCAGAAAACTCATCCTGCCAAAAAAAGCCAATCTCTTGAATGAATCCGACTATTAGCATTACTATTGGAGTGCCTCAGGAGCATCACATCCTTAAAATAGGTTAATGCTTTGACACCTCAAGAGCTCAAAGCTTTCACTTCATTTTTTTCCAAGCATAGCCAAGAATTTGCATGGTCATATTTGGACATGCTAGGTCTCGATCCCTCCATCGTTATTCACAACATTATTACTATCCCCAATGCCAAACCAGTCAAATAGAAGCTTCGTCAAATGCATCCTTGAGTTGCTCTTCTTGTGAAAGAAGAATTGCAATGTCTCCTATCTGTTAACTTCATTATCCCAATTGATTATCCCTAATGGGTTTCTAACATTATACCCATCACAAAATCATTTGGCAAGCTTTGTATATGTACTAATTTTCAAGATCTTCACCTCATATGTCCTAAGGATGATTTCCCTCTTCCAAGTATCGACCAACTTGTAGATCTTACAACAGGGCATGAGATGCTCTCTTTAATGGATGGTTTTTCTGGTTATAATCAGATTCTGATTGCACCTGAAGATAAACACAAGACATATTTTATCACCCCATGGGGTACCTTTTGTTATCGTGTCATAACCTTTGGTTTAAATAATGTTGGGGCTACATATCAATGAGCCATGAAATATATCTTTCATGACCTATTACATCAATATTGTAGAAGACTATGTTGATGATCTCTTAGCAAAATCTAAACATAGATGTGACCATCTTTCGGTTCTTGAGATAATTTTCGAGCGTCGCATTCATTTATCCCTTCGTCTCAATCCGGCGAAGTGTGTTTTTGGAGTTCTTACTGGAAAACTCCTGGGCTTCATTGTCTCTATCAGAGGCATTGAATTTAACCCTAGAAAAATCAAAGCAATTCTTGAGATGCCTCCTCCTTCCAATCTTAAGAAACTTCACAGTCTTCAAGGTCGACTTCAATTTATTCGCCGCTTCATATCACAGCTTTATGATCACTGTCAACCCTTTCATCACCTTCTTCGAAAAGACATAACCTTTGATTGGGATCAAAACATATCAAAAGGATGTTAAATATCTTAAGCGATATTTGTTATCTTCGCCAGTACTCACACCTCCACGCCAAGGAGAACCCTTCTATTTATATATTTCTGTAACTAATCATGCTCTGGGAGCTATGTTAGCACACTGTGATAATCAAGGATGCGAATAGGCCATTTATTATATCATTCATACTATCCATGATTGTGAAACACGATACTCTGAAGCGGAAAAATTGTGTTGTGCTATTTTCTTTGTTGCATAAAAACTTCGACAGTACCTTCTTAATCATAAAACCTATATTGTTACTAACTTTTAACCCCTCAAAGTGATGCATTCTAATCCATATCACAATGATCACATCACCTCAATGGCTCCTTCTCATGGTTGAGCTCGACCTAGAATTAATTCCTCAAAAATCAATTAAGGGTCAAGCTATTGCAGATCAATTAGCTGAGGCCCCTCTTTCAAATACACATACTCCTAATCATTTCCCGAATGAATGAATCAATCAATTTTATCATGATCCCCTTAAAATGAATCTTTTCTTTGATGGTTCTAAATGCCAGCAAGGTGGAGGAGCAAGAGTTGTTCTCATTTCTCCCAGGGATTCCCCAATCTCTTTATCTTTCAAATTAGATTTTTAATGTACAAACTATATGGCAGAATATGAATCCCTTATAATAGGACTAGAAACTGTTATATTTCTAGGTATTTGTATCCTTGACATTTTTGGTGATTCTGAACTAATAATAAAGTAGGTCACTGATGAATATCAATGTAAAAATGATATTTTACAACAATATCATGATGTTTCTCATCATCTTCTTAAATCCCTTTGATTCTTACACTATTCAATATGTCCCATGTTCGACCAATCGTTTTACTGATACAATGTCATCCCTTGTGGCCCTTATCCCAAGGACAACGCGAGAATCCCATCTTGCGGTTATTATACATCATCGTAAACAACCATTCTATGACATATCACAGATTCATCTGGTCGAATCTAATTCATCATACCTCCAGTATTCACAAATTTTTTGATTATTTATCCAAATCCATTACTCCCCTGGATCTTTCTAAAAACACTAAGAGATCTTTTATCCAACGTGCTACTCATTATGTAATCCTTAGCGGTATTATTTACAAACGCGGGTTTGATGGTATCCTTCTCCGATGCCTTCAATCCCATGAAGCCTCTACAACTATCCAAGAAGTTCACGACGGTCTTAGTGGTGGGAATTTTAGTGGATTATCTATGTTTCCAAACATGTTATTTTTCTTGGCTATTATTGGCCTTCTTTAAATCATGATTGTTGTGAATATGTCAAGAAATGTCTAAGATGTCAAGAACACTCTAACCTTAACTATATTCCTAGCCAGACTTTACAACCTGCCCAAGATTTATGGCCCTTTTCACGGTGGAGCCTTGATCTTATTGGTCTAATAAATCCTCGTTCATCACAACAACATCATTTTATCATCACTACTACTGAGTATTTCACTAAATGGGTGGAGGAAATCCCACTCACCTCTACTAAATCTGACCCAATCATTAATTTTATATATCAACATATCATTTGCCGCTTTGGCGTTCCTCATAAACTTATTATGGACAATGGAAAATCATTTAAAAACAAAGACCTTAACAAGATTGGCGATACATTCAAAATCCAACTTATATTTTCTTCCCCATATTATCCTCAAGCTAACGGTCAAGCTGAGGCTACTAATAAAACTCTTCAAAATATCTGGGCTAAAACTATTGATCGAGTAGGATGAAATTGGCATCTCCAACTTCCATTTTCTCTATGGGCCTATCACACTAGCATTCGCACTTCCACAGGAGCTACTCCGTTTTCTCTGGTATACAGCTCCGAGGCCATCCTTCCCCTTAAAGTCTAAATTCCATCTTTACGTGTGTCTCTTCACAACTTCATTTCTGATGAAGATTATCGTCAGGAACGGCTAATGCAACTTGAGTTATTAGACGAACGTTGTCTTCTCACTCTTGAGCCCCATCATGTCTATCAAGATCATATCCAACGTGCTTATAATAAACACATCAATGAGCATGATTTTAAAATAGGTGACCTAGTTTTGAAAGAAAATCAAAATGTCACTACCTTAGAAAGAAGTCAACAGGGAAAATTTGCTCCTAACTGGATTGGACCATATATTATCACACATAAGTATGGGTCTAGGGTTTATCGTTTAGCCTCTCCTGATGGTAAACCAGATATTTAACCTCTTAATGCATTGCACTTACATCCATTCTATTGTTAGTACACACACTTATGAGTATAGTCTTATCTTTAGACCATTCCTCCATCAATATCCCCTTTCATCTATCATTGTAATGATTTTTAATCATTTGGTCTACCATCACTACCAGTCATGACCTTGAATATGAGTACCACGGCTCTACTCGTAGCATATTCACTATGGATAAATTATCCCATTTGGTGAGAACCCTATGATTATTACATCCATCACCATTTTCATTTTCCTATTATACTCATGTAGAGGGTCTAGGGGTGTCTCTTGTACATTCATTCTCCCCTCCTAGGTGGTCTACCTAGCTATCCCCAGCTCTCCCCATGTGAAGCTCAAATTCATGTATGTAAAAGGAAAGATCAAGGTTATTAAAACAGAATGACCCCTTCGAAGAATAACTATGCATACAAAAACAAAAAAACAAAAAAATGCAAATCAAAATCAAAAACAAAATCAAGAGAAATAGTTTGATCCCTCGAAGGACAGGCGATCATATATATTATTCTTGCCATCCATATTATGTATAAAGTATACCATACCCTAGAATGATGGCTACTCTTTTATTATGGCATTTGGAAGGTTTTCCACATTGATCAGGCTTCCTTTTATCAGCATTACCAAAAAAGCTTCCCATATTGATCAACTTTCTTTTATTCTATTCTTCCCCTTTCCCAGAGCTAGGGCATAGACTTAAGGAATACCATCTTTGGAGAACCTTCTTCCCACGTACAAGATGACATCTCCAATTACTTTGTCATGTCGACATTAGGATTATGAAAATATTTCATCCATATCTTCTTCTTGGTCTTGTGATATAGTCAAATCTCATTAGTTATGTACTAATACCTACTATTGGCTGCAAATATAATGCTTTAAGTAGTATCTTTCTTGTTTACTTCTTATCAGGTTAAAAGCATAACTTTCTTACTTGACCCTTGTTATGGTTATGCGACATTCATTTCATCAAAGTCATCTTTCATCACAATTATCTCCTTAGAAATAAAATTTCATGTCATAAAATTTGTATCGATATGTTTACTCTTAAAGATGTCCCCTATCAACATCATCCATAAATCCTTGAAATCAATTATTATCTTCAAACAATCTTTTTAATGCATTATTTGGTTTGGGAATTCTACTTGACCTCCATTGCAGTCTGTGAATTCTACTTGAGGATAACCCTCAGGTAGCATTCATTATCCGACAGATCCTCATCCCCCACCATTGTTCATTATCCTCTTCTTCACCATCTCAAACCTTTCACCCCCAACTTGTTACATCTACATAATTCCCTGTGCAGCACATAAACCCTACTCGAAGTAGACATGTCATTCAAGACAAGGTCTCATTCATGATTGTGTTTGTTGACCATTTCTTCCTCCTAGTCCCCTTTATCAACCCAATTTTCTCCTAAAATTTACCTCATCTCATTCTCCACTTCTCTTCTCACCCACTTTGTTCTTATCTATTGTTTATTTGATACTTCACGCATCATCCACCTGGGCCATTATTTTTGTGCTTTTCTCTTAATATCCTTTTACTACCATCTATTTTATCATTCCATTTCCCTTTCATTCTTCTTTCATCTTGACAATCCTACTTAATCATCCATTCCACACAGGTTTCTTGATCACAATGCATCTCTTTCTTAAGATCCTGCCATTGTAGAAACTCCATTGTTTTCCATTCCCTTCAACATCTTTACTCGTTAAACTTCTATTTAACACTCTGACATCATCACTCATACAACATAGGCATCCTAATTAAGAATTCCCCGTACACTCTTTATCCTAAATTGCATATATTCCTCCATCCACTCATGTCACACTCCTTTGTTTCTTTGTTATTACCTCCTTTCACTTCCTATTCCGTCTTGGTATATATTGCTCAGTCTTTTCACCATTCTTCTTCTTCGGCTTGGCAATCCTACTTAACTATTCCTACGGCATGCAGGGTTCATTTTAAGAGACCTCTTAGAAATCGGAGGTGGAGAATACCTGGCGAATATCCCCGGAACCAGTTTCGCGGGAAGGCAAATTTTTTGGGGGTTGTATGAAAAATTTTCTCCTGATTGTCAAGTGCTGCGACAGAAGGTTGCAGATGCGCGATGGGAGATTTTGTTGTCGCGCGTCAAAAAAATGCATTTACACACGTCAATAGACCTCAGTGACGCGCGTTAACAACCGTAATGACGTGCGTCACTGAGGTCTGTTGACGTGCGTCACTGAGGGTGTTGTCCAGTCTGCAGCCTCTGACCTCTGCTTTCTCATCAAAAAATCTCCGTGTCGCGCATCAAAAAACTCTTTGTCATGCGTCTGCTATGCGTCAATATCTGTTGTACCTCCTTGTCATGCGTTAACTATCTGTCAAGGTCACGCGTCAACAAATAACCCTCATTGACGCACGTCAACAGACCTTGTTGACGCACGTCAATGAAGTCTGTTGACGCACGTCTATGAGGTCTGTTGACGCGCGTCAATGCATTTTTTTGACGCGCGACAGCAAATATCCTGTCGTGCGTCTGCAACCTTTGCCCTCTTCTTGCTCATTGAAAAAATCTCCATGTCGCTCGTCAACAAACTCTTTATCATGCGTCTACTATGCATCAATATCTGCAGTATCTCCTTGTCTGTAAACCCTCCTTGTCGAGTGTCAATAACTTACCCCCTTTTCGCGCGTCTATAATACGAGATATATCATATTGTTGAAAAATGTGAAGTAGAAGTGTTCTACCTGGCGAATAATCTAGGTTTATATAGGGGATATTTTTCACGGGTAGGTGAAGCCGACCCCTAAAAAAAATTAAAGTGTAATTTTTAGGCGAACAGGTCACTGACCCGTGCCAAAAAATTTGCCTTTTCAAAATATTCAAAAATGGAATATTCGCCATATTACAAATATTCGCCACTAAAATTTTCCCTGACGGCATGGTGATCTTACTTAAGAGTCTCTCTTAAGAGTGATGTGTCTCCTTGCCTTTCCTCTTTCCTTCATCTTCCCATCATCCATATTTTTTCTTCATTCCCCAAAAACACATTCTCTTCCCTTCTCTTTTTCCTCACACAAAATATCTCAAACTTCCTCAAATGTCATCTCCATCATCCCTCATTTTAAAATCCAGCTTGACTACTTCATACCCTCTCTTACTATGCCTTGTTTCTTCATCTTTACTTGTCATCTTCATCCACATCCTCATCCATTACATTCTCTCCTTACCTTTATCTTCTTACATATCGTTAACTCTCCTTTCTTTACTCTTTCTAGTCCATTTTCTAGAATACTTCCCCATATCTATCACCATATTTACTCATCATTATCATAATTCATCTAACATTATGTCATCTTCCATTCTTACGCTAAGAACTATCGATGGACTTCTCCTAAGACTCGTTTCTCCCCATTCTACTAATACTAGTTCACTCGTTTTTACCTCCTCAATTTTCCCTTCCTCCCTTTTTCCTTTTGTGCCCTCTAGTCATTATCGGAGGATTTCTCCTAACATCCCTCCGCTGATATTGCCTTTTCATCTTCCCTTCGCCTTTTTCAATATCTCTACTGTCTTCATCACATACTTCCTTTGCATCATTTTCTTTTTTTTCCTCTCCTCCTTTCTACCTCTAGTTTTCTTTCATATCATTTATATCATCTTCATCTCCTCTTCTCCTCACACTTTTTTCTTACTCCTCCATTGATAACCTGACTCACCAGTGTTGTCCCATCTTCTTAAACATCTCACCATCCACATAAATTTCCATACGTTCAGTTTCATATTCAATTCATTTCTTGTTTTGGCTCTATCATCCCCTCTTTCCCTCTTATTTTCATTTCCCCCACTACTAAGCTTCTTTCTCTACCACCCCTATCTTTTTAGCTCCTTATGGTGCCTTTCTTTCTCTTTTCCATTCTACCTCCTCCCCCATCTTCTTTAACTTCTTCATCTTCTTCATCTCCTTCATCTTTCCATCCTACTATACATATTCATCTCTCCAATCATCCTTCTCTCATATTCTTCACCACTTTTCTTTCTCATTTATGTTATTTCTTTCGTGATCTGTTCTTTCTCTCCTTCTATTTTGATCTCTATCTCCCTTTCATCCCTTCTTCTATCATTTTCTCGTCTTCTTCTTTGTCCTTCATCATTTCGTTCTTCCACCATTTCTCCTCTTTATTATCTCTACTACTTCTTTACTATGATATATCTCTATACATTCAACTTCCCTTCTAATCTCTGTTTCCTTCTCATCTCATCTTCTTCTAGTTTAAACTTCCTCCCTCTCTTCTTCTCTTGCTCTCTTTCTCTATTTTTTTTTTCTCCAAGTCCCTCATACCTTACCTATTTATTTCCCCCTTATCTTTTTCCACTACCCTCTTATTAAATGTTAGTTTCTCTTTTGTGCTTTCATCTATCTTCTCACTTCTCTTATCGTCCTTCTCTACTATTTGACCTCTCTCCTCTACCATGTCCTTTCTATTTTAACTATGTCCACTTTCTCTTATCTCTATCATCTATCATCCACACCTTTCATCCCATATTTATCTTGGAGGATACCATAACGGCAACACCTATCTGATCTTGTACTCTTCTATGCATATTTTCTTTGCTTTTGTTTTGTCGCAAAAGTATCTTGACTTCCTGTCCTACTTATCAGACAAGTAGGACTGCTTTTACATTATAATTTACTCACACTTATGCATGTTTCTCATGAAATATGATTATCATCATATTTATCACACCTTTAGGTCATTTTATCTCAGCTTTCTATCATGTCTTCTCATCTTGTGCACATTTATGATTTTTCCCCCTGGGGCATTTTATTTACACAATCATCTCCCATTATGTCATCTTCATGCTCTATCATGGTACACCTTTTTCATCCTTGTACTTGTTGGTGTATATAGCTCACTTTGTGTCTTGTGTTGGGGCATCATTGTTTTCATCCACGTTCCTCTTGTGGACACGTGATTTTTCACACGATTCCTTATAGGTGAAGGATTGCGCACATCTTTCGCATTTAGTGGAATATATTTCAATGTTTTCCTATGACCCATTTTTCATCATGGTTTACATCCATATTGCATTGGTCTTCACCCACTCACTGGTCTATAGAACATTGTCGTATGTCTCTGTTGAGACCGCAATTGACCTCTACCGATGTGATACTGAAATCACTGCCATACATTTTGTTTTTTGTTATTGCAATCCTTCTTCTCTTGGGGCATCTTGCCTTTGGTCATGTCTTTGTTCATCCTCAAACACATCTTTCATCTAACCCTTTTTATTTTTGTCTCGTGGCTTGCTATCACAAACCGCTCAACAAAAAGGGGAAAATGTGCCCCATGTAGACCCATTTGATAAAGTAATTATCAAATGGGCCCCATGTAGACCCATTTGATAATTCAAATTTTTGATATTATCTCCATCTTCTATAAATTATGAATCCATGAGTATTGATATACACATCCGACACTCTTTTCCTAAATTCAAAAGGTAGAATCTATCATCCCACCTACCCAGTCCCACATGTTCACCACTTATGTCAAAATCAAGTTCCCACCTAAAAATCAATCTCCACCTAAAAATTCAATCCCTTCAAATTATTAAATTATAAACTCCACCCATGAAGTCAATAATTCCAAAATCTCCCTATCTGATAACAAATCCAAAAATCAATAGTTAAAGTGAGCACATGGCTTCACTATTACACCTAATCATGTCCCCATTCCACATCACACATTTTCCTTTTTTCACATCATGAACCCTACCATCAAATCAAATCTTCATCATGTCCTCTTAATCAAAATTACTTTTACAAATTATGGTTATTCATTAATCCTCTATTTTAATCCAAATTCAAATTATAAGTATGAGTCTTCTCCCCCTCAAAAAAGAGAGGAAGAAATTCAGGTGAATGATGTGAGAATTTAGTCATTTTATAATATCATTATTATTCTATCTAGGTGATAACACGTGGGATTTCCATGACATTCTGCTCATGATTTGGGTTCATTTAATAAGATTCATGTTGCACGCATCAGATCGGCAATTCTTTATGCATATCGGTACCATCTAGGTTCATTTATTTATCAATTTGTATGTCATTTGTTTTGGACACTATTGTACTATTATTCTTACCGCATGGGGGTTGACAACCACGGAAGAATTTAACTCTTCCCGGATCTACTTTTTCAGGAAGCCCCCATATAAAATATCTAATCATTATTTTCCTAGTGTATGTGAGCTGCAGGTTTACTAGGATCACACTGAGGACTCTGATATCAACTTTGCGCCCATAACATCCATCTTCGTCTCTAAGGTATTAAGCCCTTGTATACTCGACATGGTTTTGTGTTTCTTGATTACCTGTACACTCATATGGACAGGATGTTTTCTGATGAAGACGTATCGGTTGACTTTGGCCAGCATTTAGGATTGGTTGGAGAATCTAGAGGAAGATTATGATAATAGATTTAACATTGGACCTTAATTTAATGCACACACGTGGGTTTACTAGAATTTGTATCATGAGATTTATGATTTTTTTTTCTGTTATTTCCCTATAGAGTTGTACAAGTGGCTGGTAGCATACACATGAAAGAGAAACTAGAGGTATAGAGCACTTGTTTGGACAAATGAATAATTCTAGGATCTGCATGATGATGATCTAATTTGGACATGTGTTGTAGATCATTGGTGGAGTGGTGGTTTGAAAATATACATTTTGGAGTACATAGTTTCTACTTATTCATGTGGTTGTTGATTTTTAGTTCCTGCATGAACGCAGAGGATCTTATCTGCGTTTTATCCCTCTAACGATTAAGATCTTGATTATAACTTTGGATTTGGAAGAATGTTCTATGGCTAGTTAAACCCCACCATGCATGCGAGGAGCAGAAATTTTGGTGAAAGATGGAAGACTTGGCGATAGAAAGGAAAAGAGAAGAAATGTGGCTTAAGTTTAATGAGGTGTACGAGAGGGATTTGGAGAAACAACGTGAAGTTAATAAATGAATGGAATTCTAGAGAGATATGGCTCGTGAAGGATTTGGAGCTCATGTAGAGGACATGGAGCCAAAGCATCTGAAAATCTTCCATTTAGGTAAGCATAACAGAGAACCCTCTTCATCTTTGGATGAAAGCACACCGGTTGAGACTACAAGGACCATAGGTGTGCATTTGATCCCTCTTGGTGACCTATCCCTTGCGTTTGGTTTTCTAGTTTTTTACAACAATAATTATTAAGTAAGCTAGTGTGGGAATTAGAGTAGCAACATATAGAGTTAATTTTCCATCAAGTTCAAGAGTTAATAAAATAGCTTCTTCATGTATCGAAACATAATCGTCATCTATGTTATTTGGAGGTCTGGTTGGAAGCATATTTTCTGGCGCGTCATCAACATAGAATGTGGGCATGTAGAACATTGGTATTACATATGGAAGTAGTAAAAATTCATAGACCATGGGATTTTATTTTAGCACAACTATCGGAACACAAGGAAGTGCATCCTCTGGTCCATTTCCTGCTACATGAGGGGGATCAAGAGGATCAGGTGGTTCAGGATCTAGTGGTTTGGTGATTTTGGAGAAGGATGGAATACATGAGGTAGTACAGGTTCTGCATCAAGTGGGCACTGTCCACACCAACCCCAAAAAGTCTATTTTGAGATGTCCCTTCACCTACCAGAATATATAGGAATTGAAGATGTAGTTGAGAACGTGCATATGTGTGAGTAACTATGACGTGCTAAGGGGATTACAGTTCCAGAGTGGAAGGCAAGTCCATTTGTAACTACTTTGCAAGGACGCGTGCATAGTTTGTACATGAAATATGATCTGAACCAAACTTGTGTGGACTACACTGCGATGCGTGATGCTTTATTAGTAGAGTTTCATATACCTGAGTTTTATCAGAAGAACATCAACACACTGAAGTAAATGAACCAGGGCATGGCTGAGAGTGTAAGGGAGTATGATGCCCACTTTGAAACTTTATTATCAAGATTTTCTTATGACATCCAACCGAGTCAACATGCTCAATAGTTCATTGGAGGTTTGATCACAACTTTCAGAAGGGTGCCCTCACACAAGACTTTTACATATCCATGCGAGGAACTTGAGGAAGCTCTGCGCATTGAGGTAGTTAGGAGTGTGGACATTGATGTTTGTTCCTTTTTGGAAGCTCATATTACATCTATGGAAAAAAAAGTTAGAAAATTTGTTATCCAATTCAGCTCATGAGATGCACAATGGTATTTGGTGCACAGATTATGAAGTAGAAGTACATACCAAGGATAGTTACCTTCATACATTGGTGCACTCCATATTGCTAGACTACAAGATCTATCACTTGGATCATGATTCAAGTACGTTCCCATTGTTACAACACATGATAATAAACAATGTGTCATGCTATTGTAATATTTTTAGGTCTACCACTCATGATATAGAGAATTACAGGTTGATTTATCATATTCATGATGTCATTAATACTGTAGTATGACAAGCCAGTGTTGTGAACAATTCAAAGGAGCAAGGTGAGCATCATAACCATATTCACAATGAAGGGTGCTTTAATGGAGGTGGTAGAGGTCTAGGTTACCGTGGAGGATTCAGAGGCTGATGGTCGTGGTGGTGGAAGAAGTAAGTTCCCTCGTGGAAAATTTTATACATGTGTATCCCCTGATCACTATAAGTGTGAATTCCCTCATCATGTTAATTTTCTCATTTTACGGAAAGAAACAAAATTATGAATAATTCCCATATTTTTATGAGCACCTCAGAAAGAAGCACGAGATTAGGACAAAGGCACGGGAATGGTTAGAGTACATCACATGTTGTGGAAGATCAGTGGCTACCAAAAGTAGTGCTATGATTCTGAGATGTTTCTTGTGTTAGCTCCCTATACATGCTGACGTTGCTGCAGACGCCAGGGAAGTCCCCTATTATTACAAAAGAGGAGGTATTGCATGCAAAGTATCTAGACCCTACTCATCAAAAATAAGTTTATCAAGAAACCATGGAAGTAATTATAAAATTGCAAGGTGAGATACAATACTTAAAAAAGTGCAGTCGCAGAAGTTAGAGAAAGAAAAAGTAGTTGAGCTTCCTATCAGAATGACGCTGACGATTTGAGGGAGGTTTGTAAGATGTTACACACTAAGAAAATGTCATTCCTTTATTAGGGGAATGGCTAAGGGGAAAGATGTTGCATGCTAGGAGTTGAGTGCGAGAGACATATTTTACATGTTAAATCACCTCTTCACAGTATGGACTATCACAAAGATGATCACTATGAATGCCATTATTGATACGGATGGTCGTTGAGTAACATTTTGATTGATACAGGTGAAAAAGTGAATGTGATCACTTTGGATACGCATGAAATTAGATGAGGAGGCCATCCATTACAGCCATCTTCAAATGTGTTGTTTATGGAACACATAGAACTAAAGCCACGCCCATTAGAGTCTTGAAGGATGCTACTATTACTATATAAGTGTCCAAGTTTACTCTGGGGACTTTGAGGTCTTGGCACTTGTAGAGGAAGACAAGTTTTCAAGCATTTATTGGGAACCACTTGGTGTTATGTGAATAATTTTGATATGCACTTTAACTAAGGATATATTAGTTTTGAGAACAAGGAAGAGTGCTGTGCTTATCCCCTTGACGGAAGGAAAAAGTTGCAGCTTATGTAGAACCTTTGAGTGAAGAGGATTTGAACAGAATTTATGTATGAACCATTAGAGATCTTGAGGTACTTGAGCCATCAAAGGAAGGATTTCTTCAGTGGGATGATGCATAGTATATAAGTGATACAAGCTAGTGTCACTTGTGACAACTGGGTGCATGGGACTTATGAAATGGTTGGACGACGAGATGAAGATTACGGTTACGCATGTAAGTATGCCACTGTACTGTGTTAGGCATTTGGGTAGTAATCCAGGTACTAAGGTACACTAGCAAAGGAAATCTTAAAGTATTTCTATGCATGCTATGACAAGCCTAGTGGACAGACCAAGTGGAAAGAAGGAATATGTTGGTGTATACCCTGCATGTGGGACATTAGCATTGCTGGTGGATGGTACATAGAGAAGGTCTTCTAGAGTGACGAGAAGTGAGAATTTACTTTCTCTGCTAGATTTATTTAGATAGCAATGTCACCTACCAATACATGTGAATTCCATGGGAAGGATTCTTCTTCGTACCATGTTCAGAAGTGTGAGAGACTCTTGGACAGAGGTGTAGGAGGCCCTACCACCTTCACTATGGGTTCAGAAGTTTTACTACAACTTGCGAGGTTATGCGTGTGTGCATGGTATGTTTATGTGGAATTAAACAAAGAGACAAGGTAATTGGAAAGAACTGACTACAAGTATGATTCAGACCTTTGACTATTTTTATACTAAACCTCCAGTGAATGAGGCATTACAGGTCATAAAGCATGCTTTACTATGGGAGATATTGCAAAGGTTGAGGAACATCATTCAAGAATTACTAGGAAATTCATATATAGAGGCGCGTTTTGAAGAAGAAGCAGACAAATGAAGAACAACTTGGCCGCATGCCTACCTAGATAAATGAAAAAGGATAGGATGATTTACATTATTGACAATGAAGAGGTGGAAAATATCGATGTTGATCATACTATGGGTATGCATAAGGTATTATATAGTGTAGATGAGATGGCATGCGCGTATCCTAATCCCATGAAATTGAAGAAGGTCAAAATTAGGACAGATGTTGAACCTAATGAGGCCATTATTAGTGATTACTAGGTTTGACTAAGAGGTTGAGAAGACAATTGAGCTATTGTGTGACTACCAGGACTTATTTCCCTAGAGGCTATCATGAGTTGAAAGGAGTACATCACTCTATGGGAGAGATGAGGATTAATCTAAAGGAAGGTGTGTGCCCAGTTAGGAAGAAGCCTTACATGATGAGTCCTAATCTATGTGCATCAAGGTAAAGGAAGAGATTGATAAGATGTTAAAATTTGGGATCATTGAGTCCATTAAGGAGTCAGAGTGGGTTAACCCTATGGTGATAAGCATTAAGAAGGATTAGAAGGATAAGAATTTGTGTGGATTATAGGGAGTTGAATGCAACATGTGTAATATATCCCTTTCCCACACCATTTTTACAGAGCAGATTCTTGAAGGCATGTCGCATGACGCGAGATCTACTCTTTCACTTATAGATTTTTTGGATATCATTAGGTGAGGATTACAAAAGAAGACCAAGAGAAGACAAATTTCAACACTAGAGTGGGGAAGGTTTGCATACACAGTTGTGCCCTTTTGGGTTGAATAATGTGCCTATGCAATATTTTCATGCATATGTTGTGCAAGCATTCCAGGACTTCATTCCTAAGTTTTTGCATAGGTTTACTTAGATGATTGGATAATTTATGGGCTAGTGAAATATCATTTTGATAATGCAAGACTTATTTTTTAGAGGTGCATGGAAGTTGAGCATCTTCATTAAAAATTAAGAAGTATGTTTTTTCTACACCCTTTGGAAATTTTTTGGGACATATTATCTGTAAAGAAGGTTTTTTGGTAGACCTTGCTAAGGTTGTTGTTATTTTGGACTTAGATGAACCTACTAACTAGAGTGAGGTGCACAGATTCTTGGGGCATATAGGTTATTACATGAAGTTTATCAAAGATTATTCTAGGATTGTCTGCACCCTAAAAGGAATTGTTAAAGAGTAAGTGAAAGTTCCATTGGGGTGAAGTGCAACAGCGCACATGTTTGAGACATTGAAGGGAAAGGCTTACTATATACATCTATTATGTGCTTTCCTTCCTAGACCAAACCTTTTCATGTGCATGTCAATGCCTCTGACATGGCCATTGGCATGCAATATTAGCCCTTTCTGGATAAGGTATTGTTGATCATCCTATTTGTATTGGCAAGCAGGAAGTTGACCCCAGCTTGAACATGATTATACAACTAAAGAGCATGTGAGACCTTGTCCATGATTTATGCATTACATAAGTTTTAGACAATACTTGTTTGAAACACCCTTTATATTCTATACAGATCATGTGGCACTTAATTACTTAGTGAACAAT
Organism: Taxus chinensis; assembly: GCA_019776745.2. Lineage (NCBI taxonomy): Eukaryota > Viridiplantae > Streptophyta > Pinopsida > Cupressales > Taxaceae > Taxus > Taxus chinensis. Next base: position 649,321,106 of record CM034156.1, read on the forward strand.
CCAATTTTGTAGGGGTACATATGTCGTTGGATTATGGTGTTTCAAGAATTCAACTTTATAGTGGTGGTAAAAGTAAGGCAAGATAAATTCTGGTACTAGATCATTTATCAAGGATTAATTTAGGTGAGGACATACATGGAGCATTGCGAATACAATTTTGGATGCACAACTTATTCAGATTGGAACGTGCGCATCCTCTGACTTAGAAGACATTGTTGTATTTTTTGCGTATTGGTGTGGCACCTGAAAGGGATGAAGAGTTTATATAAGAAATAGACTTGTCATGTGTGTTGCATGCCTTATATGTTTATTAGTGGAGACTTATACAAACTCAGGCCGAGATGAAGTTTTGCGCTAGATATGTACTTGAGCATGAGTGCGAAGACTATTCTAGAGGAATCTCATGGTGGGATTACAGGTTGAAATTATGCAGGAGATCCTACCCCATGGAAGATTTTATCGGCTGGCCTATGGTGAGAAACATTGTATAAGGATTGTAAAGAATATTTTAAGGCCTTTGATCATTGTCATCTCCTTGGAAATCCTAGGCATAGAGATGAAATGCCTTTGAGGCCTATTGCTAATGTAGAACCTTTTGAAAAGTGGGAAATTAACTTTATGGGTCCCATTTCCACATTGGCGCGCAGGACTGGATCACGCTACATTATAACTTGTATAAATTATCTTACAAGGTGGGAAGAAGGGGTGCCTACAAAGGATTGCACCAATAGCTACAATAGCAAGTTTTCTATGGGAGAACATTATCAACAGGTATGGATGTCCATTAAGTTTGACAAGTGATATGGGCACTCATTTCCTTAATGAGACAATCAGGATGCTATTGGAAGAATTTATGGTGGAACACCATAAAACAACACCATATCACCCACATGCTAATGGGATTGTTGATTATTTCAAGAAGATATTGGGACATATATTGACAAAAGATTTGTGATGTTGGAAGGAAAGACTAGGATGATAAAGTCTCTCTTGTACTTTGGGCATATATGAATACTTATAAAAGATTCAACAAAGCCACATCCTTTTAGTTGGTGTTTGGCATGGTGGTTGTTTTACAAGTGGAATTCATGTTACCTTATTTGTTTATTGCGCGCATAGGAGGCTTGTCTGATGAACAAGAACTTGAAGAACATATCGATAAATTGATGTAGTTGGATGAAAGGCGTGTCATTGCTCGATGAAGTCAGAAGACAGAAAAGGCCACAGTAGAAGGCATGACATGATAGACATATTAATAAATAAAAAGATTCAAGTTGGAAAGATGGTTATTTTTTATGACTCCAAGTTCTTACACCACCCTGGAAAATCTCAAATTGCATTGGTTGGGACCATATGTTGTGACTTACATACTTTATTCAAGTGCTTGCTAATTACAGGTGCTAGATGGGTGATGGTTTCCCAGTTACTTCAATGGGAGTAGGTTGAAGCCCTACTATAAATAAGTCTTCTTGGTGTTTGTAATAAGGTAGTATTACCATTAGATTATATTTCTTTTAACACATTCCTTTATATGTGTTTCCTTTCATCATTGTTATGTTTTGTCAATTTAGTTTAGTGTTTTGTGTAATAAGTGCGCTTATGTGCCAAAAGCTGATTACTATCTATTGAATTCATGTGCAAAGGACCATGCACATACTTTTAGTTTGGGGTGGATCAAGAAGGATTGACTGGTCCCTTGTTTCAAATTGCAGTGCATGGTAAAAAAAATTACAGGTGCTCAGAGAAGAGATATATTTGAGAAGAAATTTAAAGGAAATTTCTTGGATTGAATACCACGCGTAGGAAGATGGATGCTCAATGTAACATGAGGTAGTCTACAACATTGGAAAATATTTCGAGATGAGGCACATTTGATAGGTACTTCAACGCAAGGAAGCTCGTATAAGGAAATTTTTGGCCAAGATGTAGTATGCGCGCCAGAAGGTTATAAGTAAGGTACGTGGAAAATTTTGGTGCAGAAAGGCAAGGCGGAATGTGCCAAAAAGTGTGGAGGCAGAATTAATGCCACACATGGTAGTAGTTGGGGAGAAATTAATGTGAATAATTTTGAAATGAGCTATAAAGTCAGGAAGTGCAATGTTATTGTTACCTTATATCCTTTGAGATGTATAAGTTGTGAAGTGTGATGAAGAGCTACGAGGTACTTAGTGACGAAGAATAAACTATTGAGAATGGACCAGGTGAGGTTGAACTCATGATCACGTAAGTGACAGGAGTCCATAGAAGTGTGTTTGAGTTGTCAGGTGGTGTGAGGAAGAAGGGTTTACCCTAGTAAGGTTTTCGTGGAGGAAAAGTTCACAGCTAGGGTTTCACGAAATCAAAGGGTTGGATCTGAATTTGAGGCCTGTAAATAAAGGGAAGGGATAGCAAAATTGAAGTTACAGAGTGTACCTATAAGTGGAAAAAAACAATGACACCAAGGCCAGCCCTAGTTGTTGAAAAGGAGGCTGAAAAAGTGGCAGAAGAATGGTTAGTAGAAATGTAGTATCCAGAGGGGGTGATCGAAGGGAGACCATGGGCATCAAAGATAACACAGTGCAAAATTAGTGATTTCAATCACAGGACCGAGAAGACCATTAAGGATGTCATTGTAGAGACTGTCCGGGAAGGAAAACAGGAGGATGACAGATGGAACTAGGGTTTTGGATGATTCAGTGAAGAAACTATTGGAGAGTGTTGGGGTCATGCAACTCCTTGAGTTGCATATATTTTGGAAAGCCCGACCAGTTGTACCAGTGGCTGATGTCACGCGTACACGAATATTTTTTCTATTTCATAGGAAGGAGGATGCAGATTACCGCCAAATTGGTTGGCAAGGTCACAGGGTTGCTAGACTCAGGTTCAGAGATTCCAAGTGATCTATCAGATGATGTGGGAGTTGATACAAAAACCACCATGTTCAAGTACAAAAAGGGAGGACAAGAAATCAAGGTTATGATCATAGAGGATCTGGCTACAAGGCTTAGCAACGAGGATCACATGTTGCAAAGTAGGTGCCTCAATAGAGATGGAAAGAGTTCAATTAGCGTTAACTACATATAGCACATAAAATGTCGAGTAAGACCTACTATAACATTGTAGGTTATATTGTGGAGAGCCTAGTAGCAGAGGCATGCATCCACGCTGAAAAAGGTGATAAAATATCTTGGGTGGCTATTTTACTTTTGATAGTCTTCAATGAAATAAGCGTGCCGATGGGCCAAGGGAGAAATTTTGGGAGTATCCCATGGAAAATAAATCACCTACATGAGAATTTTTCAAAGTACACATGTCATGGTTCCATTTCGAACACTTACAAGGAGCACCAGGAGAAATGGTTTAGAAGGATACATCAAGAATTCAAAGGAGAGTGGCGTATACTGCTTGAGTTGCCTACAGTATTAGATGGACGAGCAGAGTTCGTGGTGTACCAACACTTCAACCTAGGGAGGTTTTTCATGAAGACGGGCGAAAAGAATCCTTGGTGTAAGTTATCCTTCACTTTCACCACGCGTTATTTTAAAGATTCAGTGAACATAGCTTTCATAATGTGTGGAAGCTACTAGTTTAATACTGACAAAGTAGAACAGATATACATATCTTACGTAATACATAGGTATGATCCAAACAGGGAAGCGTATGTGGAAACGCTGGAGATGAACAACATTGACATAACTCCAGAGACTCTGGCCATGGTGAAAAATTGAGCCCAACGCACGTGTATATGTGTATCTGAGTCCACATTTCAAGGATGGGAATGCGTACTTGCAGGAGAGGACTTATCTTTTCCAGGTCCTCTAAGAGGGAAGTAGATGGTGGGAAAAAGGAAGCTAGTGGAATCAGACGCCCCCCAGGAAGGAAGATATGGTACTTGTAGGCTTACAAAATGTTTTGGAAACAGAAGAAGAAAAACAAGAAGATATCGTTGGACTGGATCATACTAGAAGAGTGTTGCGCAGAAGGTGTACATGCATAGATGTTGGCGTTGGACCATCACAACTAGTAATGAGATCACCAGCGCGTAACATTGGTGAAGAATGTGGAGGAAGAAAGAAAGAAGCATCAGAAATATGTTCTTGTTAAGGATAGTGATGACAAGAAATCTTCACATAAAAGCATACAGAATGATGTTGCCACACCTAGTTTGGAAGCATGAGAAGACAAGGAGATGGGTGGCAAGTAGCCTATGTTTGAAGAGGATGCCTCAAGTATAGGTGCGTATGGACCTGAAGAAGAAAGTTGCACTAGTGGAGATACATAAATTGTAGAGCATGTTGTACGCACATATAAGGAAATTGGGGAAGAAGAGGAAATACAACAGAATGTGAGTACTGAAGTGTAGGATCACGTAGGAAAGTGCACCACTAAACCCGAGGAAGATGATATGGTAAGAACACAAAACCTTGGCTATGTTGATGATGCGACAAATAGAAATTCATGTCAGGTTCAAGAGTACTATGGCAAACGGAATGGTTGTATGGCTGGGAATTGATGGATCCTGATATGGAGACTACACGCACATGAAAAAAAAATGTCATGGAGTATGCAGACTCACATGGATGAGCCTAACTTTTATGTTTGTGAGGAATTAGGTCTGTCACGGAGAATGAAGAAAGTGCCACATTCTCGCAATATCACAATCAAGCCAACTCAGTATATTCAGATGAACACGTGAGTAATGCATTAACTATGGTGTCTTCACAGGTTGTGAGAGCAAAAATATTGATAGGATGAAAGCTATTTGAGATTTATTAGAAGATAGAAAAGATAAGGGTACTAAGATCAAGCACTTAGCAGAGGAGAAAGAGAAAGCTGAGGCGAAGGTGCAAAAAGTTCTTCAAGTGGTAGAGCAGATTAGGGATGAGATCTTAAAGGTTAGACCACAATATGAGGAAAAGGTGGTTGAATAATTCCCCTCTACTTTGAATTATTTACAAAAAATTATTTCATATGGTGTAAGATGAGGGTCCAGTGCAGATGTCAAAACCTAAGGCTGTTGTGGCACAGGTAGAGAAGGCCAAGGCAACAATAGTGCACAAAATTAATAGTTATGAGTCTATATTACAGATATTGAGAGATGATATAAAGAAGGAAAAATTGGCATTAAACATGTGCGTAGATCCTGGAATCATAATAAGGAAAAGGACCCTAGAAGATGAGAATTAATTCCTCAAGGTAGTGAAGAATGAGACACTTGGGCCAAGAGGAGAGCCTTAGTTTGGCAGTAAAGAAGTGTGATACACTTACAGCAACCTAGGACCCTCACAAGGAAATGATAAATGAGATTGGAAAATTGATAGCGTGGAGAATGGGTGTCATGGATGAGATGGTATCAATCCTAGTGAATGTCCTCATGATATTGCAAAATGAGGGCCAAAACATGACTTTGGATGAGATGGATGGGGTACTTACTGACATCCTGGACAAAACTAATAAGGCTGCTGAGTGATTGGAATGAGCTTGAAGCAAATATCAAAAGTGAATATCCAGAATTGATTCTTCTTGCAAAGGGATAAAGCACCCAAGTATTCTTCCATTCTTTATGTACATATGTTCTTTCATTCCTTCTTCTTTATTCATGGGGAGATAAGTCGTGGTTACCCATTATCGGGGATGGAAATGAAGAAAGTGTGGGATAATGTTGAATTTATGAATTACAGCCTAAGTATTAAAGGTGCATAAGGTTTGGGTGCATAGACATAGGGCGCGTAAGTACGCGTAGAAGTATAGGGGAATAGGGTGTGCCTTGGGAATCATGAAATCAGGACTTATTTATTTTCAGTATGAGGTTAAATAGAGATGTTCAGTGTGCAACATATTTTTTAGAAGACTTAGAAAGCATGTAAAGGTTGATTCAGATGAGTGGAAGTTCAAGAAACATGCATAGTTTTGAGGCTAATAATAGGATGTGAACTAGAGTTATCTTTAGAAGGTCCATTATTTAGAGTACTTGCATGCTTGTGTATTTATCTTGTAAGTGGCACATGGATATTATTAGCATGTATTCTATTTTGGAGAGTGCATGAGTATTTAAGGGAAAGTCTCCGCTACCTATATATATGTATTGATTTGCATGGTTTAGGGATCCACGTTTTGTAAGAGTTATGATGTTGGTTTATGGGCGCACATGACTTATGGTAAGATTACTATGTATGTATTCATCTTTTGTGTGTTACAGTAATTAATATAATGGATCTTTATGGTTGGATATTGATTGTTGACATATCTATGAGTGGTTCTTGTATGGTAAACCTAATCTTGATTCTTGTATGAGATATTCTTGCATATGGTTATGATATAGATCTATTTATTGTTTATTACGGTATTATTATTATGGATCTGGAATGTGTGTGTGTGTGTGTGTGTGTGTGTGCTTATCATGCTAACTCATTCATAAAGCTTCCATAAAAGAGAGACCTAGTACCCTTGTGTGCTTTGGGTGAGCACTAAGTTCTAGTGAGTGATGTGTCAGCGTGCCTTGGGATATTTGGTAAAATAAAATACTACAAGTGCATAACCATTTAGATTTTTTTATTATATTCATGTAGGATAATTTGTTACATAGTTGTAACAATTATATTTGTTTGTATTACATTATTTTTTATTCCCGGATGTATTTTGGAAGCTATTGTAATCAAGATTATTGTTGCATAGTTGTAACTACATGTTTGTCAACATATGGTTGTGCAATATCTATAAATGTTGTAGTCATCTTCATTGTACCTAATTTTATTGCATATCAATAAAGTTACGAGGCTTTCGTCCCTCTTCTAGATTTGGTATCAGAGCAAGATAGGAGAGCCTATCAGGTTAGAGAGAAGTTGTTGAAGGTAAAAAAGTTTTGGAGAAGAAATTTGTGTTCTAAGAGAGCCTGTGCTACCTCCACCAGCTTCCCAAAACATCCATGCATCCCCACAACCTCCTGGTGTTTGGAAAGTAATTTGTTTTTACACTAGTGCCCCCTACACCAGGAAAACGTTTCTTGCTAGAGAAAATCATATTCTTAAAATTAAAAAAAACCCCATCAAGGGTTTTACCTCTAAATATAGAGGTTCAGTTAGCTGTAGTTAACTCTAAGCCACAGCTCTAAATTTGGTTTTATGTGATTATTGCATAGACAACATTTATAGGTTTGTATTTAAACAAACTGAGTTGTGTAAAAGAAGGGCGAGCTAAGAATTGAGTTGCCTTGGCTTTGAAGGAAGTTGATTGAATGGGTTGCTTTGTAAAAAGAAGACCAAGTTGAGTTGCAATGAATGAGATGGGTAAACTCTCTATGGAGAGCCATCCATCGAGCAAAGTTTCTAAGTGGCCAAGTCCAACTTTGATGGGCGAGTTGGACCCCTGCTCACTCTCATCCATACCTAGTGTTGAATGGGTTGAGCTGGTTGTTATTTCCACAAGCTAGAAAGCTCTGCAGAGTCACATTGACAAGCTAAAGGTTGGGTTTTTCATCCACCGGCAAGTTGTTCCATTGTATTTTAAGTGGTTTTTGCACAGATCGAGCCCTGAGTTATATTGTCATGCAAACATAGCCTGATACACCTTCTATGCATAGCCTTGAGCCTTGGCCGAGCTATGTTTGTAGGCCGAGATATGTTTGTAGGCTGAGTTTTGTTTGGTGGGCCAAGCGAGCTAATTCCGAGACCTCCCTGTCTGAGCACAAGACCCTGTAGAACTGTAAAATAACATGCAGTGCTCATAGTCTGTCCAAGCTCCAACAAAGCCTTGTGAGCCAAAAAGTGAAGGCAAACAAAACAAAACGATGAAAACAAAAAATAGGTGGTGAAAACAAAACTCAGTAAAGAGGAGGTGAGATCCTCTTTAGAAGGATGACCTAAACCGCAATGCTAAGTCACTCATCCACGTGGGTATCAACAACTCACCACATATTTATTTTAAAAGGTTAGTCCTTTTTTGAATATTTTAAATATCATATTCTTCATTTCATAGCATATGTGCTAAGTGTGCTTTATTGGCTAGTGGATAATTAGAAAACATTGTGTGTGGGGAAGTTAGGGGTTTGACCCCCCCAAATCACTTTCTTTTTAAAATATTGAAGTTCACGAATGATTTAGCAAAATAGACAACTTTAGCGATAGAAAAACCCACTGAACCACATAGCTGTCTCTAAACCCCCAGTAAAATTTAGCGGAGAAAACTCTATAGAATGGGGAAAAACAATCTCCCATTTTGCTCAAAATTTCATTTTGAGAAATGTTTTCCAAAGGAGGGGCATCTTAAAACTTCTTTTTTATCTGTTTTTTTGTGGTTTTTCCCACCGAGAGCCATTTTGAGCTCTGGAGGCCACTAGGGCCTCGCAAAACAAAAAACAAATTGTCCGTCATTCAATTTTTCTGCATATTCGATGTAATTGTATATTTTCAGTGGATTGTACTAATTTTCAGGTTGTCATATTCAACTGCAAACATTGTGACTAATAAAAATTGGCAGAGATTTGTAAATAAAATCAATGAAATTTTGGTTCTGTAACACTCACAAGATCTTCGGATCTCTTTCGTAGCATTTGATATATATAGTGCCTCTGGAAAGTGCTTATAGGTAAATCTGTCATGACTACTACTGCACTTAACACCTAATATAGCTGCAAAAATGTCATATGGGAATCATCCTTATAAATCAATAGAGAGTAATAAGGAAATAGTGCACACACATTGAGCCATCACATCCGTCTATGAACGATTGCATGACATAAATCTAGAAACTGAAATTATCCCAGTATATAGCAAAGTTATGCACACGTATGTGGAAATTTCTTTGAATCGGTGTCAATAATCGCACAGACCCCTTTCAATAATGTCTTGGTACCACGTATCAGATTCGTTCATGTATGTTAATGATTCTTTCACGTATTTTCAGGTATATCGAAAGGACGAGCTTCTTCCACGTACCGACGGGTATATTAGAAGGGTGCATATATAAAAAGGTTCGGTATATCAAATTAACGGTATATAGATTGGGAGACCTTATACCTAGAGTGATAAGAGCCTTACCCTTTATCCATGAATGAAGAAAATGGGCACCAATGCCCCTAAGTTCTTTCTTCATGACTCATATCTCTTGAAAGGAGATGATTCTGCTACGTTGAAGACTAAGATCAGAAAACAACTTGATTTTGAAGAGATATGGCCCGTTGTGAATGGTTCTGCAACCATATCACCAAATGATGTAGCTCAACAATGATAGTTTAACAAGGCCAATCAAAAGGCCAAAGTCATAATCTTGTTTACATTGTCTAATGACATACAACCACACACTCGAGATGCCAAAACAACCAAATAATGATGGTATAATTTGAACATCGTGTACGAGGCCAAAAAGAAGAACACTTTCTAAATTTACAGAGTTAGTTACACACACTAAAATTCAAACATAATGAGAAAGTGGAATTTTTCTTGAGAAGAGTTACATAATTGAGGGCTTCACTTCTAACCCTAGGAGAGGAGGTCACTGATACAACTCTCATTCCCATTATTCTGAGAGAACTCTCTCCTTTATATCACATTTTTTTGACGACACTAAACATGTCGGATTAGACAATTATTTTTGACAAGTTAGTGAATCTACTACAATAAGAAGAAGTAATGTACATTGTAGTACACATGACACTACAGAAGATCACTTAGGACAACGCACAACACATGATATGTTTACACAAACATTAACCCACATAGATAACATGAAAACATGTGATGCACATCAAGGCCACCTTTTTTTTCAAATGACAAGGCACAACATAATGATTCAACTACAGTATAAACTTATAGATAGGGTCTTCCCACAACATGATATTTTTAGGATTACACATTTATTACAATCATGTTTCAATATTTAACTTAAGTTCTAGAAAGTATCATAATATGTGAATCATACATTCCTTTTCCTTTTTGCTAGATTTCCTTTATACTATTTAACATTTAACTTATGGTGTATCTCATTGAATAAGGATCATCTACATTATTTCAATTACTTGTTTAATTCACTCATTTTTTAATAGGGTATTTATTTACAAACAACTATTTACATGCACACAAGGCTACTAGGTATTATCCCTAGGATTCACTCCTAAGGGCATGCATCTTGATCTTATATCATACCTCCATTACACAATGAAACAAGTGTAAATCCAAAGGAGGTGAAGCTTCACATTTTTTTAAGGATTTAGGGTCACGTTTCTTTCATTCATTTATAAATTGATAATTGATTTAGTACACAATAAGTATTATATATGAATAGGTTCTTTATCCATAGCAAGAGGGTTTAATCACATTACAAGGAAGATCATGTTTCACTTTTCCTATGGAATAACATCTCATGATTACACTTCCCAAGGCCAAGCACGTCAATTATAATTTTACTATAATTATGCTCCAACAAATAGTTAAGGATTCGAAGGCACTTAACATGGCAACATACTTCCTTATTTTTGTTTCTAGATTAGGTTTCCTGAGTATCGTTTTATGTCCAACTTAAGAGGGATTTTTTTCCCTAACTAGGTTCATATGCCTTTTGTAATGAATTGTGTAACCTATTTTCTAATAGGGACATTTGTATCCTCATGAGACTACTAGTCCCTGTCTTAGGGATTTATCTCTAAGAACATGATCACATAGTTTCACATCATACATCCATTACATAATAGGAAAAGTGGGAGAGAAAGATGGAGTAGTCCATTGTTTAAAGGGTTAAGGTTCACATTAGAGTTTACACAACGTGGATCCATTTTCTCACCACAAGATGGTTTAAACACATTATAAGAATGATCTAAATTTCACCTTTCTCCAAGCACATCATCTTATGGTTACATTTTCACCAACTAATCATAAATTAAAATGTTGTTAAGTTTCACAATTAACTCTTAGTATTGCACCATAAAACCCAAATGATAATTGAGATTGGGTATCGAGTTCATTTATGATCCCAAATCTTAAAGGTGACTTTCAAGGGTAGTTGGTGATCTTTTCCACCTAACACCCTTCACTCAACACATGTGTCGGTCCAAGAGGGTTTTACACTATGTTTAATGTTGGTTTCCCATGGATTACTACCTTAAGAGAACACATTCTCCTTACTACACACACGATTACCAATCCTAAGAGGGAACCACATACTCAAGACAAAGTTTAACCATGTCATTCCTAACTGTCGGGTTCATGATGATGTCACTAAGCATATAGGCTATGATCAAAACTCAAACTTGGGCTCTTATTTACTTAAGCTAGAAGGTTCCATCGAGTGTAAAGATTTAAGTTCATCCTAAGGTTTTAGTTTTCTATGCTTAAAATAATCACACAAGAAGGTAGTTATGCACAAATTTTATACTAGGGTTGACTGTTTCATTTAGATTTCTTTATTACATTTTCAAGGTAAGGAACACAACACACCAATTATTTAATCATCAATTACACACTAGAAATGCACTATAAGATATTAAATTCAATTTCATTTAACATATATATCCAACCCCTTTTTTTTACCATACGTAAATCTAAATCAAAATGACACCTATGGTTAAATGCACATTTCCCAAAGCACCCCTAAAACTAGCATCTCATACATATTACCAAATTTCAATAATAAGTCTTTCAATACATCAAAAAATGTTGGTTTAGCCTCTACAATTACATTGTTTCAAATAACATGCAAAAATATATTTTTAGTGTCACTTCACCTCCTTCAAGTCTCGATACCTACAACCACCACATGGTCAACAAAATGTTGGCATGGCATCCACCTAAATCTAGCATAATTATCATTTTTAGTTTTTCCATTTACATCATAATAATAATACACACGCAACAAGAGAGGGTTAGGGGCATATATCCATTTCATTTCATTTCTTAACTAAGGGAGGAGAGAGAAAGAGATAGGGAAGAAAGAGAAGAGAGAGAAACACTATTTTTCCAAAAGTCACATTTCACACAACAAGCCACAAGAGAGAGTTTCATATAGTTATTTATAAGTTTCAATAAGTTTTCATGATGGTTTATTGTCTTGACTAGGGTCCTACAACCTTATTTTACATTTTTCTACTAGTTGCAAAAATGTCTAATTTTGGCTTAGAGGCTAAAAACCACGTTCAAAAACTATCTTTCAATGGGAAAATTCATAACGGGTAAATTCCTACATGTACTCCTATATACCAAGAATTCACAGGAACTGACGGAATTCAAAACTGGCGAATGGTTTACAATTGGTGGCTAGTTTTCGAAGCCATTGGTCATAATTGGTCTAGTTTGACCTAGTCAAGGGATAATCCGGAGGACTACAAAACCCCTTTGGTAAAAACTATCTAGAAAAAGAACTTTTTTCCCAAACTGAAGGTTGAGCCACCGATAAAGTTTTTCTAGTAAAAATACTAGAGTTTTTGAAGGAGGATAATTTAACTAGAAACATTTCCTTCGCTCAGGGCCAAATGGTGGGACGAAACGAAAACCAACTTTTCAAGTTTTAGCAGCTTCCTAAAAGTGCAAAATGGGTAACAGGGATCCTAGAGGGGTAGCGAAGAGAGCACAAATGGTCAATGGGGTTAATCTAAGGCTTTAATGTAACTCCCCACATAACAAGGAACACATATGAAACTTGACATCTCTTTTATGGGGCTCAGAAGGTTGTTTTACAAGTCTCTGAAAATTGCATTTTTCTAACTTTGCAAGGTAGACAGAAATGGTTATTTTAGTTGATGACTCATCTCAACTTCTCAATACCAACCATGGAAACATGAGCACCTAATTTTGATACCCTAGGTTAACAACGTATAAGGTTGTGGTAGCAACCACAGTTTTATGGTCAAATTGTAACTTGGTTAGGTAAATCACAAGGTGGAGTTTTATTGTTTTGCACTAATCTAGTTTGGTTAAAAATATCCAAATGTATAATTATCCACTGGTTTAATATTTTATTTATATTGCAAATGAAGAACTAAATTATCTTAAATTATAAAAGATAAGGTAAGGGGATTAACCATGCCTGGAGGAATGGATAAAGCCAGTCAAATTTGAGGGATTTGGTCCTGCATCTCTAATTGAAATTTATGCTCCAATTTTCACGCAACAATTCCACCATTGTGTATCTTCAAATATCTCTTTTAGCAATGTTCAAAATATTTGAAATTCTCCACAAGGTCATTCACCATTGGGACCAGTGTATTTGCTGAAATATTCTCCCTTTTAAAAATTTCCCATTGCCATTTATTCGAAGCATTTTTTACATATGGTTGAAAGTTTCTCCAATTTTGAGTCACCAATACCCATTTCATGCAGAAGAAGTCTATACATCCACAGTTGATTCCCATGAGCATAATTTATTATCAAAGCCTTTAAAAAATTATGTAAAATGCATCCTCAGAAACCAATAAACGTTTTTCATTGTATTTTGTCAAACAATTCACGTGGCCTTGGTAAAATTCCTTATTTTGCATACATCCATTCTAGAATTTTTCAAAATCATATTTTTCTTTCAGACATCTGCCTTGTCTTAATAAGCTTTTATATCCCAACCCCTTTCCACAACTCCAATAGAGGTGTAGGAAAGAGTGAAAGAGACAAATCTTACAGAGATATAAGTGGGACCAACATGAGAAGGAAATTTCAATGTATTAAGACATTTACAATCAACTGCCACTGAAATAAAAGATGAAGAAAAAAGTAGTGTTGGTGCTACAACAATGGTTAGTGCTCCATAATACAACCATTATTAGAAGTAGAAAATCCAAAATCAATACAGCTAGATGTCACATTTGAAAAATGCCTCAAAATCCTCAAGATCTTTCTTTCTTTTGTATACAACAAACAAATAGGTGACAGGAACTAATGTTTCCTCAGAGAGACAATGCAAACAACTTCAAAATGTAGATACATATCCAAATCGATCAATTTTATAAAAGTAGAAAATGAGATATTAAGGGATTTATTTAAGGCTTCAAAGGACTGCTCTTATGCTGTGCAAAGGACTGATTCAACCCATAGTGAAATGATTTTGGATGGCTATTAATAGTTTCCATTAGGCACAGTTTCCACAAACTTTTGTTTATTTAATTTTGAAGTGTCTTTGCACTCACTTCAACTATCCAATTATTGCTAAATTACAACGTTAACTTAAATTTCAGCATGGTTGGCATGCTTTGGATCTTAAATAAATTGCTTGAATTATTATTATGCAAGGGAAATGACAGGTGTGAGGATCTTGTTAGGAAACCCATGTGCTTGTCACCATAGCCCATGAAATGCGAGTCATCCCATTCTTTCACCTGTCAAAAATTCAGTGCCCTTACTAACTCATGTTCCATGAGATTCCACCTATGTAAAATTTGCAATTTTCACTCCTCTATTAAATTAACAAGATTATGTATATTATTCTATTTATTTAGATTTTTGTTTTAAATATTTAAATTATTACATTTAATTTATTATTTATTTTCCTTATTAACTTAAGATCATATGTTTGATGTTTTGTATCTATATATGTTAATTATATATATTTACATTATTTTTTATTAAGTTTTGTTTCAACAATCAAATTATTCATGGAATAATAATTTATGTATTATCTTGCAATATACAAAGTGAGTTTTCCATCACCACACTTCAGATGATTTCAATCAATGGCCACAAAGAATATAAGGTTACGTATTTACGAGACACACTTTCTAGAATGAGAATCAACTAAAATGATGGCCACCAAATGATTTTATATTCAGGTTGGAGTGCATTACAATCCTTATATCCCTTACGATATTCTTTGATACCCTCTGACACGAAACAATGACCCCCAACCATTAAAGTCCTTAGAGACCCCACAATCAAACAAAATTTTGGTGAGATATTATTTTTACCGGTTAGGGTGTGAATGTGGAACCCACACTTCACCATAAGGAAAGTGAAGTGGGGCATTACATTCCCTCCCCTTATAAGAGCATCGTCCTCGATGTGACACAAAAACAAGGTTACAAGGGTAGTCAATGATAAGAAATTAAGGAAGTTAATGATGACAAACTTTTCATCTAGGGATAAGATCTATGTCATTAAAAGTGACCACAAGGGAAGAAAGAAAGGTTTGACAATTTCTTAATGTTCTGTGAAGATTGGTAGTTTTCAGTTTACATTATTACTTAATTAATCTTTTTCCTTTAAAGTATTTCTTAATCTCAAGCTCTTAATATTTCAATTCTTAGGATTTTAGTTTATCTATTTTCGTGGGTGCCCATCAATATACTGACATCATGATACCACACAAGGACCAAACACAAACACTAATGGTCCACAAGACATATTTCTACATACTTCCATGACTATATCACATCACAAGAACTCAACCAAACCATGGAAGGAACATATACATAGCCCTCACAACATAGTACTTGTTACACATGCCCCTGACACAAAAGTACTCGTAACATAAGCAGACTATAACAACATGGAATTCCCAATAGGTACACATATAAAGGTTTCACACAACTTGAAACAATAATTGTAGTTACATAGTGTCAAAAGGGGATCAAAATTGTACCCTCAATGAGGAGCATCAATCCTCAACATCACAAAACACAACCAGACTCACATGAGTACACATAAATCATAATACCAACACCATACACCTCCCAAAACATCACAAAACAACTCCATATACCTCCAAAAGCATCACAAAACAACTCCATATACCTCCCAAAGCATCACAAAAAACATAACTACCTCCCAAAGCATCACAAAACAACTCCATATACCTCCCAAACATCACAAAACAACTACATATACCTCCCAAAGCATCACAAAACAACTACATATACCTCCCAAAGCATCATGAAATACAAACATAACCTCCCCATACAAAACCTCCATATACCTCCCAATAAAATAAAGATAAATTTTTTCCTTTTAGCTCCACCAAAGAGGTCAGTCACCCTATAGCCCTAGGCACATAGAGTCCAGACACCTCTAACCCAAGTGACATAATAACTCATGGTTCAACAACCACTAGTTATCTATAACTCCTTGGGGTGTACCCCCATACAATGAAGTGGGCCCATAGGTACCACCAATCCTTGGTGAACCCATGTCCCTATTACAAACATATACAACATTAGAACCAACATTCCAAAACAATAAGCAAAATTTCCAAGTGGCATCAAATTCAATCGCTTTGGGCCAAGCGAGAAAATAAATTGAAACTCAAGGAAGAATTTAACTTAAATTCAACTTTCAATAAAAACAAAACAAATGGCTAATTAGCCGTAGTTAGTGCAAAAATCCGCATGTTAGTGCAACAACCAAATAAAATGCCCAAAATTGCAACAACTCAACAAAAAGTTAAATAGAATCAATTTGCTGGTTCCAGAAAAGGAAGAGAGAAGAAAATTCAAATTTATGAATAAACTACATATAGGGAAATTTCACATCACAATCACTATGTGGCCTTATATAGCCACCAAAGGGGTACTCATCGAGTTGTTGGCACTCAGAACTTGAGCCTCAACTCATAAAATAACATATCAAATAATATAACTATCATAATCTCTGTATGAATCATCCCTCCATACTCCCACAAGGCTCAACATAGTCTCAACATAGTCTGAGAGGGGGGTGTAAGGTCACCATCTACTGAGCCTAAGGTGTTCACGATACACAATATACATGGTGCCTCATTGGGAAAATGCCATGCATACCAAACAAGCAATATGGGTTTTCAGTCTATGTAAGACTCCACTCCCTATCTCGTACTCATCTCGAGTGATGGGTCAATGGTACACCAATGCAAAGGTACACATAGGTCATCTATACGAAAACCATATAAGGAGAGAGAAAGGTACAAGCTCGTCATCCATCTACTGAGCCTAAGGTGTTCGTGAAACACAATATATATGGCACCCATTGGGTAATGTGCCATACATACCAAATGAACAGAAGTGGATTTTCAGTCTATGTAAGACTCCACTTCCTATCTCATACTCGGCTTGAGTTACTGGTCAATGGTACTCATTTCCTCTCTCCACACATACACTTTTTACCGATTTCTTCCCTTAGGGTCGGTTAGTGTAAGGTTCACAACATAACACATAACTACATCACTAACACAATGGTGATTCACGCACATTAACCATAGCATCTTACGCATGGTATATATATAGGGTATACACAATCATTACTTTCACGGGTTACAATACATCACATTTCCACATAATGCACCCAAGGTGCAAGTACTACACAATAGGGGTCATATGATCACCATATGCCCCTAATTCATGACATGAACCATCACATATTACATGAATTATACGTATGATGAACACAGTGACTAACATTACAACATAAATTCAATTGCAATACAACATGGTGACACACACAATTCATCACAACACATGGTGGTGACATCATGATACAATCCAATTCACTATACACCAATTTTTTCATACAACACATCAGCACACCTACATATCACAAAATAACAAGACACTCCAACACTCTGCAATCCACAATAACATTATTTTCACACACAACAAGGTGACACATCACATGTGAACTCCTCATTGAATCCATGAAAAAGAGAGTGAATAATCTCATCACAAGCACATCAACATGATAAAAAATATGCACTAAGTGACATGCACAACATGTGTGTTCATAATATCATAATTACAATGTTGGTCACATCACAACATATATCACATTACTCTTCCCATCTCCACCACCACCATGCAAAATCATCACAACTCCAATATATCCCAGAGGTTCGAGAGCATGAACCTCTGCTCTGATACCAAATGTAACGCCCACATTTTACACACACAAATACAACAGTAAAAATACTAGAATAATTTTTTTTACTTACATTGTAGTATACATGACACTACAGGAGATCACTTAGGACAACACACAACACATGATATGTTTGCACAAACATTAACCCACATAGATAACATGAAAACATGTGATGCACATCAAGGCCATTTTTTTTTCAAATGACAAGGCACAACATAATGATTCAACTACAATATAAAATTATAGATAGGGTCTTCCCATGGCACGATATTTTTAGGATTACACATTTATTACAATCATGTTTCAATCTTTAACTTAAGTTCTAGAAAGGCTCATAATATGTGAATCATACATTCCTTTTCTTTTTGCTAGATTTCCTTTATACCATTTAACATTTAACTTATGGTGTATCTCATTGAATAAGGATCATCTACATTATTTCAATTACTTGTTTAATTCACTCATTGTTAATAGGGTATTTATTTACACACAAGGATATTTACACACAAGGCTACTAGGTCTTATCCCTAGGATTCACTCCTAAGGGCATGCATCTTGATCTTATATCATACCTCCGTTACACAATGGAACAAGTGTAAGTCCAAAGGAGGTGAAGTTTTCATTTTTTTTTTAAGGATTTAGGGTCACATTTCTTTCATTCATTTATAAATTGATAATTGATTTAGTACACAATAAGTATTATATGAAATAGGTTTATTTATCCACAACAAGAGGGTTTAATCACATTACAAGGAAGATCATGTTTCACTTTTCCTGTGGAATAACATCTCACGATTACACTTCCCAAGGCCAAGCGTCAATTATAATTTTATTATAGTTATGCTCCAACAATTAGTTAAGGATTTCAAAGGCACTTAACATGGAAACATACTTCCTTATTTTTGTTTCTAGATTAGGTTTCCTGAGTATCGTTTTACGTCCAACTTAAGAGGGTTTTTCCCTAACTAGGTTCATATGCCTTTTGTAATGAATTGTGTAACCTATTTGCTAATAGGGAAATTTGTATCCTCATGAGACTACTAGTCCCTATCTTAGGGGATTTATCTCTAAGAACATGATCACATAGTTTCACATCATACATCCATTACATAATAGGACAAGTGGGAGAGAAAGATGGAGTAGTCATTGTTTAAAGGGTTAAGGTTCACATTAGAGTTTACACAATGTGGATCCCTTTTCTCACCACAAGATGGTTTAAACATGTTATATGAATGATCTAAATTTCAACTTTCTCCAAGCACATCATCTTATGGTTACATTTTCACCAACTAATCATAAATTAAAATGTTGTTAAGTTTCACAATTAACTCTTAGTATTGCACCATAAAACCCAAATGATAATTGAGATTGGGTATCGAGTTCATTTATGATCCCAACTCTTAAAGGTGACTTTCAAGGGTAGTTGGTGATCTTTTCCACCTAACACCCTTCACTCACACATGTTTCGGATCCAAGAGGGTTTTACATATGTTTAATGTTGGTTTCCCATGGAGTACTACCTTAAGAGAACACATTCTCCTTACTGCACACACATGATTACCAATCCTATGAGGGAACCACATACTCAAGACAAAGTTTAACCATGTTGTTCCTAACCGTCGGGTTCACGATGATGTCGCTAAGCATATAGGCTATGATGATAAAATCAAACTTGGGACTCTTATTTACCTTAAGCTAGAAGGTGTCATCGAGTGTAAATATTTAAGTTCATCCTAAGGTTTTAGTTTTCTATGCTAAAAAGAATCACACATGAAGAATAGTTATGCATCGAATTTTATACTAGGGTTGACTGTTTTATTTAGATTTCTTTATTACATTTTCAAGGTAAGGAACACAACACACCAATTATTTAATCATCAATTGCACACTGGAAATGCACTATAAGACTATTAAATTCAATTTCATTTAACATATATATCCAACCCCTATATTTTTTACCATACATAAATCTGAATCAAAATGACACCTATGGTTAAATGCACATTTCCCAAAACACCCCTAAAACTAGCATCTCATACATATTACCAAATTTCAATAATAAGTATTTCAATACATCACAAAATGTTGGTTTAACCTCTACAATTACATTGTTTTAAATAGCATGCAAAAATGATATTTTTAGTGTCACTTCACCTCTTCCAAGTCTCGATACCTGCAACCATGCATGGTCAGCAAAATGTTGGCATGTCATCCACCTAAATCTAGCATAATTACTCAATTTTAGTTTTCCATTTACATCATAATAATAATACACACACAACAAGAGAGGGTTAGGGGCATATATTCATTTCATTTCTTAACTAAGGGAGGAGACAAGAGAGAGTTTCATCTAGTTATTTATACGTTTCAATAATTTTTCATGACGGTTTATTGCCTTAACTAGGATCCTACGGTCGTATTTCACATTTTTCTACTAGTTGCAAAAACATCTAATTTTGGCTCGGAGGCTAAAGGACCACATCTAAAAACTATCTTCTGACAGGAAAATGCACAATAGGTAAATTCCTGTAAACTGACGAATTTATGAGTACTCCTATATACCAAGAATTCACCAAAACTGACGAATTTATGAACTAGTGAATGGTTTATAAATGGTGATGAGTTTTTTGGAGCCACTGGTCATAATTGGTCTAGTTTGACCTAGTCAAATTGCTGATGACAGACCACATCCAAAAACAGCGTCCGGAGGCCTAAAAAACCCCTTCGGAAAACTATCCAAATTTTTTTTCCTAAACTAAAAGTTGTAAGCAATTTTCTAGTAGAAATATTAGAGGTTTGCGAAGGCGGAAAGATGTTCCCTCGCTTGGGGTCCAAACAGCAGGACGAAATGAAAACCAACTTTTTAGTTTTAGCAGCTTTCCTAAAAGTGCAAAATGGGTAATAGGGCTCTGAGAGGGGTAGAGAAGAGAGCAAAAATGGTCAATCGGGTCAATATAAATTTATGTGACTCTCCTCATAACAAGAAACCCATACGACACTTGACATCTCTTTTAGGGGCTCAGAAGGTTATTTGGCAAGTCTATGAAAATTACATTTTTATAACGTTGCAAGGTAGACATAAATGGTTGTTTTAGTTAACGACTCAGCTGGCTCTCGCCAATACCAATGGACATGAACACCTAATTTTTATACCATGGTTCTAGGAACGTATAAGGTTGTGGTAGCAACCACGGTTGTTGGTCAAATTGTAACTCAGTTACGTAACTCACAAGGTGGGATTTTATTATTTCGCACTAACCACCTAGTTAATAATATCCAATTGTTTAAGTATCTAATAGTTTAATATTTCTATTATATTTCAAATGAAGAACCAAATCATACGAAAATTATAATTGATGGAGGTAACAAGACCATGCCTGAGGGACAATGAATCGACCAAAGTGGCTCTGAACAAGCAATTCGTGCACAAGCTACAAGGGTCCGAAATGGTTGTCGACCTTTTCAAGGGCCAAGTCATCTCGTCAAAGAAGTGGATCACGGTATAAAATCCAATACTAGAAGGATAAAGCTTATTTTAGTACTACACCATGTAGATAGATTGAAGCACATTTCATGGTTTTATGACCCATTTCTCAACCTATTTACATAGATCCCACAACCATGACATTCTATGAGATGGCATTTCTTTAGATGCCTTTTGTTGAATAATCCATTCACCATTCCAAGGCCTCCCCTTCCAAAATCTGAGACATTATATTTTAAATTGTTCAGGTGCCTTGTCTTTAAGATTTTGTGTGTTGCTCACATGTCAAGATCTCCAACGTCCAAAGAGAGACATAAAAAGATAAAATATCTTTATTCCCATGGCAAGCACCTTATCAAAATAGGGTTAAATCTATAATCATGCATCCCAAAACCACTAATTTTTTAAGAAATTTTTTTTCGAACAGTTCACGTTCTTGGTCAAAATATCCCTTTTGGCGCAAGATGGGAGAACATTATCAAAAATCAGTTGTTCTAAGGCACCTATTCCCATTGAAGCTTGCTAGCAAGTCCCTGGGATCCTTCACAGATCCACTTAGGTGGAGGGAAGATTGAAAGAGACAAATCTTACATATCCATAAGTGGGATAGCGGACATGCACTTTCAATGATTTAATATTTACAACTACAACATGAAAACAAAGATGAAGAACATGAAAAGAAGGAAAGTTGTTGCAACAGATTATTGCACGCAGCACAAGTTTCTCAGAAGCAGAAAAGTAAAATCGATACAGCTAGGCATTACATCCGAATGCAACGCCTCCTTATCCTAAAACTCTTTCTTCCTTTTTGTATACAAAAAACAAAAGCGCGACAGGTAGATGTTTCCTCTCAGAGACAATAAAACAAGATTTAAAATGTAGATACATACCCAAATCGATCAATTTGTGTAGTAAAGTGAGGGGATATTTTGGGCAAAGGTTCATCTTTGCGTGCAGAACTGATTTGACCCATAATGAAATGATTTTAGGACGGCTGCAACTAGAGAATTATTAGCACATTTCACGCAATGTTATATTTAGTTAATTTTGAGTCTTTTGTACTCACTTCAACTATCAAATTATTGCTAAATTACAACATTGACTTGGGTGTCAGCGTGGTTAATGCCTTTGGATCTCAAATTAGATTCTTGAATTATTATGCAAGGGAAATGACAGGTGTGCAGGATTTTCAGAGGCCCGTGTGCTTTGATGGGCTTCCCATACCAACGCCAGTCTTCCCCAACCACCTACAATTACAACCCACCAACTCTATTATCCCTCCACAATCCAAATTCAATTTCACTACCTTGTTTGAATATTATTATTTTTATTCTATTTCTTTATTTTGTTTTATTTAATTTCTATAAACGATGATTTATTAATTTAATTATCATTTTTATCTATTTACTTAGATCGTACATGTGTGTGTGTGCGTGTGTGTAATATGTATCTATTCATATATTTACAAATTTTATTTTTATTAATTTAAGATGTTGAATTTGGATCAGAATAATAATTTTATTGTTTATATTATCTTGTGAAATAAAATTGAGTTTTGAGCGACTAAAAACCACCTTCCAGAATGTGATCAACGACATGAAGAAAACAAGGTTTCTTATTTGTGAGACATGTCTACCATGAGAATGAACTAGAGAGATGGCCATCGAAGATGTTTTCACAATCAGATAATGGAATGACATTACAAGGTTACAATATCATATGATCAGTTTGATACCCTACTAAAAAATGACCCCCAAGCTCGACGAATCCCTTAAAGACCACCACAATCAAACAAATGTTTGACAAGATAAGATTTCTTACCGGTGGTTCAGCTATGAATGTGGCACCCACACTTCACCAATAAGGATGATGAAGTGGGGCATTGCACATGATGTGAAATATTGTTGGTACAATATATATAAGAAAGGTTCATCAAGTAATTCTAGACCTCAAAATCAATGATCTCATAAGGGACATTAACACTATAATGAAGGGAAGAAGAAGGGGAACTGGTGAAGGAAACCCCATCAGCAAGGAAATATAGCTGAGAAATAAGAGCATCCAGACAATGAGGACTTCTTATACACTACTCGTTATAGTGAACCATCCACGTCATCTATTTGTTTTTTGGTATGTTGATTCGGTATCCACTAGTCACATGAGTAGGCCCATAGACTAGTTTACCACCCTGAGGGACACACCTTTGAAAAACCATGTTTTGTTAGGTGATGATTATTATTACATAATACATGGTATTGGGAACATTTCTCTACCTCTTGGGCCACGAAATTGTAGATTATCATATATATTTAATGTCCCTTGATTAACAAATAGTCTACTATCTGTAAGTCAGCTTCTAAATCATAATTTGAAGATTGACTTTGATAGCCATTCCGGTAAGAAAGTGTGTTTGATTTGATAAAAATCAAGATGCTCGAAAATTGTTGCAAAAGCCTCCAATGTGGGACATATGTTCCACCTTGAATTTTTCCACGAGGATGATCAAGCACTAGGGGCTAAGAATTCTTAAACAGCACAGTTGTGGCATTGGAGACTTGGTCATATCAGTTTCAAGTATCTTGAAACACTTCACCAGGACAACATGGTGAGAGGCTTTCCATCTCTCTAAAAGGATACAAATAAGTTTTCTCACTACTTAGTAGGAAAACAACACGGAGCTTCATTCCAAAAGAGTACTTATCGAGCTCATGGTAAGCTTGATCTGGTTCGTATCGATCTTTATAGTCTGATGTAACCTAGTCATTCTGGATTTCAGTACTTCATGCTTTGTTTTGATGACTATTCAAGAAAAATGTGGATATTTTATCTTCGTACGAAAAGTGAAAATTTTGATAACTTCAAAAAGTTTAAAGTGGTTGTAGAGAACGAGACTAGTCATCGTATCATATCTCTCCGCTTAAATCAAGGGGGGAAATTCACTAGTAATGAGTTCAAATCTTACCTTCAAGCTCACGAGATTCATCAATAGATGCCTCCTCCACACACACCACAACAGAATGGTGTGTTGCATGGTCGATGATTATGGACTAGCGAGGAGATTTTGGGCAGAAGCAGTAAAGACATTAGTTTATTTGTTGAATAGAGTGCCCACAGTTTCTCTTGATGGAGTAACACCACATGAAGCATGGTCGAAGTGGAAGCCATCTATTGCACACCTCTGAGTATTTGGGTGCAAAGCTAGTATGCACATACCCAAGAAGAACAAAAAGAAGTTGGATATGAATTCATAGAAACTCATCTTCATTGGTTATAGTGAAGAGGCTATTGGGTACAAATTAATGGATCCAAAGACCAGAAAAGTCTACACCAGCAGAGATGTTGAGTTTTTTGAGAAGAAGGAAGCTGATTCTCCTCCTCTAGATTCATCTGATGTAGATATTTAACCTATTATGAAAATAGAAGTTGATGTTCCCGCTGATGATGACAATGATGATGGTGATGATGGTGATAATTAGACAGGACCACAACCCACGTGAACAGTATAGCGTATGCCTAAGTGGTATACTAACATGGTAAAAGATGCAAAATTGGATGCTCTATCGAATACATCCACCACTGGACCACGAAATCATAGTAAATCCTGAGAAGAAGTGTAAACTTTGCTTTGATGAGTAGATTTTTTGAATCTATTGAGTTGTCTACTGTCCAGGAAGCCCTACAGTCAAAAGCTTGGAAAGATGTCATGGATGTTGAATATCATTCAGTGATAGAAAACAACACTTGGTATCTTGTCAATCTTCCACTAGGGAAGAAACCCATTGGTTCCAGATGGATATTCAAAACAAAGTACAAAGCAGATGGGACCATAGACAAGTACAAAGAAAGACTAGTAGAAAAGGGGAATGCAAAAAAGGAAGGCATAGACTATGAGGAGACATTTTCTCCCATAACTAATATCAAAACAATTAGGATGATCTTTTCTCTAACTATACAGGTTGGTTGGAAATTCCATCAAATGGATGTGAAAAGTTCCTTTCTGAATAAAGATCTATAGGAAGAAGTCTACATGACTCAACCTGAGGTTTATGTTGTAGCTGGAGAAGAAACAAAGGTATGTAGACTCAGAAAATCTTTGTATGGTCTTAAATAGGCACCCCGGGCTTGGTACATCAAAATTGATGAGCATCTCGTTCAACATGGATTCATCAAAAATCCATATGATCACAATCTCTACCTCAAAAAGAAAGGGGGGGATATTGTGATTGTTTTTGTCTATGTCGATGATATAGTCATCATTGGAAGTTGAGTGAAGATGATTGATGTAAAAAAGAAAGATCTCAATTGATAATTTGACATGACAGATCTCAGGCTCATGCACTACTGTCTTGGATTAGAAGTACAGAAGAAAGAGAATCACATCTTTGTTTATCGATTGAATCATACCAATACAATGTTCAGTAAATTTGGGATGATGGATTCCACACCTTTTGCTACACCTATGGAGACAATAATGCATTTATCTCGTTCAAATCCATCCCGCGTGGTAAATGTAACTCTATATCAACAGTTGATTGGGAGTCTCATTTACTTAAATTATACTGGACCAGATATCAACTTTGTTGTGAGCTATCTTTCCATGTTTATGTAGGAACCCAGAGTTTTTCAGTAGAAATTAGCAAGGAGGATCTTGAGATATCTCAAGGGTATATTGGATCTTGGTCTAGAGTACAAGAAGAATGATGGATTCTTCCTAACTAGATATTCGGATTCAGATCATGTCGGTAACATTGATGTCAGGAAATCCACTTCTGGATTTGTATTCTTTTTGGGATCTAGACCGATATCATGGGGAAGAAAGAAATAAACTTTTTTTGTGCTCTTCTATAGAAGCTGAATATCATGTTGCAAGTGGAGTTGTTTGCGAAGCAATATGGTTATGTAGCATAATGGAAGGACTTGGAATACCACAAGATAAACCTACCACCATGTATCTAGACAATGAATGTGTTCTCAAACTTGTTCATAATCCATTTTTTCACGAGAGAACAAAGAAAATTGAGGTACAAGTTCATTTCATACGTGAGCATGTCTTCAAACACAACATACAGCTTCAGTTTTTTCCCAATATCTAGAAATTGAGAAAATATCTTCGTAAAGTCACTTGCACATGACAAGTTTGAGTTATTCAGAGAGTTCTTATCCTCATCACTTGAGGAAATGAAAAATTAAGGGGGAATGTTAGGGTAAACTTATTTTACTATAGTAATTTAGCATTTACTTTGGTAACTAGGTAGTTTGTTATTATTATTATATGGTTATGAGTGCATAACAATTTGGATTGTTTTATGATATTCACGTAGGATAATTTGTTACCTAGTTGTAACAATTATATTTTTTGTATTACATTATTCGTGCTTCTTGGATGTATTTTGGAAGCTACTGTAATCATGATTATTGTTGCATAGTTGCAACTACATGTTTGTAAGAATATGGCTATGTAATATCTATAAATATTACAGCCATCTTCAAGAAGAATAAAAATGTATTGATTGTACCTGATTTTATTGCATATCAATAAACTTACGAGGTTTGCATCCCTCTTCTAGATGGTCTACTTTATACATAATACAAATGGCAAGAGTAATATATACGATAGTTGTCCTTCGAGGGATTGGTCTATTTCTTTTATTTGTTTTTTATTTCATGCTTTTGATTGATTTTTTTTTAGCTTGAACAATTTTCCTTCGAGGGATCAATATATTTTTAATGACTTTGATTATTTACAAGAGCATCCATGAACTTTATTTTACATGGGGGAAAGCTGGGACTAACTAATTAGACCACTTAGGAGGGGATAATGAATGTACAAGAGACACCCCTAGAGCCTTTGTACATGGTTCCAATAGGTGAATAAGAGGGTGATGGATGTAATGATCAAAGATTACCCACTAAAAAGGGAGAACCTATCCATAAGGAAAAATCTTATGGGCAGAGCCATGGTGCCCATATTTAAATTCAAATTTAGGAAGTGACAGAAGACCAAAAAATTTCAAATCATCACAATGGGAGATGGAAAAGGAAAAGATGGAGGAATGGTTTAAAGATATGACTAAGAGCATTCGTATACTTCCTAACAATAAAATGGTCACAAGTTCAATGTGTTAAGGGGTTCCACTTCTAGTTTACCATCAAAGGAGTCTAATCGATAGGCTCTCGACCCATACTTATGCGTGATAATGTATGGTCCAATCTAGTTAGGGGAAAAATTTCCGCGTTGGCTCCTTTCTAGAGTAGTGGTGTTCTAATGATGAGGTTGCCAACGTTAAAGTCATTTTAGGATAGGACATGATTTTAACTATAGACAAGTGGAGATGAAAATTATGCAATCAACGAAGGAAGTGAGGAAAAATTATGTCCCTAACAAGACGAAGAGATGGTTACTTAAAATGAAAATATGATGTTCCAAAGGGATCACAAATATGGACTTTGGATGAGAGTAAATGGCCTAGACAAGGATTATTATGGAGAAGATCAAGTTTGGATAGGCTTAAATAAAATGAACTGGATAAATATTATAAAATATGGGCAATACCTCGGAAGCGAGAAGGTGAGAATAACGGCTACAAAAGTGGACTTAGAGTAAGGATATGGTGCCTCTAAGATAAGCATGAATATGGCCACAATGGTGGTCTTTAGGTAAAGCCAGGGTGCTTCCTAAGGGTGATCCTAGAAAGAAGTCCCCAAGAGGAGAATAATAGGTAGAGCCATGGGGATAGGATGCATGGATTAGGAAGATCATGGAAAGAGTACCCCCGTGAAAGGATCAATGAGAAAAAGGGATGCTCCCCCAGCAAGAGGGATATGTTCCCCCCCCCCCCCCCCCAGATAGTGGATGCCACAAGAGATAAAATGGATTTCAAAGGGGTGGTGTAGCAAGGCAAATATAATCAATGAATAAGGTAGGACCCTCATCAAGAGGGGTGATGTCTGGAGTAATGATGATAGAGGATGATGTGGACAAAGAAGGAGGCTTGGTAGTTTGGATGGATGGGAATGTAGAAACAAGGATTGGATTGGTCATGGATGAAATGGTAGAAGAAGAGAAGAAGCCTCAAGAAGGTCATCCCTCTCAATAAGGTTATGGACAATGGTCTGAAGGGCCTTACAATGTTAGTGTCATGACCCAGTAGTACGATGATAGGCACGGATGTATAGTGGGAATTAAACCATGAGGGATTTGGATGGTTTGGGTCAAAATCCCTAATGGGTGGAAGACATGATGGCAGAAGTTTGGAGTAAATGTTGGAGGACTTCACATATAATTCAATATATGTGTTAAGAGGGTTCTTGTGAGATGATGTGGATGTGGAGGATGAGGGTGGATTATTTTGAGATTTTTGTGCTTTGGTTGTGATCGATGCTCTTGAAGAAGAAGGGTTGGATGATTTAGGATTGGATTGATTGGTAGGTGGAGGTGGAGGTATTCATGATGAAGGAACTTAGTCCTAGGAGGGAATTAGATGGTTTGGATTTAGATTGATTGATTAATTATGATGAAGGAGGTGGTCCTAGGATGGATGGATGTGGCCCCAAGATGGAGGATGTAGATTTGGTCTTGGTTGCAAGAATGTTGATCTTTCTATGGGGATGCACAAGGTATCATTGTGGAAGGGTGCCAAGGTTTTTGAATTTGGATTTGTTAGGAGTACCCTTTCCTAGGGATGAAAATGATTTCAACCAGAGGATCTAAATGTGGTGTTGTGGCTGATGGGGGAATTAATTTTTGCATGATTTGTTCTAAGGAAGGTGAGGATTGGCTCGGTGTGGGAGAGTATGATAGTGTGGATGGATGGGAGAGTCGCCTATATCTACTGCAAGTTGAAAGTTATCTCCAATATTATTCGAATGATGAAGGTGGTGTGGAATTAAGAGTGAGATAATGAAGATGTGGTCACGATGGTCGATAGGATAGGTGCAGGCAAGAGCAAGGAAAGAGGAAATGCTATGGATTCTAATGATGGTACGATGGGAAAAGGTGGAATAGATGTGGACAATGGGTGGGAGAATCTAATGAAGTGGATGAGGTAGATGCGAGTGTGGAATCAATGATGGGATAGAGGTGGCTATAGATATAATAAAAGGGGTGTTTGGATGATTCAGATGATGAGGTCTATGTGAGAGGGAGATGATGTAGATTGTGGATGAGTGGATGTAGAAATGAGGGGTTTGTAGAAGAGGTATGAATGCCTTTTGTGTTTTCCTTAGGTGTTTATAAGAGGCATTGTGGATTGTGGATGTGGATTGAGAAGATGTGATGATGGAGGAAGTAGATGTGGGAATGGTACATGCTGGGGAGGAAGAGGGAGATGAAATGGATGATGTGGCAATTGGTAAAGAAATATGTGATAATGATGTTAAGGAATACATGGGTGATTTTTGGATGTAGTAGATATGAGTGTAGTGATGGGTGTTTTAGGATAGGTGATGGATAAGGGTGAGGTAAAATAGGTGCAGATAAGGAGATAGGTACATATTAATGCTAATGTGGATGTGGTAAGAGTAGGACTAGATGTAGATGAAAGAGAAGTGGTGGAGGTTAAGGTGGTAGGTAATGTAATTTGGGTATGGTTGATGGGGATATCCCTTGAAGGAGGTGTAGGCTACAATGTCTAGATGGGAGTAGATGATGAGGTAGATAAAATTGATGTGGAGGGAGGTGTTTCTGGTGTATGGTGTTGATTGAAAATGTGTTGAATTGATATGGTGTACTCAAGGTGAAGAAAACAAATTTGGTAGTTGGAGATAGGAAATGGTTGATACTAAAGATGTCAAGTGATGAAGATTTTATTGGTTGGGGAGACATATATGTGGAGAAATAGGAACATGTGTAGGATGGTTGAGATTGGATGGGAGGATCTGATATATGAGGGATGTGAATGTCAATAGATTCAAAGATGATAATGATGATATCAAATGAATTAGGGATGATACAAGGTGATGGAGGTAGAACATGATCCACTCGTTGATGTGATCAAGATCAATGGTAGATTTATGTTGTAAGAAGTCATAGATAGGGCTAGAAGAAGGCCTGGAAGTAACCAGTGGTTTGGATGGGATATTGGTCATGGTGGATTTTCATGCATAACTATTTGAGGAAATTTTTTGTAACACATTTTAAATAAAACAAGTCAAGAAAAAAATTATTTTTATGTTTTGATTATGAAGTGTGTGAAAAAGAAAAGGGGATGGATAATGAGGTACCTAGGAGGAGGAAATCTATGTCTGGTTTCAAGTTTTTTATGGCTTGAAAGTCTCATACAACTTCCTATTGGGTGATGAAAACCCAATCAGTCAACTGGGTAGATGATGTTTGGAATTTAATTTGATTGTGTGAGGTTTAGGTTGTGTGAGAAAATGTGAGATTCAGCTAGGTTAACCCCTACTTAAACATGTATGTGAGCAAGCAGGATGCAAAAAATAAAGGTTCTTTTTAACTAAATTAAATGTGATTTTTCGATGAGGACACACACAAGAAAGGGAAGTATAATGCATAAAGAGATAAAATAAAAAAAGAAGAATACTTGGATAGGCATTTTCCTTTTTATCTATAACTCTTAGTGGGAGGATCCAAGCATCAAACCCAACACGAGAACGAAAAAAGTGAAGCCTTGTGTTGCAGTGTTAGTAGAAGATAGAAGAAGTAGAAAATATGAAGGAAATAAATGAAAGGGATCACCTAAAGGGTGGTCCCACCGAGCGTGCCAGAAATGTTGGAAAAGTTTCTTCATTCCTAATCAAATGAATGAACTAGTAATGAAACAACTAGTAACTCAGAAATGATGGAGGTTTTATGTGTTACTCTTGTGATGCGATGGATGGATGCAGGCACAAAGTAGATGATGGATCCATGCTACTAAAAGTTAATAACCTGCAAGTAAGAATCACTAAATATAAAATGGATTAGATAGGATATGTGGGGGCTTCCTGAAAAAGAGGATTCAAGAAGTGTTAACTTACTTGGTAGATGTCAACCCCCATTTGATAAAATAAAGTGACGTAAAGGATGAAACAACAGATAGCATGCGGAAACAGAAGTATTACTGAATCTGAAAACTGACTGAGATTGATCTAAAATATGATTTGATTGAAATAATTGTAAATTAAATGTTACCTAGTCTGGGTTGACAGTGACCCAGACTGTGTGCAAAGGTAGGTCTACCGAGACATGAGAGGATGGATCTAGAATATGAGTTGAATATACAAACCTACAAGGGTCTTGAGTGTAGAACAGGAGCATGTGGATGCTGTAAGTCGCTTGGATGTTGAGAACCACATGATGAAAACTCCAGAAAGTAGTAAAAAATAACAGTGAGGGAGGTTGGATTGGTAAACTAGACCCAGGTTGATGGTGACCAAGGTGCATATAGGGAAATCTGATGCACGTGAGGTTAGAATAATGTATCTGGCAAATTGAGAAGGATGGCATAGTGAAGGTAAGCATTGAAAGTGATTCGATGATGGAAACTGTAGTAGATTCGATGGATAAGGTCAAGGGTGAATGGATGAGGTGAAAAGGATGAAACCTATGAAACATAAGCAAGGAAGCTAGAAAAGAAGTTTGCTAAAGAAGCTCTAAGTGTTAGTGAAGCTGATCTAAACCTACAAAATGTTAGACGCGAGCAAAACCAAGATAATATGATAAATATATAGCAAAACAACACAACGATGATAATAAATCTCACGAAAGATAATCTTGAGTGATGCAATCATGTTTGAAATGATGTCTAGGAGATCTGATAACTATTGCAGGAATGCTCAGGCATGAGAAGAGTTCACAAGTCACGAGGAAGCTCCAAGTATTCACATGCATTTGATGATTGTGGAAAGAAAGGACCTAGTTTTATAGGGTCGATGACGACTATGCTGGGTCACCACCGTCGACTACAGCGAAAGGTTCCCTAATGGGGATGCTTTTGTTCTTTGATTGGGATTTGGGCTTTCTTAAGAGTTGGGAGAGTGCTTTAAAGCATGTAGGTGGGCAAGGGATTTTTAGGGATGTTAAGGGATAAAGATAGGCAAGATAAGAAAGATAGAAAAGCAAGGGGATGTATGTGTTAGGATAAAAACATCCTAAATAGAAGGTTGGTTAGGGACTATAAGATGTTAGATTAATTTAATTAATTAATAGGAATTAATTAATAATCAATGGGGTGGGCATTAAAGGTGATAGGATAATTCGGCGGGCATTTTAATTAAATAAAGGGGTGGATGAATTAAATTAAGGGGGGCCTAGGTAAAGACCAGGGTGAAATATGTGCACGCCGGTAGATGAGGTATAAATACTGAATTTAGATGTCTACACTCATCATCCATCATACTTGCACATTCATTACTTCTAAGAGTGTTAGGTACGTCATATTGGAACTTTTGAACCTTAGCAATTATTTTTAGTGACCACATTTCCTCTTTCCCTTGAAAATCTATTTATTTCATTTCCTTGTCATATTGAAGACTGATATTCTTGTTATAAATAAAAAAAAAATCTCTCACTTACCTTTGGTCCATGCTTCAATAACTCATCCAAGACCTACCTAAGTATGTGTTTCCATTCATTTGTCATTGTCATACTATCTTGTTTGTTCAGAGAAGGTTTCAAGAACCTTATTTACTCATCATACCTCTCTTCATGATCTCTTAGCACCTGCAAATGTAACTTCCTTTCCCAGATATGGAGAATGGATTAAAAATATCTTTGTTTATTTGAATTTATCACCTTATTAGTTAATTTTTATGCATGCAAATATAAGCCTCTATTCCCTTCATGGACTACTAGCTTCTTGTGGAGATTAAAAAAGAGAATGCATGAAAAATTACCTTCAATATGGTCATTTGACCTAATTTCTTGTGGGCTCTAACTCAACATCATTGCTATAGAGTAGACATCAACTATCCTCTTCTCTTTTGCCATCATTGTTGCACAATTGATATCAAATTCCATGAGAGCTTGGAGTTCTTCATTATTCAATCTTGCTTCTGGTATGGACTGAGATGATCTTTTTGTTATTCTCACCTCATCTTCATCAAGGTCTTCTTTATCTTCAAGTACCATACCTCTTTCTTTCTTCTTTCTAAGTTCCTCTCCTTCTTCATGATCCTTCACAGCCATTTCATGCTGAAATATGATATTTGAAAGGATATTTATGTCTCTTCCTTCTTCAAAACTTGTCATAGGATGACTTAGCTCTGAAAATTCCATCTTTTCTTTATCCTTTTTCCTAACCTTTCTTCCTGGTATGGCTTGTAACCATAGAAATCTGATCATATTCTTGTCAATCTCTTCACTTATCATGTCCTTAAATGGACTTCTCATCATCTATGCTAGTATTCCATATTGGTTCTCTATCATATGCCTACCAATTTGCTTCTTTATAGGTGAAAAGGAATGGTTTCTTGAGTATTCGTACCTCTCCTTGGAACGCATTGATTGTCTTTTAACTATTACTTCTTCAAGACCTATAATTTCACCTTCTTGAGGTACTACCATGGACCATGTACTAATTGTACTTTCATTCTTACTTTCTCCACCTTGTGGACTGAGTTTTACCACCATTGGTCTTGAACAATCATCATCCCCATACTATAATTTTTTTATATTTTGAATTATATTGAAACCTTTCTCATGTTGGTATCCATTATCTATTTTAGGTCTATGGTCTTCACTTACCTTACATGTGTTTTTAAGAGACAAGTTTGCTTCTTATTATGTAAGGACAACTTCTTGTATTGGTTAACTTCTTTGTCCTTCAAAATCTGTAACTCATACTTAGAATAGCAATAAGATTGAAAATCCTGAGGCTCATTGGCCCCTCCCAATTCATCAAATTTGTTCACCTCTTTCCCATGTTTTCCTATACTTCTCAAGTCTCTTATGAGACTCTCTTCTAACATCTCTTCCTTTTCATCTTCACTAAGCAATTGTCCTATCTCAGGTTCACAGATAAAGACATCCTTATCTTCTTCCAAAGAATAGTTTTCACACACTCTTTTCTACCTTTGACCCCTTTTCCCTCCATATCTCCATGACATATTACTTTCTTTTCGTCTTCCTTGATGAGATAAATCAAGCTATGCATCATTATCCTTGCATTTAATTTTTCTATATGCCATTTTACCTTATTTTTTGTCTTCCATTGACCACCTTCGGTTTGTAGTAGCTTCATCAGGTAGTCCAAACTCTCCCCTATCTCCTTTGTTTATTTTTCCATGTCCAACTTTATCTCTTGGACATCTCTCATCATCTTCTTGTTACAACTTCAACTTCTCTATCAAGCCATTCATCTCACTTATCCTTTTTATTAAGTACTTTATCACTTCCAACTAGATACCTCACCTAGATTATCTTCCCTAAACCTTAGTCTCTTAGTATCCTTTCACTTATCTTTCCCAAGTGTATCCCCTTGTTTGGTCTATTGACAGTCCTTTGATCTCCACTTAGGTCTATTTCACCCTAGCTTCTTGATCTTCTTATTCAATGCTTGAATGAAATTTTACCTGCAATTATCTTCTCAACAAGGTAAAATAACTTCTCACCTTGTGCGCAGTTGTTTTCACCATCTCTTTTCTCTCTAATATTTTTATGATACTTAACTCTAACCTTCAATGACCTTCAGGGATACTTATTTTCACAATCTTCTTCAAAAATCTCTATGATTTCACCTCTTCCTTCCTGGCTTACTATCTCCTCCTTGTTGCTACCATCACTCATACAATCGGATATGTTTCTTTTGCAACCATCAACATTATTTGCAATAATATTAGCACAAACCATTCCAAGAGCATCATGCTCTAATACCACAAATTATTCCCTCCTAGCTCTATTTATCCAACCTAACTTGATCTCTCTAAGATGAGCATCCTATCTCCAAGCATACCATCCTTATACCTTCTCAGGGATTCCCAATGTATGCATGAAAATATTGTAGTGGTCCAACCATTATCTATAAGACTCTCTGATTTAACCACAACTGTGAATGTTTGTTATAAGAAACCTAACTTAATTTCATAACCTCATTCTTTGTTTTACATTGCAAGGTTATGATGTGAACCTTCCAATGGTATGGTAGCTCCTTCCCACCATCAACACACTGCTATGTATTAGGAATTCATACAGTTAGTGCTTCATTAGCATTTGAATATTATAATATAATTGTTAGTAAGGTTGTTTAGAACAACCTACGTATTATTGAAGAGTGTTACAAAAAATCGGTTATATTTGATGAGTAGTTGTATGAGATTTGTTAGGACTCCTAGTTTATAGGAGAGCTCATAGCCTATTAATATGTATCATGTCTATTGAGTTAAAAAATAAGTTTTGTTTGTTAAATTTGCTCTTCTCTTTCATTTGGTACCAGATAGGATGTGGCTTGTGATACGTAGGAGCTATGGATCTGTTTAATAATTACAAATTGCATGTAAATGTATGAAGAGCAAAGACAACCTTGACTGTTGTGGATCTTCATACACTACCATGTTTTTTCTTTCTTGTAGACCCTACACACGGCCATAGAATCCATGGTGGAATATTTATTCTGGTTGAAAAGTTTCAAGCACATGAGCTTGTGAAGTATGGAGATTACGTTGGAATTTGTATGGCATATGTGATCTACTCCTGAAAAAACTGCATCACTATTGCACTTGTCTTTGGATTCGACTCAGCCATATTTGAAGACCTCTATACACTCTCCAACTGCCTGATGTTGTGCATGTGGATTCAATTGAATCATTTATTCTAAAGTGTCGTCCATTATGAGTATCAGCTAGATAATTCTTACAGTAGTCAAAATTCATTGGTTGAGCATAGAATAGCTTGACACAGTCTTGAAATCGGTCAGGCCTTGTGTGTGGAGGTTACTATCATTGTCTGTATTCTATTGCGTGTGGCTGTGATCACACTGTGCATTAGAGTTAGATTAATTTACATTATTCAGAATTCTACCCATGTGTATGTCCTCCATGAGACATCAATCGTGCAGGAAGATTAAATCTTGATGCGCTTGTCTCATTCTAACAATTGTTAGTTTGATTATCTTAGGCCTTTGCGGACTCCTGCGAACATGGTGAGATCTCACGGCTTGTGATCCACTTTTCTTGAATCGAGTGTACATTTGAAGACCTCAAGTTCTGATTTCCATCAAGCACTGCTCAACGGTTTAGATGGCGGTTCAACAAATCACGTGGCTTCCAATACAAGAGCAGGCAGAAAGAATTTAGTGAGTCTTCTTTCTTGTGCAATTTTTTGATATTTTCTATCCTCTCTGATAATGGAAACATTTGTAGCACCGCTTGATAAGTTCAATGGTGTCAATTTTCAAACAAGGAAAGTGAAAATTCATATGAAACTTATGAAAAATAATTTGTGGAGGATTGTAAATGGGAAAGAAAAAAAAATCATCAAATCCAGCCAAAGAAGCGGAATGGGAAACAAGGGATGATAAAGCTAAAGCCATTATTGGCTTAGCTCTTTCAAATACTGAATTGCATTATGTTGATCTATTGAGAAATTATTAAAGGAAAAGTGGGACAATCTAAGTAAATTGTTTGGTGCAAAATATGTAAATGCAAAGTTTTCTTTAAAACTTCAGTTGTTTAGATTCAAAATGGATGATGGATTCACAATGTCTAGTCATATTAATGATTTCAGATCTCTCACTAGACAATTAGAAGAAGTTAGTTCTCATGTTGATGATGAAGATGCAAAAGCCATATTACTGAATAGTTTGCCTCCCAAGTATAGTAATGTAGTTTTTAAAATTGATCAAATTCCTTATAAAACTCTAGAGGACATGATTTCAACTCTCCTAACTGAAGAAAAGAGAACCAAAGAAGACACGAATGAAGAAAAAGCTTTATACAGTAGAAATAAACATAATAAATTTTCTAAAAATGAAGGATAAGTTGAATGTTACTACTGCGAGAAGAAGGGGCATAGTTCTTCATTCTGCAAAGCTCATGCTCGAGATGTGTTAAAAGGAAAAATTGGCAATAAAGCCAATATAACAGTAGATGAAGAATCGTCGGGAGAAAAAGGAACATGAACTAGAGGAATGTGGATATGCGTTTGAAGACTTCTTATACTAAGAAGTCTTTTACTTGAGGTTGGAGGATACACGAAGGATGGATGACAATTGGATTCCTCTCATCATTCACCACCAAGGAGGTCACACATATTCATTTGTTGACATGTGTGAGCGTGTGTTTATTTCATTTGATTTCAGTGTGGTGTTTTCATAATAAGGTGTTACAGAAAATTCAAATTGTAAGGGGGAAATGACACAATGTTGCATTTTTATATGTGGAATGATGTGTTTGCACTCTGATGGATTCTTATATGTAATCTCTTGAAGAGAAACTATGATGAGAGTTGAAGAATGCACTGGCCCATCATGATATGGTTGTAGGTAAACGATTTGAAAACCTTAACCCCTGTGTGGTTTTTGGTCAACCATTGGAAACCCACCTCACAGTTGGTTTTTGGTTAACCGATGGAAAACCAAATTTTGGTTTATGATAATCCAAAGGAAAATCACATGATCGTGAAATCAATTGCAGTGTAGTATGGACATTTTGCCCATGTTCACACTGAGGGGGGAATATTAGGAATTCACACGGTTAGTTCTCCATTAGAATTTGAATATTGTAATATAATTATTAGTAAGGTTGTTTAGAACAACCTACATATTATTAGTCATTGTTACAACAACTCGTCTATATTTGATGAGTAGTTGTGGGGGTTTTGTTAGGAATCCTAGTTTATAGGAGATCTCATAACCTATTAATATGTATCGTGTCTATTGAGTTAAAAAAATAAGTTTTTTTTTCTAAACCTGATGTTCTTTGTCACTATCCAGGCACATATGCTTGTATCCTTCACTAATCATTACCCTTGGCTTATCCTCTTCTTGTTCTAAGACTCTATCCTAGATTGGTTTTAGGTCTCCAAATGGAATCTCCTGTGTATAAATTTTTGTAGGAGGTGATCAGGGAATGATGAAAGGAATTTAGAATACTCTTTATGTTCTTCCTTAACATATGTAAAGATCAACCTTTGTTTCTGTTATCCAAATAAATCTTCTAGTTATTTGGACAACTTAAATACATATTTTGGCTTAAAGATTTTCATTATAAGTGGCCCGTACCCTCAGTTGTCTCCTTAGCACATTCACTTGATCACTGTTTCCTAGCACATCCTTGTGCGCTTCCCCTTCTCCCCTTTCCATTTTCCTTTCCTCTTTATTCTACTCTTACCTTGTGCGAATATTTTATGCATTTGCCTTCTTCCTAACAACTATTCATCTTGTGTGCATGTCTTGCACTTGCTTCAATTAGCTAAGTCCCTGGCCCTCTCGCGTGCCCCGCGCATTACCTTATAATAGTTGTGCCTTGACCATACATTCTTTGCTCACCCAGTTTGCCCCTTTTCCTCCACGAGCATTGCGATTGTGCGTGCCTTCCTTCTGCCTTCTTCCCATGCCTCATTCTTCCACGTGCATACCTTTGCACACCCTCCTCTATGCCATTTTGTGTCATGTCATTCTCTGACACACTTGAGTGTGCCACACCACAACCTATCAAAGCATGCCAACAAAGGCACTGAATCCTTGCAACAAACTAGTGAGTGACACATGGTACAAACGACAAAACACTTTTGCATAGTTGACCATCTTTTTAGTCAATCAGCACACGCCACGTGCCTTGTGTACGCAGGTGGCTCTAGCAATCTTTTGAAAGCCATATCCTTTGCTACAGATCTCCGATCAGCAAGCTCCTAGTCTCAATCGATAACTGCTAATATAGGCTACAGTGCTAGATATTCAAATTCAAATTCTTGGCGGATCTGGTAGGTGAGAAAATGGGAAAACATCTTTCTGGGCATTAATGAACAAATCTGATTATTCCAACAACCCAATTTTATCTGATCTCCCCTCCTTCTCCAACACGCCAAACAAACTTGGGGAAATGTATTTGATAGATTTACAGGTGGATTTATAGGCATTGAATGCTTCTTGTTGGTGGTTGCATTTCAAATTTGGGGTTTCCCTCCTTCTTCTCTTCTTCTTCCATCGATTCATCTATAAATGTAAGAGTTGCACTCATTGTTAATGTTGGACACTTTGGATCCTTATGCACTTTGCTAAGGAATTCATATTTCTGTATTTTGAGTTGCAAACCTTATATTTGGCTTGTGCATGTGGATATCAGCCTTTTTCACCATTGTAGCAGTTTTGTGCATTTTTGGAAGTAATGGAAGCATTGTTTTTTGATTATTCTCTTTCCTAAGCATGTTTGTATTCTTTCTTCTTGCCTTTCTTTTACATTGTGTGCTTGTTGTGTCACTCTATGCCCCTTGCAATTCCATTTTTAATTGTGTTCTATGAAACCAATCTGGTAAATGTGTTTTAGTTGTACTACACGTGCTTAGCCTTCTTTCATACATTTCCCTTCATTTTTGCTCAGAATAGATAGTGTTCATCCCTATTTTTCTGGTGCTATCATCATCCTTAAATTAGTCTTCCTTTTTATTATCCTTCTTTCCCCAGTCCTTTGGGCATTGTTAGCTTAGTTTTACCTTTCAACATTAGGAATAACAGTAGTAGTAGAAATAGATAGAGGAACTGGCCTTCCTCGAAGATCCTTCTCAAGCACGCAAGGTCCCACAACTTGGAGACAGTTCCATTGTTGTCTCAAACGAATTGGTTCTTCCATATCCAAGACACGGGTGCAAGTTTGACAACCAACAATTTCTTTGTATGGACTGATTATTTCATATCCTACCTTAGTCAAATCAAGTCTCTAAAAATGAGACTATCATGTACAAAAAATGCTTAGGGGTTGATTTACATGTCATGATCATTGTAATTACCTTCTTATACCTCCATTCACTATGTTTGTGAAGTCTCAGATCTCAAAACATCATTTTTATCTTATATTTGCTTAGAAGTTCAAAACTAATACAACTCCCATATCTTCCCTTAGAAATTTTGGTGCATGAGGTCTTTGCACATGTGGTTAGGGTGTAACATTTTACACACTTATAAAACATCAAAAACCCAGCAAGAATATATAATTTCATGAAATTTTAACCGTGAGAACCCCTATTTATACCAAGCCCTAGTTTTGACCTAAGAGGCCTCCAAATGGCTATAGAATTCATTATAATGATCTTCAAGAGATCAAATAAATTGGGATAGGCTTGTTTTAACCTCGTCTATTTTCCTATATTAGTAGTCAAGCTCAGTGAATCCTCCCACGTGACTATCACTTTTTACCATTGTTGTCCTAGAACAGAGCAAGTTAGAACTAAGAGTAAAAAGCTACAAAATTTGCAAATGATAAATTATTTTCACACCACAAACCCACACTATAATTATTCAACTCATTCTTATCAAATTATAATCATTCTCATCACACGTGACTCTCTTCCCCTTTACTTGATTTCTCAATTTATCTCTTAGAAAACTAACTCCTAGAATGTCTCTACCTTCCCTATGAAATCTTAACAATATTCCAAGCATGGAAATAGGATAAACTCTATCCTAACACACCATCCTAATGTGAACATAACATCTTTTCCATGATAACATGGTTCAAGAGCCTTATTTAGTGCAACCAACTCATTTATCAAGCCTAATTCATCTAGTAGATCACTCTTTCAAGCCAATTTACATTTACCATACCAAATACATAAATTTTTTAATTAAAACAACTACAAATGGAGGGAAAAAAATTCTCCATCACTCATAAATCACATGAAAACCTAATAGACTATCTCTTTTCTTGCACCTGATGCTCTCGCATCAAAAATGCTTATGGAAATCCTTTCTCTCTCCAATCTTTCATAACTTATATTTTGGAAAGGTGTTCAAAATAGTATATTCATCTTGTAGCAAGTTTTTCGTGAATATATACTTATACAAGCTTAATTCACGAACTTAAAGATCTTAATAACGAGGAAATGGGTTCTAAAATATGTATCTTTTATCTAGCTAAAAAAATTGGCATTGAAGGTTATTCGGCCTAAAAAATGGAAGTAGTAAAATAAGATTAATAGTGGTGGTTAAAAGTTATTGAATAGTTGTATCATTTCATACAATGTTATGGTGAATCCAAGACCTAACACTTTACACGTAGAAGCCTATCTTGGGTTATTGAAAAAACATTCCAAAGTTGTGTATATAGTTAATGTAGTGATTGGAAACTATATTGTATTTGCGATTTATTTGTTTCAACTAAGAGTCATTAGAAAATTAACATGCTTATAGTATTTAAGCCTTAGGATTAATCAAAAGAACTACTAAGGTAAAATGAGTTTGGTATAGTTTTCCATATTTCAAGACTTCCTACAAACCAGTCAAACTATATATATATATATATATATATATATATATATATATATATATATATATAAAAATATGTATCTTTTATCTAGCTAAAAAAATTGGCATTGAAGGTTATTCGGCCTAAAAAATGGAAGTAGTAAAATAAGTTAATAGTGGTGGTTAAAAGTTATTGAATAGTTGTATCATTTCATACAATGTTATGGTGAATCCAAGACCTAAAACTTTACACGTAGAAGCCTATCTTGGGTTATTGAAAAACATTCCAAAGTTGTGTATATAGTTAATGTAGTGATTGGAAACTATATTGTATTTGCGATTTATTTGTTTCAACTAAGAGTCATTAGAAAATTAACATGCTTATAGTATTTAAGCCTTAGGATTAATCAAAAGAACTACTAAGGTAAAATGAGTTTGGTATAGTTTTCCATATTTCAAGACTTCCTACAAACCAGTCAAACTATATATATATATATATATATATATAGAAAATCCATATGTTATACTGAATAAAACTCCCATTTATAAATAATATAGGAATATTCTTAAATATATATATATATATATATCAAATAAAAATATTTTAATTTTCTTTTAATTTACACACACACACACAAAATTAAAAGATCAAATAAACAATACAAATTAATTGTTTTTTATTTATAAATTAAAATGTATTAAAAAAATTGAAGGGGTGGGAAGGCTCGGCCCTACCCTAATCCCACCATACTATTTTTTAATATAAAACAATAAACCAAAAGACATAATAAACAAATTTTGGGCCACGACTGCCATAGCTGTGACCCCTCCTTTACCCGCACTTACAGAGTGATCAACCCTTAGCTAACCCCACTAACCCTCACCCCCCTCACTCCCATAGTCGCCCCCTCTCTTAGGCCTATAACTCATCCCACATCACCCCCCTCCTCGCGACGCCCTTACCTGAACAACACTCCTACACCCTGTCACCACTCCATTGTCATCTTCCCCATCCTATGTTTCCCCTCCATTCTCCCTTCCTCCTTGTTGCTAAGAAAAATTTGTTGGTGGAAAAATTTATGGGTTTCTTTCCAACACTCTGGGATTCAAAGTCCCTCTAATTAGATGGTGAATATTTTTTTATTTTCATGCACGTAAAAAAGTTGGTTTTTCCTGTTGACCTTGTGGTCGGGGATTACACAGGGGCACTCCATTAACCCTACGAAAAAGCTAGCAATCGCTTGATAGAGAATAATTTTTCTAAAGAGTGGGACAGGGAGTGAGAATGAGAGGTAGGAGAACTAATGTTGCAAGTAGAAACTCATATTCTTGCACACACTAGTTAGAAATTTCAACAAAATGCATTCAAGAGAAGAAAACAACACATTTTAAAGCTACCGGCTAGAGGAAACCATGCATACAAAGATGCACACCTTCATATGCCTTGGAAAATATAAACTTCTTCCCTTCATTAGCATTTAAAATCAAGAGTCGTACATGATAGGAGAATGGAGGAAAATATAGAGGGTAAAATAGTAGAAAATGGCTAACTCTTTGTTCTTCAACAAACAGGCAAAAACTCTCTCATGAATTCACAAATTCACAACCAACAACAGAAGTCCTTGAAAATTAGAGGCCTTTACATTTTATAGGAAGAGAGGTGACCTTTCACATGCCCCCCAATGACCTTTCATATGTCCTTGCACAACTTAAAACTTTTTAACTTCCTAAGAAAATATTAAGTCCCTTTTTATAACATAAAGGTGATTTTTACATTAGAAACATAAAGTTGTTTTTTTAATTTCATTAAGGACATATGAAACAGTGCACCTCCAACAGAGAATTATAACATTGAGGAGAGAGAAAGGAAGGAGGAGGAAGAATGTCGATGACGAAGAACAAGTTGATCTTGCTCACTTGATATGATGGAATGCTCCAATATGATGAAATTTGAATCCCCGAACTCTTTATGCCCTAAAGAAACATCCTTCAAATGGTCCATGGACACGTTGAAATTGATTATCTAAGAACATTATTGAATGATCACCTAGATGGCCCTGGGTGTTGCTTATGAAGGTCCACTCCGGAGAAGCGGAGAATGGAAATCGACCCTTATAATGACCTTTTGCAGCGCTTCCACAATGGTCTGAAAGTTCTAATGGAGTATGACTTTAACATTTTGGTGATGATGATTACATGCTCTCTTCGCACATGATATAAACACAATCTAAATGTAAAACTTGGGATAATTCCTTGGACAATGGAGTCATGACAATCCACTCATCCCAAGGACACGAATGACAATACTTTGGGGTCAACCTGTTCGTGAAAATTGCATCCTTCAATGGCTCTCTCTAGGGTCACCAATCATTTAATCCTCCAAATTTTCAGAGTCCCTGTGAGTGACATTGTTATCCCTCACACCTAAATGAATTGGTCTCATACTTAAAAA
This sequence comes from Taxus chinensis, assembly GCA_019776745.2. Classification (NCBI taxonomy): domain Eukaryota; kingdom Viridiplantae; phylum Streptophyta; class Pinopsida; order Cupressales; family Taxaceae; genus Taxus; species Taxus chinensis. The sequence goes on from CM034156.1 coordinate 649,365,149, forward strand.
CTAGAACTTCAAGGTTTTAAGAAAGTTTTCCATATTTGGAACAAACACTTACCATTTTTAGCAAGTGTCATAATTTTCCTTTCTAGACCACAACCGATGTCACCAACTTGAATGTTTTTCTCTCTGTACACTCCCCCTTGTGAAATCTGCTTTCCAAAACAACTTAGTAGTTTTAGAAAGTGATGATTTTGGGCCGAGATGACCGTGCCGATGAGTTTTACCTGTATTACTCCCCCTATGTACATTGTCTTCTCCTTGATTTCCCTTGTAAGATGATTTACTAAAAATGGAAGGTGCCCATATGGTAGACTTAATATTTTTAATAAGTGATGAATTCCACTTCTTTTTGGACCGACTGATTGATCTGACCTTGTTTTCCTCCTTAGTGCACATTGTTTTCTTCACAGCTTCTTCTGATGATGACTTACCCAAAATAGTAGCCACCCATGTAGGAAGGCTTACTATTTTTATTAAGTGGGTATCTAACACTTGGATTGTGATGGAACAAAATTTTCTAATATGGGTTTTTTTCCCAATAGCACTCCTCTGAAATTTCAGCTTCACCCAATCACTGTTTTGGAATATTTTTAAAAAACAAAAATTTTATGACGGGGAATGATGGTTTTGTTGTCAGAAAAAATCCGGGCCATGCATGCAAAAAATTCCTCTGGGATCTTTAAGGCACCTAAAATTCTAGATGAATGGAAAATATGGCATTCGCATTTGAATTGTAGTTTGTGAGAAATTAAGATTTTTCGTTCTGGTGACTTCGAGAGTTTTCAACATAAAATATTCATTTTCTCTCCGTTTTTTTTCCATTTCAATCCATTATTTTTTGAATTATTTGTGTTTTATATCATGGAGGATTTCATGGAATCATTAGAATGAAAAAAAACTTTTTTTTTGTTCCTAGATAAAATTTGGCAGCATTCCAGTAGCGTTTGGAGGTGTGGGGGGAAAAATGTGAAAAAATGACTAAGCATCAACTTTTATAGCTTGCAAATGAGAGAGGGAGGGATGGGGTGCATTTTTCTATCCCTTTCCAAAATTTGTAAAGGTGACATGAAATTCTGCTTCATCCTAGGATTAACACTTGTCGTATTTTTATTCGTCGTGCAACTTAAGTGAGGGGGCTGAATGGAAGCACCTGGGAGTCATTTGGTGGTCGCATAGAGAACCAAAAGGCACAATAGGTGTGGGATGCATTTTCATATCCATTTCTTCCATTTTCAAAAGGGACATCAGGTGTAATTTTTTTTGTCTCATTCTAGGCATGACAAGTGTCACACACGCGGAGGCTAGTGAGTGCACAGGTCAAACTGGTCAACAGGAGCTAGCAGATGAGTTCATGGTCATATTGATGACCTGGAGGCTTAAAAAGGGTAGGGCACATTTTTATGTCCATTTCATCCCTTTGTAAAGGTAAGAATGGGACAAGGAATTGTGCCTTAACCACATGTTGCCACATGTCCAGCTAAAAAACGACTAAGTATTGGAAAGCTCGCCTTGGGAGCCAATTTTCCAAGACAATATCTCAAGCTTCCGGATGAATTTTTGGGTGAAATTTTATATGATTACACCTGAAAAAAACCCTCTTGAGCCAATGGAGATGGTATAAGTATCCCATTTTAAATGAAACACTCCATAATGGGTCCTTATTTCTCAGGATTGCTTGTTGTGCGCCAGAAGAATGAGTTACCTAGAATAGTGTATGAAGTTTCAAGAAATCCCATATTTTCCACCATGTAGATAATTGAAAAGTATTTCCATAGGTACTTTTTTTGGCTTCAAAATAACTATGGAGCTCCCAGAATCTTGCTTTGAATCTTAGGTCCTCTTTCACGATGCATGCTTGTTCAGACTCAAAAACTCGCTTTCGCTTAATCGGCTCCAAATCCTCCAGAACTTCCCTGAATTTTTCAAAATCAACTCCAAAACATTTTCAGCACTTATATATTCCTCTATGATGATTATTTTCCTCTCAATCCATTCTGGGGGTGGTGCACTAGTCCTAGGAAGGCTAATGGTAGCCCTTCCCAAAATTGCTTGATTACTTGAATGTTCCAGAAGATCCTAAATCACCTAGGTGAACTAATTTTGCTTTCCTAAATCACTTAGGGGAACTAATGAAAACCAATTGGGGATAATTTGACTGACTGGATAGGATTGACATTGGGGATGGACTGATCTAGGGGTGTCTTGGGAAGGTATAACTTTGAAAAGTTTCGACACTGTGGTATGGTTGTCATGTTTTCTATTGAATCTTTCCTTTGCAAAAACATAGGACAACACTCCCCTTTATCCCTCTCGATACACCGTTGTTCCTTACTTGTAACAAAATAAACTAAGGTAAAAATAAAATAAAAGAAACCAAACTACATAAAACAATACCCTTAAACTATCTTATGTGGTGCATGTGATGGCTCGTAGGGCTTAAGTTTAGATGTATGGATTAGTTTTATTTTATATATAGCACTACATGATATATATTACATTATGTATAGAAGATTAGGGATAGCTAGGTAGTACGTGCGTGCGCGCATGCGCGCGCATGGAGAAAAGTAAAAAAGTTGGCGTGGTGTGTGTGTGTGTGTGTGTGTGTGTGTGTGTGTGTGTGTGTGTGTGTGTGTGTGTGTGTGTGTGTGTGTGTGTGTGTGTGTGTGTGTGTGTGTGTGTGTGTTGTGTGTGTGTGTGTGTGTGTGTGTGTGATTCAAGATGGGATCATCATGGTTCATGAAACTATACATTCCATGGAGAAAAGTAACTGGGAAAAGTTGGCATGGTGTTAAAGATTGATATGCACAAAGCTTTTGACAAAGTTTCCTGCGTCTTTTTTTGATCAAGTTCTGATTTTTTTTGGCTTTGATGATAGGTTTAGAAAGATCATATGGACCTATATTTCATCACCCATATTCTTAGTGATTGTCAATGACAGCCTGATAGGATTATTCTTGAGTAGCTGTGGTATCCATCAAGGTGATCCTATCTCTCCTATTCTTTTCATTTTAATGGTAGACAGTCTCAGTCATACCATCAATAGAGTTGTCTCTTTGGGCTACCTCAATGGCTTCAGACCTTCGTCCTTTGATATCACGGTATCCCATCAGCAGTTCATTGATGACACTATTCTGCTCCTTCTCACCTCTATCTTGGAATCCAAAACTATGAAGCACATTCTGCAGCTTTATGAAGAAGCATCTGGAACAACAAATTAACTTTGACAAAATCTCTTTATACTTCTTCAATACACCTCCTACCAGACAGAGGAAGATTGCACAAATTCTGGGCTTGTGAGATTAACTCTTTACCTATTACCTACCTGGGTCTTCCTCTCAGTACCAAAAAGGTCCATATAAATGTGTGGAATTCCTTACTGGAAAGGTTCTAGAGAAAGCTTGTGGGATGGAAGGGATCAATCCTTTCAAGTTCTAGAAAAATCCTTCTTATCAAAAGCACACTTCAAAATCTTTCGATCTACATCAAGTCCTTATTCTTTATTCTCGTGGCTGTTGTGGAAAATTTTGAAAGAATCCAGAAAAATTTTCTCTAGACAGGGATTGAAGACAATAATAATGATGCACTTGGCGGCTTGGGACAAGGCATGTAACAAGCAAAAAAGGAGGGGGCATTGGCATCAAAAAAATCTGTACTATGAATGCAACATTGGTCTCTAAAATGGGTTGGTGTTTTGTTAAAGAAGAACAACTATGGACAAATCTTATTAAAGCTAAATACCTCAATCAAGGAAGTGTTATGGACTACTTCAATAATACCAGTCACCCATTGGGATCAGTTTTCTAGAACAATATAGTTAATATCATGAAAATAGCTTGTTGAAGGTTGCAAATGGACTCTGGACACGGGAGAAAGCATTACCTTCTGAAAAGATAACTGGGTTGATTTTAGCACACTTTCAAATAATGAACATTGGGATCAACTCAAAGACAACCTTATTGCAGCCTTGGGATAGTAGATGAGTGACTACATCTAAAACACTGATGGTAGAAGATATTGGAAAAATCTTGAGTCCATCACCCCTATACACAAGGAGCTTCAAACTTCAAATCACACCGAATCTCATTCCCATTAGTCAAAACCAGAATCAAGATGAATTCAATTGGGTTTCTTGTTTTGATGGTAACTATTTGGTGAGATCCAGGTATCAATTGTATGCCAACGAACCTATCAGTAAATTTCGTTGGAATAAGATCCGGCTTTCAAAGAGCTTACTCCTAAAATCAATCAATTCCTTTAGTTCGTGCTTATAATCTCATAAAGGGTCTACCATGCCGAACAGGTGCTACCATTGCAAGATGGACAATAAAACTATCCAGCATCTTCTTCTTCACTGCGTAGTTGCTAATTCTCTTTAGAAGCTATTTTTTAATAGATTTGAAGTCAAATGGACTTTCCCAGAGGACATTTTACAAGCCTGGATGTAATGGAAACCACCTTTTAAGCATGCTCTTCTTTGCATGTTGTGGAAAATTATTTTCCCTCATACCATCTGGAGAATTTGGAAAGCCCGCAACTTGGTCATTTTTAGAGACACCAATAGAACCATCAAAAGTATCCTTAATGAAATCATGGTGGCTTCTAAAGAAAAAATTCTAAAATTTAAACCTCCCGACTAATCCTTATACCCCCAAGAGGAGGTCCGATATCTTAAGGCATGGAACATTGATATTCAACAATGTTCTGCCTCCATTCAAAGCATTGATGGGTCTCTTGTACAGTGGATTCCCCCTTCTGAAGGTTGTGTTAAGTTGAACTTTGACGGTGCCTCCAAAGGTAACCTAGGTCTAGCTGGAGGAGGTGGTGGTCTAATGAGAAACCACAAGGGTCACCTAATTGCAACATATGATGGTCCCATGGGTAAGAAAGCTAATCACTACTCTGAGGCCCTAGCTGCTCTTTGGGGAATTAGACTTGTTAGGAATCTCAACATGGGAAATATTATTGTCGAAGGTGACTCAATGAAAATTGTCAATATTCTTTCTAAGTCCCTAACCCCTAGTTGGACCATTCAAGAATTTATCAATGAAGCCCACACTTTATGCAATGGTCTAAACATCATCTTACAACATGTGTATAGAGAAGGGAATAAATCAACAAATTCACTAGCAAATAGTGGAGTTTGTATTAATGATTACAAGGAATGACATGATTTCAATGACATTCCCACTGAATTTAGTAACATCATTTCAAGTGAAGTGAACACTCTCATCAGTACTCCTTAGTCGGTGGTGTCTACATGTGTGTAATCCGCATGCTAGATCTCTAAGCCAGTTTGGGCATGCCTGAATTTATTCCTCCCTAGCTTCGAAAAATTGCAAGCTTTTTTCACTCTGATCAATCTTGGATAAAGGAAAGAAATTTCTTCTCTGTAACTCACAGGATTACTAGCTGTCAGAGGGATTTTGGAAGGTCTACAATTTGTTGTTTTCAATTTAACCCCTTGAAATCTCAGGTAGTTTTCAAAATGGGAGGTGTCCCTTGCAAATTAGAACCCATTTTTGATCCGCAACTGTAGGAACATATTGAGCTCTGGGAAATCATAAATATAGAGGGTTTCATTGATTTCATCCAGAGAATTAAAGGGTATGACCAATACATTTCTTTACAATTTATGGAGGATTGGAAAGACTGTAATATCTCCTTTGGAGACATGGATTTCCAAATCACTAAAGAATTCATATAATTTATCACGGGTTTAAGCATGGAGGGGAAAAAATTCTTTAGGAACAAAATGGTAAAGAAGAAGAGGAAAGGATCTTTCTGGATGATGGTGAAATGATGGATATCAAGAAGGAAGGCATTCTAGTTTCCTCTATCTCGAAGCCTTATGAAAAGATCACCTAAATGATGGTTTGTTATGTTACTTTAGAGGGAAGATTCTCCATCATTCCTCAACATCACTTGGTCCTGCTTAATCACTTTAGGCATGAGGTGAAGGTGAGTCTTTCCTATTACATTCTTTAGTCTATGGAAAAGACTATTTTGGAAGTCCCCGGGTCACAAGAGGATTGTTCCTCTCCACCAAGGTGTCATTTACCTCATCAATCCCTATATTTAAAATGTTGTGGCCATTGACCCCTACTCTGTTGTGATATCTCCCCTTCCCAAATAGACCCACATTCGCTCTAAAAACCCCATGTATTGTGATGTTGTCTCAGAACCACCCCCTAAAGGATCATGCGTAGCAGCAGGAAAGGTAAGGAAATTTTGGGTACCATCCAAAAGGACAAAGAAATATTAGTGGAAGACAACCCTCCCATAGTTTGTCCTGCCATGGAAGATGACCTTGCTTTGGAAAAGAAATTCAACTTGCAAGATGAGATTGTGAAAACCCTTGAGGACAATGTGGACTTTCTGCTAAAGTCTATTGTTAAGGAACAAACATAGAATTCTATCAACGGCCTCAAAGAGGAAATTTACACGTTGGATTCTAAGATGAAATCTATGGACGAAAAACACAACTATGTGGCCATGCATAGTGTCACTCTGGAGCTCATGTAAGTACATATTCGCTAGATTTTTGACTCCAGCAGCATACCAGCCTCAGTACGGAAAAAATAGGAGGATTACCAAAAATTTTAAAGCCATAAAATGGGACCCCACTATTGTCATTTCCCTGAAGCTCTATTAGGATCTTAGGGTTGCTCTAAATTTTTTCAATAAATCAGTTGGTTAGTGTTGTTGTCTCTTTGTTTTTGATGTAGTTGTCTTGGTGTTGTTTTTTCGTTGTTGTTTTTTTGTTTTTGGTTCATTGTTGGGATCTTTATTTGCAGATGTCTCATGCCTTTGTTTTTTCTTGTTTCTTTCCTTTTGGTTGGGGTGTGGCCCCCACGGAAAAAAAAAACCACACTTCTTCACTTTGTTTATCTTGGCTGATGAGCCTCTGGTCGTAACTCTGGGAAAGCTCCCTCTAAAACCTTTTACCAATAAATATATATATAAGAAATAAATTGTCTTATAAAGTGTATAATAAAATATCATATAAATGAATGATATAAAATAAATAAAGTAAATACTAAAATGTTATAGGAATGAAATATTGTATTATATAATGCTACTATTAAATAAAATATAATAGTGTCATAGTTATCATAAAACTATAAGGAGTATTATTATAAGGTTTGCAACATTATTATACAGTGATATATTCCTATAACATATTAACGTATATAAATGTTATTATAATGTAAGTTATAATGTCATTGTGAAAAATGGTTATGACATTTATTATTTTATATTATAAAAGATGTAGTATTATATATAATATTGTATTAGTATGTATAACATCTAGTATGGAAAGCCATGGAGGATTAATAGTTCCCGTTAAAATAGAAAACCCTCAAAAGACCCTTCAATTAAATGGAACAATGAGATTAACATATGAATGAAATGTCGGTTAAATTAATCATGGAGTCGTATTAAGTGACTAAAATATTGTTAGGTAATAAATTGAGTATTAGGATCCATGTAAAATTTAGTAAAACTTAGTAAATTATTCTGATAACAAAAAATATGAATGTGTATATGTGGTTTATAGGATGTAATAACCCCCCTTGCATTTTGTTCTAAGTAAACAGTACCTCCTCACAGTTATTGGATTTTGTAATTTAACTTTCTATTTCCCGAATGCATAATGCAAATAACTTGCAAGTAAAGAAAACCTAGTAGTGACGTGCAGTGATGCTTAGTTCACAACTAGTAACATAAACTTAAAACTTGTTTCCCATTAATTCTTTCCAAACCAAAAAAATTATTCCATAATTTTTCCACCTCTAACATAGTTGTTTTGTGAGTGCAATTTTTGGGGTGTCACAATGTTAGCACAAAAAAATGTAAAAATTACAATAAAAATATAATATTACAGCTGACTATGTAGAAAAATAAAATGGAATGCAATTTTTTTTGTTTTGTGAGGCCCTGGTGGCCTTTGGAGCTCAAAATGGATCATAATGCAAAAATTGAAAAAAAAACTAAAAATAGATGAAAAAATCCATTTTGAGCACCCCTCCTTTTACAAAATTGGTCTGAAATTGGTTTTTAAGCTCCAGGGAAGAAACAAAAATTTCCCAAAATAGTGTTTTTCTCACTAAATTAGGGGGGTTTTAACTGTAACTAGCTCCATTTAGTGGACTTTTTGTTGGCATATTGAGTTTAGGAGTTGTCATTGATGTAGAATCCCATTAATGACAAAGAGAATGATGGAGTACTACTAGAAAATTCTCAATGTGATGATGATATGGAGATTCAAGTTGTTCCATGATGGCACAAGTTGATAAGGTGAGATTGGTTTGGTCTTGCAAGCTCAATCAGGTGGCCTAGTTAGCCTAGGTGATAGTGCATGATGGACCTACATGGTGAGTTGAGTATCATGATAGTATAATGGAGAGAATGATTGGAGAGTTTTTAGTCAATCACATGATTTTTCAGAGTGCAGGTACAGGTTAAAGACCTTGTTCCAGGTGTTCATCTAGACCTAGTCTAGGTGCTTGTAGACCAAATGAGAAGGTATAGAGCCATGTAATCTCATGGAGGCTTGTAGGTGATTGAGATATGTTGTATCAGGTGTGTTAGGTCCTTTTGGAGAGCTAGGAATCAGAGTTATGGTGTTAGTCGACTTGGTCATGGTGCACACTAGGCCTAATCCTAGTGCTTGGAGGCTTAATTAAGGCATGTTAGTTATTTTAAGGTGTGTATGAGCTCTTGGGGTCACTCATGGATGTATGTTATGTTGTTTTCATCATGTAGAGGTAGTTTTTAGAGGTTTCATGCTTGGTTTCAATGATAATTCAATTTGTTCTGGTCTAAAACATGTAAACCCTATGACATAGTCATGCAAGTCATGGTGGTTGAGAATATTCAGATATATTTATGACTTGTTGAGAATTGGAGATTTTCTTAGGGTGTTTTGAGATGTTTTCAGAAATTTTTTAGATTTCTATGATGAGAATTTTACAAGTTATGAAGGTTACACTAAAACAGGGTTCTTAAGGGTGCAATTTCCAGCTCGAAATGAGAGAAATGCTCGTGGTTGGCACGTGTAAGGTTTACATGGGAATCAAAGCCTTTAGAGTATGTTGGGACATCGATTTAATAATATTTAAGAGTTTTAATGGGTCAAATGAGTGGTTATTATTTATGAATGATTGTTAAGAAGGTAAGAACATCAAATCCCTCCAAAAACCCTAGTTTTCTAGTGATGGAAGAAATCTTGTTTGTATGAGCCTATAATGGATTGGATAATAAAATATGATGATTGTATTGTGGAGAGGAATCTCCCAGATTTTTGATGGTGATGATTAGAGTTCATGAAAGTGAGTGGACCCCACTCAAATTTTCTTGTTTCCAGGAAAGAAGGATTTTCTTATAAGTTTGCCATTAGAATCTAAGTATAAATTGGTGTTTTGAGATATATGGGAGATATTATACATTTTTAAAGTAATTTCAGATATTGGTAAGGTGTTTTTAAGACCTGCACAGGTCAAAATAGGTTGACTGGTTTTTTGAATCCAAAAAGGGAAGTTTTGGAGCAATTTCAAAGATGGACCTGGTTGAAGGCCTTCCACGTAGAGTTAGATGGAAATGTAAGATGTTATGGAAATATTATTCAGATATATTTCCAATGTTGTATTTTTTTTCATGATAATTATATTTTATATGTCATCCAATTCAATTTTTGAAGAAGAAGGATGTTTGTTTTTTAGGACATGATTGTTCTGGCTAGAAGATGGTGTTAGAAGATGCATGGATGGATTAGTTGATACTTTCTATCATTTGAAGATTTAAGAGGGATTAATTTTGTTCCTATTGAAGGAATTTTGAGGTATTAAAAGTGGTATAAAGGTTATAAACTACTTGAGTTCCTAAAATTGTTTTTTGGGAATCTTTGTTTGGCGAAGAGGAACATTGGTGTGGTTTGCATGTATGGATGTTTCATGAGATATAGAAAGCATGTATGTGTTATATAGTTCAAATCGTATTCTAATGATTGGTTACATGACATATTTTAGGTGTTCTTTGGTGATCTTGAGGCCCAAAGGTGAAGACTCATTCCTGGAAACAACTGTTAAGTGAAGGATATGAGCCTTCTTGAGTACATTTTGAATAATTTTATTAGTTAAAGATAATTAATGACCATGGATGATGTTTTTATGTCATATTTTACATGTGTGAGAAATTTGGGAGCTTGACTAATAATGGTGATGGCGTTTGTGATTTTTGTTGATCTAGGTGAAGGGGTTTTGAATCATTTTTGGGCTTGTTTAGTGCATTTGAGCATGGCCGACCTACATGGGTCCATTATGAATATTTTCATGAATATAGTATGATTTTTTAAGATGTATTGGTATATATAAATGTATATGACCAACCTATGTCATGTTTGTGAGATGAATAACATATTTAAGTGCTTGTTTAGTTCAGTTTTGAATTAGTTGTGCATGAAGGGAAAAGTGTGACCAAGCTAGGAGTGTGAAACCGATACAAAGGAATCAAAAGGAAGCTAAGGATTTGTGTAAAATTTTGAAGCAGTTTATAGAGGATGTGTTCAAGGTTTTGAAGCCAAATGATTTTATGAAAGACCAAGATAGAGCGAGTTGAAGGAGAGAGAAATTGATGAGGGTTTGAAGGAATGTGGAGCTGAATTTTGGGATCACAATCAGCTATGGTATCAGCATACTTTCAGTGATCATAATTCATAAAAATATTGTGTCATGAATCATATTCATGCAAGTATCACTTTTTGAGTAATATCAACAAGGGTTTAGGGGTTGGTGCTCCTTGTGGGGTTTGTGCCTCACTAAGAAAATATCTTGTGATGTGTAAGATTCACTTGATTCTTTTTTTTAGTAATATCAACAAAAATTTTAGTGGGTTTTCTTCCCGTTGAGGGTTTCCTGCTTGCATCTTGTGTCTATGTGTTCTCTCTCATGTTTTATGTTCATTTGAATGGATGGTGCACACTTAACAAGCTCTCATTGAATGTATATGGTTGAATGGATGTTAATGGTTGTTGGAAATAATGGTAAATTAAGTAATAAATTTGTAGGACTGATTCACCCCCCTCATTCCATTATGCTTCCAACAGTTGGTATCAGAACATGTCCTTGAGAAGCAAGTTTAATCACTTGAAGGAGATCCTAGAAGAACAAGCAATGGATAAGTCCTTAGATGTTGAAGTTGCCTTGAGAAAGAAGTATGAGATAGTAGAGTCTCTTATTCATAGATTGCAATATCATATTAGTAGCATGGAGAATGAACATGGAAAATCCATCAGAAGTCTAGAATCTCAAATTGAGGGTGTGTCTAAAGCCCTAAAGGATAAATAAGACACTTGTTCCAAGTATGAAGAAAGATTAAAATCTTTGGGATCTGATTTATAGGATGCTTCTAAGAGGTTGAAGATGTATGGGAATTTTTTGTAAACACAAAATCATGCACTTTGGGTAATTATCTAGTCCTAATTACATACTACTATTCATATGATTCCTAAGTAAGAAAATTATTAATCAACCCATTTCTTTTGTCATATTTTCTTTCTTACTGTTGTCACATTTGGTCTTACACTCTTTCAAGCTTAGTTTATCTTTTCGTACTTTGGCATTTCTCACCCTAGACACTAGCGCCCAGCTAGGACGCCAACGCTAAGCACCCCTGTCCCCTCTGGGTGCCCCTGGCCTCTTTGTACTTTGTTCACATATTTTGGGTCCTTTCTATCTGTTTAAGCATATTATATTTTTGGTAGTCGGCATTTTCGGGGTTAATTAAAAAATTCAAGCAAGGGAGTCATATAAATATAAATTTATGTGATCATAATAAATTACCAAACACTAAGCATTAGCTATCACCACCTAAGGTTGCATCCAAAGGCTATTCAAGAGCATTCAAGCATCCATTCTAACATCCATTCAAGGGAAATGGACTGCATTTCTACATACACTTCATAGGAGGATAATTATATTATATTCCATGCACACATCTATTAAATTTCTTTACATCTAGCTACTTTGCTCGTTATCCAAGTGTGGCATGCACAAGAGCCACCTAGGGAATGATTATGTACACACACACACACATAGAACTACATTGGGTCTAAAATGTAGTGTAGCGCTTAGTCGTAAGATCACTTGTTTGACAGTTGAGGACAGTCTGAACCCTCATTTTGCATATTTCTCTTAGAATTTGATTTCTCTTTGAGGGTTTTGCAAGCCACTCTTTCATTACAAGTTTCCAGCGACCTCAACGAACATTGTGCGACCTCATAGAGACTAAATGTGAAGGATAATGAACACCTTGCGACTAGTGAAAGATGGATTTTTGGGAATTTTTCATTTTCATTGGCGCCTACTATAGGTATGTGGCACCCACAGGTTCCCCTGACCCTTCCCGGGCACCCCTGTCCAGCATATTCGTCCAAATCTACATTTTTATGAGCTTTGGTGCAACAATATGTGCTTTAAATTTTTCAGTTTTCCATCTTTGTGCACCTTTGGGATCTCTGCAAAAAAACTAGTTCATTTTATCCCTTCTTTGCAACTAGGGTTTCTCATTTTATAGCTTAATTTTCTTGGATTAATTCTTGTACTTAATTGATTATTTATTTTCTACTACAATAGCAATCAGATTAGGCATAATAGGAATTCTACATTATTCATATTTTTCTTAATCGGATTTAGAATAGATCTCAAGCTCTTGATGGGATCTTAGAGAGCCAAAGATTTGTTAATGACAAAACATGTCTAGGGTTAAAAGGATAACTTGTGAAGAATGATGGTGAAGTTGGTCCATGCTATCAAGCAAGAAAAATGGTGGCAAAGAAGATTGATGTAAGAAGGTATAACCCTATAAGACAACCTAATCCTATGAGGTATGGTTTTTCTTTCAATGGGTATTGTTATTCTTGTAATGGTTTTGGTCGTAGAGTCATGAATCGCAAGACAAATCTCTCAAGAGGTAAGTCATCTTGGAATGATGAAAAATCTTTCAAGGGTCATTTTTACTCATTTTGTGAGTATGGCCATAGGGAAGTTGATTATGGTTGGAATCTTAGTGTGTATGAGCCTAGAATAAATAGTCTAGTGTGTTACAATTTTCATAAAAAGGGACATATTTTTAGATCTTGTCAAAAGGGTAATTCTCTAAGGTTCAACAGCTAGCTTCAACCTCCAAATTGGAAGAATTGAAGAATGTTAAAAAATATATAAATAGTTCTCTCAATGAGTCTAAGGTTGGTGTATTAGATTCTAAGGCCAGGAAGAGTGTCTCTATGTCTGATGTAAATGACGAATATATAATATCTGTTAAATACATCAAAAATAATGAAGATCAAATTTATGCAATAAATACGTCAGATTCATATTTCATTCAAGGTGAAGTGTTTCCTAAGGTTGATAGGATTTGAAAGAGAAATAAATAGTAAAGGGAGAGTCAAAGTCTTTCAAATTTCAAAAGAATGTTGATAAGGTTAATAAAGAGGTAGTTAAGCTTGGAAAAACAAATAAGGGTTTGTTAGATAATGTTACAAATTAAAACATCCGTATGTGTTTATCAGGATCCCATTCAAAAGATCAAGACTTTGGAGATGAGATCATTGTACGTAAAAAAGATAGATCTTCAAAGGGGATGAGCAAGAAGGAAAGAGATAGGATTGAGTCTTTGGGCTCATTTGATAGTGACATATCATTTTAGTGATCTAGTGAGCCCTGAGTTTATTCTCTAATATTCTAAGATACATTCGTCATTTGAAGGAAGCATGAGTAAGTCTTGAAGATGCATCATCATCTGTTATTGCTGCTCTCAAACCTAATAAGCTATATATTTGTCTTATCCATCATAGTATTGTGATGAAAAGTGTTTGAGTCTCTGTGAAAGGTGTTTGGGGTTGTTTCAAGGTGAGAAAAAAGTTTTGAAATCTATCTTCATCATGTTAAGAGGGAAAAGTGTTGAGTTTAGTCCAAGGTCTACTGAAAATTAAAGGTTTGATGGTAAATCAAAGTGTCTCAATCTATGTTCTGAGTTTGTATTGGAATGTCAAAGGTGTTGTGTGTTCTCAAGGGTTGCAAGCTTGATCAATGACTTCATCAAATGTGTAGGAATGTGTCTAAGGTATCTTGTGTTTCTCAAAGTGTATCTTTGACTCTGTATGTCATTGAGAAGCTTTAAGATATTTGTTCTCATCAGTCTAGTGTGTGTACAGTATATATTTATCATGTTAGGTGTTGAGCTAAGTCATCAAGAAGTCCTGCCATAGTGTGTAATCTAAGTTCTTGAGATAATTTTCCAAGTCTGAGTTATGTTAATATCTAGTCTAATTTTCTATAATAGTATTATCATAAATTTAATGTTTTGATAATTTATTCATAATGTTATTATAAAGGTCTACAAGTGAATTATGTTTACAAGGTGGTCATTTGGCATTCATGTCAAGATAAACCATAGTCTGAGGTCTCTGATATTAAGTCATCCTACATTAGGAGTACTTGATTCATGTATCTTAGTATGAAGTCATCTGTAGGAATTTGTTCCAAAGTCTTGATAATGGAGGTATATTCATGAAAATTAGTCGCTTCAAACATAAAATGGGAAAAGAAAGAGTCAAAAATGTATGTTTCATGACTTGATTCATGGTGGATTGAAAACATTCTCATGACATCAGTAGAGTGTTTCACATCTTATTGAAGGTGTATGGAGATGGTTTGATATTGTTAAGACCATGAAGGATAAGAGTTATTTTATGAGAAAACAGAGTGCTACAGGTATGGTCATGAGTTGTGTGCTCCTACAAATGAGTTTTTGATTCTTAAATTATGGTTAAAAAGTGTCAAAGGGTTCTTATGCTTCTTGTAAATGGTGTGAAGTGGTCATAACAGTGTTACAAGTCTGATAAAAATTTCGATTGAGTCTACAGGGTGCTCTTTCTCTTCTATTGTAGTTTTGTTGTAATTCTACTGCGTTTTTGTTGTGATTCTGTTACTTTTTTAGTAGGCTACAAAACAGGGATTCTACGTTGATGATCAATATGTCAAGCCAACATATGGGTGTTTTAGGTCTGTGTATGAGGATATATGGCACTATGGGTCTACAAAGGATAGTAGAAGAAGGGGGGCTTGTGTGATCCTTGAATAAGATGTGCAAGATGCTAGAAGTGCGTAGAAGGAAAAATCAGTCATGACTACAAGTATAATGGATTATGGAGTAGGTCAGTCACCAAAGAAAAGTGAAATATCATGTTTTAAAGGTTAATATTATTGAAAATTTTCTTCACAAAAGTGATGAATTGGTTGAGTCATCTTCAAAGCGTGATAGAAAGGTATGAGGTATTAATTGTGTGTTTTCAATTAGAAATAGATGCAATGGTTCCAGGGGGAGCTATAAGAGATTGGTTCATGTTGTGATTGGTTCTCTAGAGTTTTCAAAATTTAGTCTAAGTTACACTAAAGGCTTGGTTTAGGGATCTCATCCCTAAAGGTGATATATAATATGTGGATGATAGACATAAACATGTTTGTGAGTTATATTAGTTGAAATAGGTTTGATTAGGAGGTAAGATAGTGTTATGATGGTAAACCATGATTGTTGATATGAGTAGATGTCTTGTATGCACCTAATCAAGAACAACTACAATGCTCTTATGGAGGAAAAACATGGTATTAGGAAAGTGAAATAGGTTTGTGAGTCCAACTAATGAACTTTTGTAATGTATTCACTCAAGAAGGAGGTAAACATGATGTTTTTATCCCTGATTCATGATTTTTGGCATGTATGATTCAATGGGTGCTTCTTGTCAGGGGGATTTCAGTTGTTTCAAGCTATACAAAGAGGTCAAAAATAAAGTTTAAGGATGAAATTATGGGTTAAGGAGCAGGCACATGAGAGGGAACGCGTGAAGAACATTAATCTCCCATATAAGGATGTAGATGATTTGAAGGAGATATGCAATATGATGAGATATGAGAACATCATCCCATTGCTAGGAGAATGGTTACGTGAGAAATTATCATGTATTAGAGTTGAGTACGAGTGACAGATCCTTTATGTAAATTTTCCACCACATAACCATGAGTATGATAAGGAAATCAAACTAGATGTGGTGATTGTTGTTTAGCTGGTGAGTAACATTTTGATTTACATAGACACTAAGGTGATTGCTCTAACTTTTGACGTATGGAACCAAATGGGAAGGCCACCCTTGCAGCCATCTTTCAATGTGTTGTATATGGCAAAAAATACAAGCTATTTTCTATTGGGGTACTGAAGGATGCTTCAATTACCATTCAAGGAGTCAAGTTTACATGGGACTTTGAAGTATTGGAACTTGTTGAGGAAGATAACTTTAAAAAATTAATTGGGTGAACCAGGTGTTATGTGAATAATGTTGACCTATGATTCAACAAGAGATATATTAGTTTTGAGAACAAGGACAAGTGTGTGGTCATACCCTTGGATTAAGTGAGGATGGCACCCTATACTGAGCTAGTGAGTGAGGAAGAGTTAAATCAAACTTATGTGCGCACATTACATGACTTTGAAAATGTGGAACCATCTAAGGAAGGTGTACTTCAGTGGGAAGATGCATAGTTAATGAACGACACCATTAGTATTACCTATGAAATTTGTTACCATGGCATGCATGAAATGGTTGGGTGTTAGATGAAAAGAAGGGTCACCTGTATAATCAAACTGTGCATGGTTAAGCATTTGGGGGCGACTAAGTTACCTAGGTGTAGTCTTCTATTTTCACACACATTAGCTAGGTGTGTTGGCACTTCATCTAAATGGATCTAGATGCTCATCCGAAGTGTGCGTAGCCACTAGGTCCCTCATTTACTTTGTGTTGGTGAGAAAAATTTTTAGTTAGACAAATTGGTGGGTATCTTGCCAATGCTCGGGGACTTTAGCTCCCTCTGCTTAGATGGTGCATCTCCATTTTATTTTGAATGAACAAAAAGGGAAATATGTTGATGGCCAAGAGGTCGGGGATCCAAAAGGAACACTCCACTGTACTTGCGGTAAATGTTTGTAATGAGTTGTAAGGGAGGAAATTTTTGAATGATGGGGAAGAGGGAGTGAGAAATTAGGAAAGGGGGATTAGCTCTGGAAGTAGAAAATTATATTCTTGTCAAAGATAATCATAAGATCACATTAACAATTATAAGAAAGAAAAAAAAATTCTTATAACATTAACGATGAAAGGAAACCATGCGCACAAAGTTGCAGGAATTCATACATAATGAAAAGAAGAAACTCCTTTCTTTATTGACATCTTCATAAGTTGTACAATGCTAGATAATAGTGGAAAATAGATATGGGAAATATAAGAATTCTATCTCTTATGTCTTGCTTAAATAGATCTCTCTCTTGAGCACACAAAATTGAATAACCTTAAGAAAGGTGTCATTACATTATATAGACTAAGAAATGAATCTTTTTCTACCCCCATGTGTCTTTTCACTTGTCTTCTCCACATGTGACTTTCTGCATTCTTAGGAAAGAACATTAAGTCCCGTTTTATAAAATAAGGGTAACTTATTACATTTTTAGACTATAGTCACATTAATGAATAATACAAAAACAAAAAGTGCGACCCCCCAATGAATAATTATAAAATGAAGGAAGGAGGGGGGAGGGAAAGGAAAGAGAGAAAGAAGGAAGAAGAGAGAGAGAGGGAGGGAGGGAGAGGGAGAGAGGAAGAAAACTACTTTGATGAAGATCTTGCCACTGATGGACTCCTGGAAAGCTCCATTGGTGAAATTTTAATGCCCTTGAATTGTTTACTGAATCTCGTTGCCGCAAGTGCCACTTTTTCAGCTTGAGGAAGATGGAAAAAGTTAAATTACATGATCTAGTTCTCTACAAGGGAGTTGATGTTCTTGCACTATGATTAATAGGCTTGTTGATCCCTCGCATTGTTGGAGATTATTGTTTTAATTTCATCCAGGTATTCCAATGTGTCCTCATTAAATGAGAATTGATCTCCAGCCTCTTTTTAAACTAAATATTCAAATGATTTCAACTGATCATCTATTTTAGTATCTTCATTTCCTACTGGCACTCCAAGATTTTTCACTTTAACATCGGCATCCATTTACATGTTCCAACCTCCTCTTCAAATGAATCAAGCTAATTAATGGCATTTTTTTATCATTTCATATCGAGCAAAAAAGACTTGAGCCCAAACGTAAGATAAGTCCTTTGATGCCAAAGAGAACACACCTTTGGATACCAAGAGGGGTGACTTGACTTTTTTCATCTCCATGACCAAAGGGTATACCTTATCCCAATGATATTTTTTAGCCTCAATGGTTTCCCACGTTGTGACTACATTCATGATCGTGGCATCTATGTACTTGAATAGTGTCAGCATCTCTAGAAACAATGCCTTCCCTTTCTCAAGGATTGTACTCACCCACTTGTCATTTGTCTTTCCTTGCATAATGAATCCTTGCATTTTCTTGATGGACTTGAGATAAAATTTACTTACTGGATGACTTCCTCACCTGGGAGAGCATTTGTGGCATTCAAATTCAAGAGCACTTGTACATATGAAGTGAGGGTTTGAATGTGGTAGTCCACTTGATCTAGCATTTTCCTGATGGACTCAGGATCAAATCTACTTACTGGAGTGACTTCCTTAACTGGGAGAAAAATTATGGAAATCAGATCCAAGACCAATTATACATATGAAGTGAGGGTTTGAATGTGGTCTTCCGCTTAATCTAGATTTTCCTTTTATTCTTGAATTCTCACAAAGAGGTAAGTTGAAGACTCTTTAAACAAGTGCATGTCACTCTTGTGTATTGTCGGAACCAAGGGAGTTGTGCACATCTCATAATCAGCTAGGTTAATTTCCTCAATGGGATTTATCACCTTCATTTTGACCACCTCAATATATTCATTCCCTGAGGCACCACTGAAGAATTGAGAAGCCACTTAAGCCAATCTTACCTTATCCCGTCTGACCATCAAGGCGATAAATCTAGAATAACCACTTGTTGTACTGTGTGGGTTTTTTGTTGTGATCATCTCATACACCTAGGGGAAGATCTCATTGGTTTCTGGATCGGTACTTGAAAATATCGTAGCTTCTTTCTCCAAATGAGAAGGGCCATCCTACACAGGTGGGGCCGATGCAACAGTGGGAGATGAAGGACTTGGATATTGATGTGGGGTAGAGAGGCTGGCTAGGTCAATTTACCCATTTTCAAGATCCACTTTAGGTTCTTCCACCATTATGTATTTCCTATGCAGTCCCCTGTAGCGAGGGGCCTCAAGTTCCTCTTCCTCTTCATGCTCTCTCATGAATGAGTTGAGCTTGGAGCCTTGTCCTTTTCCTTAGAGGAGGAGGGGTAGGATGTTTGTCTCTGGAGGGATATAAAGTTACCTGATGAGATGATATCATCCCTCTTTCTTCTAAAACATTCTTTAGACCTTTTTTACCACTACCTCTTTGTGCTCTTTGATATCTCCAGACTCAGCAAACACTCTAAACCACCTGGGGAAGAGGAGAAACCTTCACTACAGGACACTCCAGATCAAACATTTCTGATCCATCCTCTTGTACACTATCTTCATACTATTCGAATTGGATTTCCCTCATTTGATTCATTTTCATCCTCTTATTACCACATTCTCGGACCTCATATTCATCAACACACTTGGCCCAGAAATCCTCAATTTGAGCAACATGACACAAATGGGGCAAGTGAAATGAGTCTAGATCTGATATCAAAATCTTCCCTTGAGGGTGTATGAGTGCATATTTATAGGGGCCACGGTAGCTTCAATGTTGGTAGCATCATGGGCACTCTTGCATGTGAAAATCCCTAGCGAGATAGGAAAAGGAATATGCTTCTTCTTGTTGTTTCTTAGCTTACTATTCACATGCGCCAATTGTTTGCATTTTTCCATCAATAAGACCATGTCACTTAGATAGCAAGGTAACCTCCATAGAGCAAGATCAAATCTGACACCCTGATATAAGAGAACATTACAAATTGGATGAAGTATGAACCATACCTCTTGACTAGGGTCGTGACTTGTGAAAACATCCTCAAATGTTGATTTCTTTCTAGTAACTTGACCACATACATTATGAAAGTATCATTTACCTTGGAAAAGTGTTCATTACTCTCTTTCAAGAGCAATTATGGGTATTTCTCAAATTCGGGAGACTTTTGAGATACATTTTGAGCAGGTGTTGGGCCCCTGAATGGTCTTGTTTTCACCAAGACATAGACCAGATATGAGGTCATGAAGAAATTCTTAGAAATAGGTACCTACAATAATTGGTGATGTAAGTTTTCATTGATGAGTTGTGCCCAATCAATAACTTTCTTTCCTTTGAGGATTGTGAGCATGAAATGTGTTATCCAACCATAGAAAATATGTGTTCTCTTCTCCCATTACCTAACTTAAAGAGAATTGTGGCATCGAAGAATCCCTCATGGAACTCATTACATGAAAGAGTCTTTTGGTCCATGAGAGGGTTTACTCTCATGCTTCAACTAGTAGCTAGAGCAAGGCCTTGAAGATAAGACTCGGTCCTGGACCATTGTGACAATGAAAAAATCTTTGGTGATCATGACCATGTCTTTCTCAGTGGTGGTCCTGGTGCCTAGTTTGTAGGTTTGGGAACATGCCCAACACGAATTTAATTTTTTGCAAGGACACGGGATGGCCACCCATTGCGTACAATCCACTGGCGAAGATTCTTTTCCTCAACCTATTCTCTCAACCCGCACAACATTATGTTCTTGAGTTCCTCTAGGTCCATGTAAGCGACATTGTTGTCACCCACACATAGGAACTCTAATGTGAGAGCCAAAACGAGCTCCAGGCCAGTGAATTTTAACTTCATGATGAAAAAAATCAACAATGTGAGTCACAACAGAGGTAATAGCAATTTCTTGCACTTGAAACCAAAACTTGCTATTTTTAGACCATGGGTTTTAAGAGTTGTTATTTCTGGAAAGGTTGCCTTTTTGTCTTGATATCTACACTAAGGGGTTCTCACCATGTTTAGGAAATTTCCATAGATGTTTTATGGCCAACTTTAAGAAATTTCTATCTTTATAAATTTGTTATTTTATTTTTTATTTTTTATTTTTTTGAACTGTGTGCCCTAGTTTTCCATTTCGGTGATTTTCAGTTTTTGATCCTTTGAAGGTTTTTTTTACTCTTTTGGGAAATTTACTATAAATAGTAAGTGTGAACCATCGGCACTTACTATTTTTAGCATATTTCTTCCCCTCGGTTTGGCAAAAAATATCCATTTTTGTTTTGGGTTTTCTCTCTAGATGCTCTGTATAAAATTTCATCTTCACATGCTTTCTGGATCAACGAAAAATTACAAAAGAAGGGTTTAGGGAACAAAAAAGTGAATTTGCTGCTATATAAACCTAAGACGCCTTTGAAAATTCTATTTTTTTTAGCATGAAGGTTCCTAGGAGAGGAAGAGATTCTCCAAGTTTCATTGGATTCTACCTTGGGGTTTGTGAGATACGAACATTTTTTCATTTTTTCTCATGGGGAGTTTCTGGTGAAATTTGGGCATGGTGACAGCTGAAAAGAGTGAGGTTTTTGTGTGATAGCATAAATGGAGTAAGAGAAATGGATGTGAAATGTAATTTTAGAGTGATGGAAGTTGGCAACAATGGAAAAAAAATGAAAATTGTCGGGCAGTGAGGGTTTTTGTGCGTACGCATGAGAAGAAGTGGAAACAACACTTAAATGGAAAAAACTTGAAATTCATTTAATCTTGGCATGAGCACACTTTCTTTTGCCAACTGTGCCAAACGTTTGGGGAAGGTTTGGGTGCAAAAAAATTTTGCCCCTCTCCCATTGGTCTAAGTGTCATTCACTGATTTGTCATTGAGAAATTGGGCAAAAATCACTTAAATCACCTAGGAGCCAAAACAGGGTCATATGGGGTGACCCTAGGAAGGGGCTGAGCATAGGTGGATTAAATTTTCCCAACCATCCCAAATATTTGGGATGGTTTGATGTAAAAAATTGTGGCCCCTCTCCCATTGGTCAATGTGGAGGGGGTGATTTTTCGAGATGGAAAGGTGAGGGGACTATAGAAAACCTCACTAGCAACTCCCAAGTCATGTCAATTGACCAAAGGCCATAATGGGAGGTGGGAAAATTTTTGTGTCCCAACTATCCCAAACTTTTGGGATGGTTGTGGTAAAAAATTGGGGCCCCTCTCCGATTGATCCACTTGGCACTCTATGGTTGGATGGAGCTAGGGGTTAGAAAATGGTGCATGGGGGCTTAACTGGTCAATTTGGGCTCCTTTGTATCATGGTCTAGGGGTGGTGTTTGACATGTGTCCACATAAACATTTGGCTAACTCCTTGATCTTAACTTGGGGAGCAACTTGACAGAGCCATAACTCGGGCGTCTGGAGGTCTTTTAATGCACTTATTTATATAAAATTTAGTGTAAATGGAAGTTTTTAAAACAATGAGAGGGGTCTCATACCTTAATTCTTCTTGTAACCTCCTTAAAATAGGTTTTTTTCTTTGGGATCATAGGTTGGTGCATGTTGAAATAAGACTGTTGGTAGAATTGCTTTTATCTTGTGAAAAATGTGAGAACACCGTCACTTACAACTCTGAAATACCTATCTAATGATATTTCTCTTGACCTCCAAATATTCATGGAGCTCCTAAAATCACTTCCCCAAAGCTCAAGGGTTGTTTTTGAACTACAAGTTGTTTCACCCTCTAGGACCCGCTCTTGTTGGAACTGTCCCAAAACCTCTGAAAATTCCTAGAATCTTTCAAAATCATTTGCAAAACATTCTTAGCTATTTGATACACCTCCTTGATTATTTTGAGCCTTTCATTCTACTCTGGGGGTGCACACCAACGTTAGAAAGACCATAAAATAGCCTTTTATAATCTTCTCATAGGGCCTATCTTGAAGGATCTTGTCTTGGAAGTGCTTGAATGGACTAGATATCCCTAAATCACCTATGGATATGATGAAAAAACACATTGGAAAACTTAGAAGGATGGGATATGACTGATACGGGTGTTAGGATGATCTGGAGGAGGGCTCGATATGAATTTCAAGAAAAAAAATTCATAGTAGGGTATGGTTGTCCTGCTTTCAAAAAAATCATGAAAACAACTAGCTCTAACTTGGGGAGATTTTGTAGATTGGGTGCATAAAGGACATGACATGAGACCCCAGAATCTCAATTCAGTTTACAAACCAATTCCTTAATCCATTGGGCTTAAGAGAAACACAAAACTTGCAAGATAGACAGAAAGGATGAACACACACAAATGCGACTAAAATGAAACACACCACACTAAAACAAGGGAAAACACACACAACATAGAAAGGGAAACAAACCCCAAATCACCTATATAATACAATGTGGGGAACAACCCTTTTTCACTATTTATACAACTTCAAATGTTGTCCACTGCGGGGAAACTCCAAATGTGTACCATTCAAAGACAAGAGATATTGAACCCTGGTCATTAGTGTTGTCATTGATGTCAAGTAGCATTTATGGAAAAGGATGTGAATGGTGAAGCGAGGCTTTGTAAGGGACATGAAGGTTAATTAGCGGTGCCTTCTCAGTGGTATATTGCACATTCAGGATGGTTTTAGTGTGATACAGGCTTTGGTCATTGAGATAGGATTCCACTGGAGGTACAGACATGGTTGGTAAACTTGGAACATGTGGCATAGGTGTTCTATAGATCATACATGTTGATTCCCGCATGAGAGAGAACTTTCTGAAGTGGAGTAACATATCAAATGATGGGAGTCACAGTTGTAACTAGCTCATCTAGGCCTAGTTCTAGAGCCTAATGAGGTGTAAGAGCTCATTACAGGACATGGAAAGGACTGGTAAGCATGTGAGAAGCCTAGGGATGCTATCTAGGACATGTATGATAAATAACAAGGTTCATTTCAGCTTCTGGAGGTAAGTTTCAAAAGTTCACCAAAGTTCGCCTTAAGGACTAACAATGTAAGTTGATGCAAATGAGATAGGTCTGATATATACATGTTATATTTTGGCTAAAATATATATATAATGTGTAGATGTATGTCTTGTAGTGCTTCATGTAAAATTTCATCAAGTTTTGAAGAGGTATGTAGAATTTATGCAAGTTATTCCAAAATTGGTTCATTGAGAAATGCAAAATGAGTTGCTTGTCTTCTTAGCACCCGATAAAAAGTATGGATCTCTCTTCAAATAAATCATAAATGGAATTTTTTAATAGAACTACAAGCCTGAAGTTTTGCAAAAGGTTTGAGGAAAAATGGCTAATTATCAAAGAAGTTATGAGCATTTTCTAGCTATGTTTTTCTCTCCCAAGCATCTTTTCTGAGTCAACCGTGGAAAATGTTGTTTGTTTTTCCTCAAATCACTTGGATGAGCTTCTTTAAATATTTTCAGGGTTTACTAATGGTGTCTCTAATTTTTTGAGTCATCAATTCTTTCCAAGTATGCCTGGTTCAGTGTAAGGTCTTATCAAGGCATGAAAGAGGCGTGTCTGCAGGTGTGGTAGTGAGATAGTATAGTTATAAAAGTTGTGGATGCATCAATTTTTTTAGAATGGAATTGAATTTTTCTTCCCCTCGAGTACTTGTTAAATGGAATGATGCTCTTTATGTGGTAAAATGATGTCATGTTGCTTCTTATCTCAAACTTAGCCTTCTAGGAACACTTCTCATGTTTGAAGCCTCAATGGCTAAGATTGTTTTCAAAATGATTTTTTGTTAGTCTCAGAGTATCTGGAATGGGATGGTGGTCCTCAAGTATTCACTCCTACCACCAAGAATCATAGAGTAGGGTTAGAAGTCTCATTAAAGGGCATTAAGCTTTTTGTTGTCAATGGTGCAAAAAGCACTCTTTGTTCATAGTTGAAAAGTGTTTTGGAAGACCTTGGTATGAAAATATTTTGTTGTTTGGGCATTGCCACAGGGTGTATGATATCCCATTAATCCCATCTAAATTATACAATACCTTCGATATGACCTTTGTAGCACAAAGTGAAGAAATGTCACCATGACTATCATATTGTGCATTGTCAAAACATTGACTGGGAGTGTTTTTAGTTGTTGTAAGATGAAATGAGGGTGGAACTAGTTGGAAAATTGTTTTTAAGACCTCTTGGAATTGAATTGTTTGAAAATCATCAAGAAATTCAATTTCCAGGCCTCTCGGGCATGCTCAATTTAGTAAAACCCCTGTCTAGGGTTTTCAAAAATAAATCTCATCAAACTCGTTAGTGCTCCAATGAAAAATCATAAAAAATTTGAAGTTACCTCTATGGGGAGGTCACAAAACTTCTGTAAAAAGAATTAAACCTTATCATTATAACACAAGGAAGAATCTCACGACAGTCCGAATCCACAGTTCATACCATGGCAGAAAAGTAAAGGTTTTGTTGAGTCAAAATCCTTCTTAGTCTTTTGAAAGCACTATCATCAGTTGTTCGACCTCCAAGGAGTGTAAAGGAAACTGGTAAAATTTGTATTTATGTTAGGAAGGTGTCTAAAAACGTGTTTTTCTTGTGACAGTGATGCAAATGAGAGCCAATACTCTTGATTTTTGTCTTAGTAGACTGTTTGAGTGCTTGCTTCCTCAAAAGATCTTTGAAATGGTGATGAAGAATCATCTTGACATTAAAGGGAGCTTGAAGAATGTATCTAGTACTCAGGAACTTAGCAGTGTTGACTCATTCTAAGGCTAAATGTTTAAAACATGGTGAGACATGATGAGTTTCAAGGATATAGCTATTTCCAAGCAATGTTGTAATCTAAGAGGTCATGAAAATAAAGTTACAATTCCCTTATCAAAGCAAAGGAGAAGCTCAAGGGACTTTATCAGTTACAAACCTCATCTAGCCCAAACCATAAATAACAAGAATAAGAATATGAAGAATCTCATGAGTCCTAAAGGATTGAATCAAGATGATGGAAGTTGGAAAGTCAAGGAATGAGCTAGAGCATTGAAGTGCATTAACAAAAAAAGTATGTGAAAGGTTTAGTGATGATAAAGTTTTTAATGTGTATACGAAAATAGGACTATGGAATGTGAATGAAATAAATAAATTTAAGAGATGAAAATTTCTTAAGTCCATAGAATGTGAAAATTCCAAAAGGGCATAGAATTCAAAATAGAGAAGTTGAAGAGATAGTCTCCAAGGAAGAGAATTCGAACAAAATGTTGAAGGGTAGTGAAAAGTCATGAAGATAAAGACATATTTTTTAATAGGTCTGGTTGTGCAATGACATATGATAGTTATATATCAAGAGATTAATGTATGTGACATATGTTGAAGATGGTGTGATGAAGTGAGTTGAGATATGACTGAAAATACTATAATATATAATGAAAAACAAAGTGTGATGAAAAATAGAGAGCGAAGAAGATGAAGTGCAGGAGAATATAAAGGGCATAATTGACTGAAACAAACATGTAAACAAAGATAGAATGTTTGAAATTTTTGAAAACTAAACCTAATGTTGTGTTGAGTGAAGAATGAACTAAACCTAATGTTGTGTTGAGTGAAGAATGAAGGGTAGTGAACAAATTGCATGAATTCATGGGAAAAAAGGAGAGCATTCTTGACTGAGGTATAGATGAAGACAAAGGAGTATATGATTGAAACATAAGTGAAGGCAATTATAGAATGATGAACCATCTTGAAAGTTGAGATAGTTTTTGTTCCAAAATGCTATGATGAAAGATTAAGAGCAGATGATAAATCTTTGGAGGATTGAAAAAACAAGATGTATGTGTTGAATAATTGAGAAGGCTTGTGTGCTAACTATTGTATGAATAAACTTAAGAGCAGATTATACAGATATTGAGTTTTGATAAGAAGATTTATAGAACATGAGAAGTTGATCTGATTTAGAGGTCATTATCAAATTTGTAAGACAATAAACTAAGTGTGACTAAATGTATTGAACAAATCTAAGTGACATCTTAGTAGTTGGGGAGTTAAAGCTTCCATGTGGGTTGAATCTCACTAAAGGTGAGTTATAGTTGAACCAAACTTGGGAGTTGAACCTTCCAAATAGGTTTAAGCTTGTCAAATACAAAGTGACAAATTTGTTAGATTTTGGAGTTGTAGCTCCATGTTGAGTTGAAGGTCGACCATGAAATCAATGTAACAGATATAGGACAATTTTCCCCTAAGTAGAGTTCTTGGTTTCAGTGGGTTTTTTCCCATTTGGGTTTCCCACATTGAATTATGTGTCTTTATTTGTTCTCTCCTGTTATTTTCTTTTGCATGATTTCTTGTGCTCATCATAGCAAGATTAAGGAAATAGAAATGTTTGTACAATTTTGATTAGACATTGATTCACCCCCCTAGTGTCCTATTTTTTAACAAGAGATAGAAATAATTTTCACCAAAATCTTCTTGGATCTCAAATGGACCGAGCAACAGATAATTAAACTTCTCATGGCTTACTTTTGGTTCTCTCTTTTTTTCCCATGGCAGAACAAGGTCTCCAACTTTAAATTCCCTTGCCTTATCTTTCTTTTCGAACAACTTTTTCACCTTAAGCTAATGTTATGTGATATGGTCCACCACTTTGATTTTATCTTCTTCAAGATTTTGAAGGAAAATAATTCTCTTATCGAGAGCATCATGATATTGATCATCTTTCACATCCTTGGCCAATTTGAGTGCAGGAAACTCGACAATGACTAGGATTTCTATGTTGATTCCGTAGAGCAATTGAAATGGAGAAAAACCAACTGACTTCTTAGGAGTAATCATGTCAATCCATAGTGCATCATAGAGTTTCTTGTGCCAATTTATTTTATTTTCATTGAATAACTTGCAGATGATGGTCACAAGATTTTTTTTGGTGGATTCTTCCTGATCATTCACATGTGGGTAATAGTTTGATGAGTGAGATAGTGATATGTCATTTTCGTAGCAGAAATCCATCAAATCTATGGGGGATAAGTAGGTAGCATTATCCATCACAATCTTGTGGGGAATTCCAAAATCTACAATGATGTTCTCCTTGATGAAATTACACACTGTTTCGGAATTAGCATGCTTTACTAGAATTTCTTCTACCCACTTTGTGAAGTAATTTGATTCCATGAGCATGTAGCAGTGTCTTATGCTTGACTGAGGGTTGATAATTCCAATGAAGTCCAAGCTCCACTATTGGAAAGGTTCTTTAATTACCGTTAGCCTAAGAGGAAGCGCAGCGAGCTGAAGTCTCCCAAATTTTTTTTGGAAAGCTTCACACTTGGATACCCTATCTCGCACATCTAAAAATAAGGAAAACCAATATTACCTACCACAAAGGATCTTATGGGCGGTTATTATTTCAAAGAAGTGTCCAAAGCATGCATGGTCATGATAAGCTCTAAGAATATTTTCTTGTTGTTCTATATCTACACATCTTATAAAGTAACCATCAAGACCTCTCTTGTATAACAAAGTCCCAAATGACATACTTTGTTGAATTAAGCTTCAAATTTCTTATTTTTTGTAATCAATATGAGATGGAAACTCATTGTAAGTTAGAAATTAGGTGATGTCGGTATACCATTCATTGGTGGTGCTCAAAAAAAGGACTCGAGGCATATCCTTTCTTACACATTCAAAACACCAGCATTCTTTTGTCTCATTTTGAGCCTTGAGAGCCTCATATTCAGCTATCAATCGACATAATCCATTACCTCGGACCAGATTTGAAGGTCAAATTTCTAGATCAACTCATGGATTCTTCCCCCCCAATTTCCTCTCCTAGACACGTGATCTTGTTGAATCAATATTGAATTTATTACTACACCTGGGACAATCACCACTGTGTTGGAGTTAGGGATGTAAAATCTAAAGTTCTTCACTGTATTTACCAAAGCATAGGCATGTTTCTCCATCTTCTTATATTTCAGCTCACAATTCTTCAATGGGTAGCTCATAAAGGCAATGGGTGCCTCAATGTCTTATTTGTTCTTTTGAACTAGGAAGGTAGAGAGTGTGTGCTTGGAAGAATAGCAATACAAGATGAAATATTTATCAAAATTAGGACATATCAGGGTTGGAGCTTTGGCTATGGATCATTTAAATGCCTTGAATGCTGCTTTTCCATTGTCATCCGATTTGAAGGTTTCCTATGGATTTTTTTGGTGGTCAATCAAAACCCTGGATCAAGCTAGCATTTTTCATAGACTCTCCATAGATGTAACTATTTTGTGTGCTTCATATTGTTCCCCTTGATTCAAAATTCAGTCTGAGTAAAGGAGAATTGTCAATTTGTGATAAATTTTGTGCCTTGTCGAAATAAAAAGAAAAGATTTAGTGGAACTGGTTTATGGACTAGTTGATCAAATTAGAAAATCTTCATAATTACGAGTGATTGGGAATTATCCATTTAAAATAAAGACTGAGACGTTCAAATGACCATAAAAAATTCTACACCATCAAGAAATTTAAATTCCCACAAATCAAAGGACATATGGTAGGATTTCGGGCCTTTCTAAAACATTTAGATTTTGCGGAATTCAATTCCAAGGAATGAACCAATTTCAATATAATTTTGGGTCCACGACGGGGTCAAAAAAGTCATTGCGATCATAGAGGTCTCATGTGAAGCACAAAGATGATAGATGGTACAAGATTGATGGCCAACAAAGACATGTGTCAGCATTCTGGCACAGGATGAGAAGATGGGATTTCGGGGACTTCAATTCTACGGAATAGACCATATTTCAAAGGGTGTTGGGTCTGACAAAGGTTGAAAGGTCAACAAGACATGCAATGCAGAGAAAAGAGAGAATACTTCAAAGTTCCAAGTAAATTTTCTCTAGTGCTACAAAATTCAAAGACACATAGAACCTTCTTACTGGCTCACATTTCACGGTTATCAGTAAGGGTTATCAAACATTCCAACATTGCAAGGGGCATGGAGTTTTCCTATTGGTTCATGTTTCACAGTGGTTAGTCAAGGTTATATCAAAGGTGAATTGTGAAGTAAGCCTGGAGATTTCTTATTGGTGTATGTTTTGTGATGGATAAAGAATGGTCTGACATTGTGAAGACGCGTGAAGCTTTCTCATTAGATCAAACTTCGCAAAGAGCATAGTGCAGATGAAAGGTATCAAGGTGGACACGTGGCTTCATTCCATCACACTTCAGGTTGATAGAATCCAGTGGATCTCAAGACCTAGAATGAATGGAATTTAGTAAAAGGCATCGGGTCCGGAAGAAGGAAAGGTTAGTCAAAAGACAAAGCAATCAAACACGTAAGTAAAGCCCCACCCCGTAGCCAACCAAAGACGGAGATGTGGCAAAGGAAAATTAAATTACACGTAGTTTGAGGTAATATCTAAGACAAAAAAAATGCTTCCACGTGTCATTCTCTTGTTCATCCCGACATGCAAAACTTCATAAGGCCATATCTTTCGATCCCTTGCTCCAAATCTTATTAAATTTATATCATTAGAAATGTCTCCTTGAGCCCTTTAATTTGGAATCATTTGATTTAGAAATTGATGGTGGTTTGTGGGAGAAAAAGGAGAAAACATCCTCAGTATTAAAGATGTAGTTCCATTTTTCTCAACCATATGCTTTAATGAAGTATGGTGCCCATTTCTTCTCCAGCAAGTAAGACATCAGGAATGAATGACCTTGGTAGGATTCCCATGCCCGTTTCATAAATTTAATGCATCTTGTTGGTGGTTGAAAAGTAAAATCTAGTTTTCTCTTTTTTCTTTCTCTCTCTCATCTTCTATATATTGTAAAATATTTCATTTTGAGTGAGAGGTGGAAGGGGGGTAGTTGTAGAATTTTGTTGATCAAGTTTAGTTTTAAGTTCCAATTTCTAGTTTTTTATAAAATATTTTGTGCTAATCCAGTTCTGTGAGGAAATGCTAAGGTGGTTGGGTTGTATAGTCATTAGCAAGTTTTGAAGGCATTTGTTTATGTCTCCTTACTAAAAAATTACAAGAATAGATTCTCTTTGTTTTGAAGAAACTATACTTTCATGTTTCTCATGTTTCAAAAGTATGAATGAGGTGATATAATTTATGTTACAGTCTTGTAGTAGTTTTACTTTGTTAATTACGCAAGTGTCCTTCAAATTGTTGTATTCTTTTGGTCATTGTGAAAGTATTGTAGAGTATTGTATACTTTACAATAGTTTAGTCTGGTTGTAAAATCCTAAGGGCGGTATCAATTTTGAAGGGATATTATCATCCCCTAAGTTATTTTTGGTGTATGAAACAAATATAGAAAATTATTTATCTAAACTCTAACTCAAGGATTTGTTGTCAAGATTTTGAAGAGTGTTGGTAACATTTGTGTGAATTGAGTATCAATGAATGCAAATGTTATTTTACAAATTATGTTAAATTGATTGTTATTTTCAGGTATCATCGTTAAGGATGGATTCTCTCTAAAGGAACATTAACATACCAAAGTCACAAAATAAGATACCCTTTGTATTTAATGTCAACTAAGAATATCCAATTATTTTCACACATATTAAGTATATCATACATGCATAGTATACATATGCTTATTCTGCAAAGTTGTGTTTAAGATTTGTTCATTACCAATATGCTTTGCTGAGAATCCCACTAAGTTTGTGACCCAATATCATTTAAAGCACCCTTGGCCGATACTATTACGCAAAGGTAATATATGAGATTGTTCATTAGCTGTATTTTTTAATCTATATTTGATGTCTTAAGTGCGTAAAATAATCAAGTGACAAATCTTATGAGTGAGTATTGTATATGTGGCTACACTTTATTCAAATTAAGTTGCTCCTATCATAAAGGAAACCAAACTAGGATAGTTTTTCCTTTATTCAGATCCTCCAACTAGGTCCTCTCACCTTGGTTCAGGAAAAGCCAGAAGGAACAGGGTTAAACCATCCCCTTAGTTAAGGTGTCTCCTGGCCACCTCTCAGATTTGAGTCAGTAGGTCGAGTGTTGAGAAAATCCCTAGTTATCAATGACAAATAATTTTTCATTACTCATTACTCCCTCAAATCCAACCTACTCCGATTAGCTGCTCATATCCTTGGGGTGTAATTTTGGGAGCCAACACCCGAGTGGCGCCATTGTCGAGGACATTTACAGTTATATCATAGCTATCTTTGAGATTTGTGTGACTCACATTTTCTTAAAAGGGATACTACATGTTTAAAGGTTTCATATATTTCTAGAATATGATATTTTAGTGGTGAATCCCTAAAGTAAAGTTGGTATAGATTGGTTTCATCTTATTAACTAAAATGTGGATATATGCACTAGTTAATATAATCTAGGAGGGCATATAAATACAATAAATAAATGCAGTAAAGAAGTATGTAAATGACTCAAGAAATTAAACTAATAGAAATAGAAACCCTGATGTGTAAGAGAAGTGAGGAAATGAATCAGTTGATTAAAGATGCTCACTGGACTATGTCGCAGAGGTGATTAGAAAATCAGAAAGTAAGAACGAATATGTAGAGGCCCCAAAAAGGGTGGATCTGAACAATATGGTTGGACTGGAACGCCTTGAGAGGTACTGGGGCACCTACAAGAATACTAGTCTATAAACGGGGTGCCCTATTCTATGTAAAAAATTTGGGACTGATCTTCACAGGTTTGGAATGTGATCCAAAACTCTCGATGTGTGTTGCATCACATTCATTTTACTGCACCAAGTTTCGTTGTTAATTAAAGATGAAAAGAAAACCCATAAAACCCTAAACAAGCATTAATCCCAAACTACATATGAAAAGGTGAGACTGACCTTAGCAGCCACATTAGTGGACTTACTAATTGAGCATTGCATTACATTCTAGACCCAAATGTAGTTTGGTGTGTGTGTGAACATGACTTAGGTTGCTCTTGTGCTAGTTGAAATTTTTGAAATAGCAAGCTAACTATGTGTAGAAAATATCATAAATGGTGCATGGAATAGAATATAATCCTCCCCCTATGTTATGTGTGATGCAGATGACCCAAGCCTTATCCCTTATGATGGAGCTATGTGGAGGGAAATGATCTCCCAATGCAAATAGATGGATGCAACTCTAGGTGAATGATAGTAGTGTTAATGTTTGGTCCCTCATTATGGTCTCATAACTTTATATTTATAGGGTTCTCTTGATCTAATTTCGTAATTAACCTTGAAAAGGATAACCACATGAAAAATAAAATGTTGCAACGGCTACAAAGTGCCCAAAAAGTGGTGGGAAAGTGAGAAAAGGACCGGGGCGCCCCTGGTGGGACCAAGGTGCCTATGGGCGCCCTAGTCAAGGCTGAAATGATGGAAGATGCTAAAAATAGACTAGGCATATGTGTGGTGAAGGTCGGGAATGACGCTGGAAATTAAATAAAAAATGACTAAGAGACGTGGGTTAATTAGTACTTTCTTCACTCAAAAACTCTCTAAATAGTCATATGAGACCGAGACTAAATATAACTCAAAGTGCATGATTTTATGTGTACATTTACCCCCACTTTATGTTGGTGAGTAGAAAGCTTGGTAATATAAATTAGATAGAGATGCGTACCTGATAACCATGTAGATCGATGAATAAGACATTCTGAAGGAAAAGATAAAGTGTGGAATGACAAAAATATGATGGAGCATGGAAACTAAAGATGAAAATGCACAAAAAAAGTGATGAGAGTAAACCTAGGGTGGAAACGTGTGTGTGGATGTTGATGTGATGTACTTGCATTGTTAATATGTGATGTATGTCACTACGTAGTGTTGTTGTTGATGTCGTTGTTATTGTTAGCCCCATTTGACTACTTGTTTCTCATACGGCTGGACCTATAAGGAGAAAATGATCAAGTAGTCAAATATATATGTATGTATGTATGTGTAAAAACACTATGTAAAAGACACATGTATATGTATGAAAAATTATGAAAATGTAAAATACACAAAATGAAAAATGTAAATTGAACATGTGTACCTAATCCATGTCGAGAAAGAAAGTGTAGAAGGATATCCTATACTTTTGGCGTTTTTTGGGAGATCCAACGCTATAGGAGGAATAAGTATAGGGAGGAATTCCTCTGTCTCCTCCAACCTTTAACTGCTTCCCTAACTGTGTGTGAAGAGATCTATGTAATGTCTTGGTTTTTTGGGTGATCCAATGTCGGTGGTAGAATAAGTATTAGGAGGAATTCCATTATATCCTCTAACCATTAATTGTTCCTCCGAATGCTAAGGATAACCATATCCTGTAAAATCCATTATGTATGGAGTTTGTATACTGGTTTGAACTCACTCACTGTATGTAAACCCATAATGCCAAGGGCAGAAAGTGCACTGAACTGAACCGGTGTAAATGCACTGTGTAGACTGTAAACCCCATATGATACCCCCCTCTTTGTGGATGCATGCGACATCATTGATAGGAGAATGTGGCCCCAAAAGAGGACCAATTGCATGAAATTTGTGCCCTACAAGGGGAATGGAATGCGCTTGGTAGAAACCAAGGTGCACACAAACAAGATGGCTAGCCAAAGACAAGTGTTAGTAGGAAAACACATGCATGTGTAAGACAATGTGTGATCTACACAAACAATGTGTAAGCTAACAAGAAAAGTAGTGTAAACACGCAAGAAGACAAGTAAGTCACACAAAGCAGGTCGTAAACATGGGACATCACTCACAATGTCGCAAGACATGCAAGGCCATCATTACCGCAAACAACAAGCAACTTTGTACACCTGACATAGGGCAAATCCCGCATACAAGAAGCAAACAATGGTAGACAAGTATAGAAAAACAAATAAGTAGTCATGGTAGCATGTAATCCTGCAAAACAAGTGTTACACATGAAACACATGTTAGCATATTAAATAAATAACTAATATATCAAAAGCATGTATAACCAAATAAATATAAAGTGCTAAGTACAAAATGAAATAATAACACCTATAAGATTCGAATGTGGATGCCCCAAGCGATCACTATAGGAAGGGTAGAAGGCGAGAATCCATGTTGTGGGAAACCACCTGTTTCTATGATCACACTAAACAAAGGCGTGGATGCACATGTGCAGATGGTATAGATAAATGAAATATAAGAAATCAATCTAACATGTGTAGTAAAGTGAACATGTAAAACACTAGCAAACAAGAGTAATGCCCCCAAGACAATGCATCATGTTGTGGATGGGTGAAATGGGATGCAAGATGGAATGATAGGAGCCGCGTGCCCCCCCGAGTGAATGGAAGTGTATGCAATGAGGTTCTTTTTTTGTCTCCTCAGTAGTAAAAAATGAACAGTAAATGAGAGTGCGTCATCGGGAAATGGTTGAAGTGTGTGTTGTATCTAGCATGTTGCAATGAATGTGTATGTGTGATGATGAAATGTGACCTAGCAACAATGTGTGCGTGAACCCTATAGTTGAAGCGTATATCATGACATGATGAATAATATGAGTGATCATTTAGCCTAAATCATATATCACTACAAGATGAATAATAGGAAGGAGTGGTGATTTAGCCTAAAGTGTATACCACTATAAGGTGACTGAATAAGTGACGAGTTAGCCTATAACGTTTTTCACTAACCTAGTAATGTCGCACGAGAGGTCAAATGATGAACATGTGATGAGTGTAAGGTCCATTTGATTTGTAAACCCTCGACATCCGAGTATGGACTGAGGAACTAAAGTGTGTCATAGGGTAGTGAGTGCAACGCGTAGAAGATGATATAATATATACGATGATGATGATAATCGAGCATGTGTAAATGTGTGGTGTATAGGATGCAATGCAAGATGTGTAGTATATATGTAGATAGACTAGTAATGTAGTATGTAGAGATGAATGTAGTGCTAGTCCCGTGTATGATGAAGACTAATATAATATGTAGAAAACGTGGGAGAGTGTATGATGCTAAATGTGTAGATGATGCAAGTATGGTATTCCTATATGTATGATGCAAACTAGTATGATGCATGATGTATAAATGTATGAATATCCAAATGTTGTAGAATAAATGTAGAATGTATGATGTATGATGCATGATGTGTGACTAGATGTAGTGTGTAAGTCCTATAGTGCAGTGTGTGGGGTTTAATGTAGTAATCTCTCAACAGTCCAATGTGAACCGAAGCACACGAGTGTGTCATCAGGTGGGTAGAGTAATAAGAGTCAACTACCAAAGACCAAGTTTGCATGTTGTGGAACTATGCTGGATAAAGTTAATAGTAGAACTATGCGATGGTGGTGAATTTGAAAATATATCATGACCACTAGTAGGAGGATTAGTTACTTTGACGAACTTAATTGGGTGGAGCTTAGATTTGAGAGGAGGCCACATTGCGCTAACTTTGAAGGGAGGTTGTGTAGGTTGACTTGGTAATACGATAAATGAATGAATAACAGGAGATGGTGAACTAATTGTGGTAGATGATTGACTTGGTGGTGTAGCAGATGGATAAATAGAAGGTGAACTACTTGTGAGAGGTTGTTTCTTAGGAGTTTCTTAAGTAACGTTAGCCTAATGCTCATTACATATAGGTGAGTCAAATTTAGGAGCCTAATGGGATTTATTATTTGTATTAGAATGTTGTGCAACAAATTAAATAAGGCCTTGACACTCAAGATGCTTGATTATTCATGGCAAAGTGTGGCAATCATTATCATTATGTCCATTGATTCGATGATAAGTGTAATATGGACGAACTTGATATTTTGCTAACTGATAAGGAGAATAGTAATGAGTAGACGGTAGAGTGATCAACTGATGAATAAGGATGTCATGTTGCGTAGTATTATGCTAAAATACGAGTGGCTCAGTCAATGGCATGTTTTGAGGTTTAGTTAGATGACATGTAGCATACATAGATTGCATATAAGATGTACAAGGAGCACAAACATGTGATTGAGAGTCATCCTTAAGATGTTGAACTTCAGATATGAGAGATGTAATAGTTGATTCCATAACCTTAAAATTATCTTGAAATAAAACATGTAGAGTGTGGATTGAGTCCAATAGGGGTTGATTAGATGGAGGATCAATAGGATCAGAGTCGTCAGATAAACGATCGAATATAGGACTTATTTTGTGCGACGACGTATTGTCATCTAGATACATGGTGTCTAGTTGTTTTTGCAAAACAACTTGGCAATGGGGATATCTCTTAAGTAAATCATATAAAGAGACTTGAGCAACCTTACGACCCATGAGAGAAGAAAATAAAGATCCTAAGCATGAAACCGATCGGGTTCACCAAAATGATTAACTAAAATAATGAATGTGTACTAGTTAATCTAATCTAGGAGGACATATAAACACAATAATAACTGTACTAAAGCAGTATGTAAATGAAATAAACAATTAAACTAATGGAAATAGAAACCCTAATATGCAAGAGAGAGTGAGGAAGTGACTCGACTAATTAGAGATGCTCGCGGGACTGTATCATACAGGTGACTGGAAAATCAGGAGGTAGGAACGATTGTACAGGAGCCCTGAAAAGAGTGAATCTGGATTGAATCTATGGATTGAAGCACCTGGAGAGGGATTGGGACACTTGGGGCACTCTGGTCTATGCTATAGCTCCGGAAATGATGGTCCAAAACACTCGCTCTTTGTCGCATCAAATTCGTTACACCACTTTAGATGTCGCTGATATTCTAAGATGAAGAAAAGCGCTGCAAAACCCTAACAAACATCAATCCCTAAAAAAGAAAAATGCATATGCAAGGGTCGGACTGACCTCACCTGCCACAATAGTGGACTTACTAACCGAGTGTTGCACTACATTCCATACCCAAATGTAGTTTTTTTTTTGTGTGTGAACATGCCCTAGGTTGCTCTTGTGCCAGTCACACTTCGTGAAATAACAAGCTAACTATGTGTATAAAAATGTGATAAATGGTACATGGAATAGAATAGAATCCTCCCCCTATGTTGTGTGTGATGTAGATGACTCAAGCCTTGTGCCTTGTGAAAGAGCTATGTGGATGGAAATGATCTTCCAATGCAAATAGATGGATGTAACTCTAGGTCAATGATAGTAATGTTAATGCTTAGTCCCACATTATGGTCTCATAACTTTATATTTATAGGGTTCTTTTGATCTAATTTCGTAATTAACACCAAAACTTTCGACCATAAGAAAAATCAAATGTTGCAATGGATACAAAGTACCCAAAAAGTGGTGGGAAAGTGAGAAAAGGATCAGGGTGCTCCTTGTGGGACAAGGGCACCCATGGGCATCACAGTACTAGCATGGGTGCCCCAGTCAAGGCTAAAATGAAGCAAGATTCTAAAAATAGATTGGTCATATGTGTGGTGAAGTTTGGGAATGACATTGGAAATTGAATAAAAATGGCGAAGAGACAAGGGTTAATTAGTAATTTCTTCACTTAAAAACCCTCTAAATAGTAGTATGAGACCGGGACTAAATATAACCGAAAGTGTGTGATTTTATGTCTACATCATCCAATTGTAATTACTAATTTGCTTTATATTTTGTAAAAATGGAAGGATTACAGTCTTATTTCAAATCTGATCCCACAAAGAAGTTTCTTCCTAAGTTAGATTCTATTTGGAAAAGGAAGAAGATATGGAATCCTATAATTGGTCAGAGTTCAAAGATCAATTGCATTCAAGTTAATAAGGTTAATATTCCACTAGTTGAGGACTACTCTAGTACATCTGATAATTTTTGTTTGCATCTAGTCTGGATTATCATTTACACTCTTTGTACAAACAAGCTCTTGTTTCTAAGGCTATACGAGGTAATCATAATCATATCATTGTTATCCAAAATGAGCCCCTGCTTATTTTGGCTAACTTGCCTTCATTCTTTCCTTCCTTGTGCTTCAAATAAAATTTTTACACATCGCAAGCACTTAAAAGATTCTATAAATGGATTCATACAGATACGATAATTTCTTCCCCTTTCCAAAAAGGTAAAGAAGTCCTCCTAACTCCTTGTATTTTTTGAGTTATGGCTCGACGGAGTTTGGAGGGGAAATTTTCCCTAGGTAGGCCCGCAGAGCTTGGGAGAGATTTGTGCCAAAGAGGCTCTGGGCCGATGGAGTGGAGAAGGAAATTTTTCCAAGGAATTTGGCGAGTTGGCGGAGGCGCGGAGAGAAATTCGCCACTTAGCCTTTTGGGGCAAAAGGGTTAAAGTCAAAATCTGGCCCGCAAGCCCGCAAAGGAGAATGGAAGAAAAAATGGTCAAGGCCCCGTATCTAATCATAACTTCCACGTGTCAATCTACGTCGGGGCCAAGTAGGACATTGGAGGAAATGAAGGAATTTTGGCTTTTTGGCTAAAAAATTAAAGGCACGAATTGAAAATTTGGACCGCAGTCCCGCGCATCCAATCAGGATGGTGTCACGTGTCCACATCAACAGCGGAGTGGCGGGGCCACTGGTCGGAGAACCTTGGGAAAATTGCCCAATTTTACGGGAAAAACTGAAGGGAGCAAAATGTTGTTTTGAAGGCCCACAGATCAATCAGAAGGTGCCACATGTCTTCAGTGGCAATGGGGACCACGGAGGATTTTGGGAAAATTTTCCAATTTCACGAAAAAGGGGAAAAAAGGTCAAAGTTTTGGCCCGTCGACCTGATTTTTGCCCTAATTTTGCCATGTTTTTTGCCCTAAATCTTCAAAGGGCCATATCTTTCGAACCAAAGCTCAGTGTTTTCATGATTTTGGTATCAATAGGAAATTTGTTGAAATCCTCTACACGATGGACATTTCAATTTTAAATTTTGATGGAGTTTTACGGGAGAAAAAATTGAAGAAACATCTCTGGCATGGAAAAATGCAGAACCGACCCCCAACCACCAAAAATTGATGAAGTATGGCATCTTTTTCTTCTCCAGCATAGCTGAATGCACTTTGAAAAATGGGATAGATTTGTGAGGGTGTCCCATCATTGCTATTTTAATGAATCTTGTTAGTGGTTGGAGTTTTCAAATCAATTTGCCTATGTTTTCTCATTTCCTTCATTCTGTTCGAGTGATAAAAGCCAGTTTTGGCTCATTTGTAAAAGGTTGTTCATCCTTCTTCTCTGCCTCTCCCTTCTTTTCTTCCCCAGGGTCAAAAATGGAGTTTGAACCTCCTCCCCTACTCTGTAATGGCATTTTTTCCTCTTACCCTATGAAAATGATGGTCTGTGCAAACTTCTGGAGCAATAAAAAACGTGTGTTTTGTGATGCATTTGTCCATCCTTGCTCATTTTTTGGTTGTTTTCTTCTTGCCTCTCTTCATTGCAGGTATTTGTGCATGTTTAGATGTTCATTGCAGGTTTTGGAGCTATGTTCATGGAGTTTTGGAACATTTTTCTGTGTGAAATCCATCTTTGGTCTGTGATGCACTTGTCCATCCTTTCCATTGCTCACCTCTCTTTGTTTCCATGGCAAGTTTTGATAGATAATCAACATTTTCCTTCTCTTGGTGTATCACCGTTTTAGTGTAGGCTCTATTTTTTCCTTGTTTTATTTCTCTCCTTATCTCCTTGGAAGTTAGATTAGGTTAGATTAGCTTGCCCTGCACTGGAATAGCTTGTGGCAAGGTAGTTTAGGAAGAGGAACCAACCTTCTCTGGAGAGCTTTCCCCATTTGCAAAGGTCCCACACTTTGGGAAAGCTCAATGTTGTGCAATCACACCAAATGACTTTTCCTTAGAAAAGTATATCCATAACTCATTTGGGGGTGTTGTGAATTTGACACACTAATAGATATTTCATCTTTTTGGCATGCAAAAAACAAACAAATCTTACACCACCGGTAACAGTTTTGGCAACCCAAGAGGTCTTCCACTTCATTTTTTTCAGGTTGGTGTGTTCCTGTTAAAAATTTCAGCCTTTGGAGGCACTTTCAAACACATCTGGTGACTCCATCTGATCAGCAACCCATCTCTGAAGTTACAGGCCCTCTTTCCATTCATTTCCATTCCTTTTTCATTCATTCTTCTTTCCATCCATTTCACTCTTTTTCCATTCCATGAAGTTGTGCAATCATGACTTCATTTCCATCATGGAATTCACATTTACAATAGTATTGCAATGTCAATTCCACCTCCAACATGTTTTACAACTCCTTCAAATCAGCATTTTGAACAAATTCAAAATCATCATGCTTACCCATATGAGCAATACCAAAATCAGTTTGGTTATGAAACATATCAAGAGCAAGGGTACGCATGCAATGATAAGAATTCAAATGGAAAATGTAGATCTTTTAGAGAAGATCCAAAAAATGGAGGCAAACATGGTGCAGTCAAGAGCTACAGCTCAAATGGAGGCTTTCAGAATTGGTTGCAGGGCACCTTATCCATGGGTTGGCCCTTTTCCAAGACACTATAGCCCTCAGGAGAAGCTAGACTTCATGATTGGGATGCTGCCCCAACTTGCACAATGGACAGTGGAGATAGAGGCCTATGAATTTGGTGCCAGAGCAACCTTGTCAATGGGTAAATCCTACACCATTATCTGGTAATTTTTCTCTCTACTCCTCAAGCAAGCACCATCTCAATTTGGGCTTCAATTTCCAAGCTTCCCATTGAATGTTGCCCCAAGTGTTGATTTCATTTCTCCATCCCCTAGTCTTCCACCTCATCTCAATTCTTCTCTCCTTTTCCCTTCCAAATAGTCATCCCCTCCAAACAAACAAGAAGTTCCACCTCCCTCCACCACCAAAAATAATTGCAAAACTAGTTGAAACACAACCCATCCCTCCTCTTGCTTTCCCAAATCCATGTTGGGAAGATAAAAATCAGAATTCCAGTCAAGGAGAACAACAAAAAGAAGAGCCCAAAGAAAAGAAGAAAAAATCAAAAGTTTGGTAAGCTTGGCTCTCAAATTTGGGATAACAAAGATCCCCTTGATGGTTAAGCCTATAGAGGAGGTAAAAGGTTGAAGAACAAGTGGTGGCCAAGGCTGATTTTATAGCAAGCAGAGAAGAAAGAAGATTAGTCATCAAGTTGCTCAGAGTGTAGTGTCCATGTTGGCACTCTACTAGAAGAAGATGTTGGTCCAATTCAAGTTGCACAATCAGCCATGGAAGAGAGCTCTGAAGCAAATCAGTCTCCATGTCCCATTGAAGAGGAGCAGATATTGGAGAGGTCAGATTAGAGTTGAATCCACTCATGCTAGAGGAAGACATCATTGAAGAGCATTCTTTGCTTTCATTTCGAAGGAATTGAAGCTTTCCAAATTAAGATGAACCTTCCAGTGATGGAGGAGGACCATATAGTTTCAAGAGGCTCCAAGTGAGGAACAGGCTATAAAAAGAACGTTCAGTTCTTCCTTCTACTTCATCTCCCTCAAGCTCTAACATGTTGAAGAGGAGTTTGATCTTTCAAACTTCATGTTTGAGGATGAGGAGAACCATGGTGATCAAATTATAGATCAGGAGGACACCATGGAAGAGGTTGAACACTTGTAAGTAGGACAACAATGATGGCAATTTATCTGTTTGATTTGGAGGATTGTTTTGATGGAGAGGAACCAGTTGAAATCACATTGTTTTCTCCTTCATCATCCATCTTCCAAACACAAGAACCTGCTGCCATGAAGGAGAGCATTCATTGCACAGCAGCCTGCACTTTATAACAGCTCTTTGGAATCAAGGTTGGAAGATTTAAATATTCCATGTTCTTCATTGGAGGAAGAAGGGAAAGAGAAGAAAAGTTCCACCATTTCTTCCACACCATTCACCCAAGAAGGTATGCAAGGAAGACTCCATTTTTGGAGAATAATTTCATAGCTATGGGCATATCAAATGGATCAGACCTTGCCCAATAAGGTATTTGGCTTCATTAGAGCCAAAGGAGGAGAAGCCACAACCAGTCATGCTTGCTTCTGAGCATGAGTAATGAGCATCAAAGTGCCAAGGATCAGTTGTCAATACCTCTTCAATCCAAATGTAGAGCA
This sequence comes from Taxus chinensis, assembly GCA_019776745.2. Taxonomy (NCBI): domain Eukaryota; kingdom Viridiplantae; phylum Streptophyta; class Pinopsida; order Cupressales; family Taxaceae; genus Taxus; species Taxus chinensis. The sequence continues at coordinate 649,408,047 of CM034156.1, forward strand.
ACTAAAAGAGGTATTCAATTTGTTTTCAGTTGACACCTTGACTAATTTGGGTAGAAGACCAGATTCTTGTTGATTTTCCACTCATACAACCAGCCATGTTCAGTGCCAAATCAGTTGCATGGCTGTCATTTTTTTAGGAAGGGAAGCTATTTCTCCCTGCCAGTTTGCAGGATTTGTTTGAGCTCCCTTTGCTCTTGGTTAGAGTAGTGTAGGTAGGTTTATTTTCAGCAGAAGAAGTGCTTTTGCACACTCTGCATGTTCCATTTAGAGAATGTATGATTTTTCAGTTTTGTACATAGTTTTTGGTGTTGTTTTGGTTGCTCTTGCACAGCCCATTTAGTGGCATTTTGGTGAAGATCAACTCCAAGTTTCAGTGGGTTTCCAAGTGGCTCAGAGGTCAGATTTTCAATAGTTCAGATCAATCAGTTTGATTATCAGGCTTGACTCCATGCCCAATGGATGTAACAAAGGCCACTGATCATTCATCTAGCAGGCAGATGACCCCTCTGAGTCGCCAAAATTGTTATCCAAAATGAGCCCCCTCTTATTTTGGCTAACTTGTCTTCATTCTTTCCTTCCTTGTGCTTCAAATTCAATTTTTACACATTTCAAGCACTCAAAAGATTCTAGAAATGGCTTCATACAGATAGATTTTTATTCCCCTTTCCAGAAAGGTAAATAAGTCCTCCTAACTCCTTGTATTTTTTGAGTTATGGCTCGGCGGAGTTTGGAGGGGAAATTTTCCCTAGGCGGGCCCGTGGAGCTTGGGAGAGTTTTTTGCCAAAGAGGCTCGGGCCGGCAGAGCGGAGAAGGAAATTTTTCCAAGGAATTTGGTGAGTTGGCGGAGGCATGGAGAGAAATTCACCACTTAGCCTTTTGGGGCAAAAGGGTTAAAGTCAAAATCTGGCCCGCAAGCCCGCAAAGGAGAATGAAGAAAAAATGGTCAAGGCCTCCGTATCTAATCAGAGAATCGACACGTGTCAACTCTAGGGGCAGCAGCTAAGGCGTCGGATCAGAGGAAATGAAGAAATTTCACCCTTTTTTGCCAAAACCAAAAATCAAAAAGGCATGAATTGGACCGCAGTCCCATCGCATCCAATCAGGATGGTGCCACGTGTACACATCCAGCGCTAGTGGCGGGAAGTCATGGAGAACCCTTGGAAAAATTTTTCCCTTTTGCGGGAAAAGGAAGCAGCAATGTTATTTTGAAGGCCCACAGGATCAATCCAATAGAAGGGTGCCACATGTCTTGGAGTGGCAAGGCCTATGGAGGATTTTTGGAAAATTTTCCAATTTCGTGAAAAGGGGAAAAAGGGTCAAGTTTTGGCCCGCCAACCCGATTTTTTTCCATAATTTTGCCATTTTTTTCCCTAAATCTTCAGAGGGCCATATCTTTCGCATCTAGAGCTGGGTATTTTTGCGATTTTGGTATCATTGGAAAGATGTTGAATTCCTCTACATGATGGACACTTCAATTTCAAATTTTGATGGATTTTTACAGGAAGGAATTTGAAGAAACGTCTCTGGCATGAGAAAAGTTGCATAAACTGACCCCTAACCACCAAAATTAATGAAGTATGAGCGCTCGTTTCTTGCTCTACGCATGGCCAAATGTATTTCTAAGTATGGGATTTTTCATGGAAACCCATCATTTTATAGGCCAATTGAATGGATCTTGTCAGTGGTTGAAGATTTCAAATCGATTTTCCCATGTTTTTTCACCTTCCTTCATTCTGTTCTGAGCGATAAAAGCCCAGTTTTAGCTCATTTTGTAAAAGGTTGTTCATCCTTCTTCTCTGCCTCTCCCTTATTTTCTTCCCTAGGGTCAAAAAATGGAGTTTGAACCTCCTCCCATACTTTGTAATGGAATTTTTTGCTTCTTACTTGTGAAATGATGTTCTGTGCAAAACTCTGAAGCAATAAAAAAACATGTTTTTGTGATGCATTTGTCCATCCTTTCTCATTTTTTGGTTTTTTTTTCTTCTTGACTCTCTTTATTGCAGGTATTTGTGCATGTTTAGTATGTTCATTTCAGGTTTTGGAGCTATGTTCATGGAGATTTGGAACATTTTCTATGTGAAATCCATCTTTGGTCTATGATGCACTTGTCCATCCTCTCTATTACTCACCTCTCTCTTGTTTCCATGGTAGTTTTGATAGATGATCAACATTTTCCTTCTCTGGTGTATCAACGTTTTAGTGTAGGCTCTGTTTTTCCTTATTTGCTCCCTCTCCTTGTCTCCTTGGAAGTTAGATTAGGTTAGATTAGCTTGCTTACACTATGGAATATCTTGTGGCAGGTAGTTTTAGGAAGAGGAACCAGCCTTCTTTGGAGAGCTTTCCCCATTTGTAAAGGTCCCACACTTTGGGAAATCTCAATGTTGTGCAATCACACCAAATGACTTTGCCTTAGAAAAGTAGATCCATAACTCGTTTGGTTATCATCCCTTAGATTGTGGAGGATGTTCTTTAGTTAGAATATTGTTCTCGGATGATTTCTTGTAGAAGCTTTTTAGGGGCAATATGTTATTTCTGCATATTTTCTTTGTTTAGGAGATTTGTTCCATGTATTGTGGAAGAGATAGAAGCTGTCCAATATCTATAAATATTTCAGCTCTCTCTTTTGGTTGTAATGCTTCATTTTATATTAATAAAATCATAGCAAGTTCCACCTTGTTTTTGCAATTTAATCTGGTTTACAGATTTCAGATCCATAACTCATTTGAGGGTGTTGTGAATTTACACTAACAATCATTTTATTTACTAATGAGAACCAAGGATCATTTAGAGATTACTCCTCTCGAAAGATTTCATCATGTTGTTCATAATCCATTTGACCAGCCAAACCCTGTTCAAAGTTGACTACACCATCCTCCACCTACAGTTCCCGTGAAAAATAACATGGTTGACCCCCCTTTCGAGAGAACCTTTCAGAGTTAACACGCATAGACCTATTGATTTTAATGACATGTAAGTTTATCCAAATGATATACCCAATGAGATTAGGATGATGTTCCCTAAGTTTCAAGGAAACAATGCTATCAGTGGTGATCATTATTTAAAGTTATTTCAAAATGTGATGGATGATTATGAGGTTGAGTTTGAGGATGTATATGTAAATTTATTTATACACACTCTAGAATAATATTATCGTGCATGGTTTAAAGCCTTGCCTGGTGGATTAATTGATTCATGGTAGGAGATTAAAAATGCATTTGTAGTTCGTATGGTGATCGAGCTGATCCAATGTTTTTGTTGTCTAAGTTTAAAAAAATTCAATACGAATCCCAACAAGTGTGTCTAAGAATCCAATACTAGATTCAATAAAACCCTAACGAGGTTTCCCAATAATATAAGTCCAAGTGACGAGTCTTTTCTTGTTAAGTACTCGGACGCACTTGATAAGAAGGCAACATACCAGTTAAGAGAGAAAAATCCTCAGACCTTGAGACAAGATTTTACCATGGCTATCCAAATCAAGAATAATATTAAAGATATTGGGAAGCCACCAAAGAGGGAGGGTGTGAAGTTGGTTAACCCATAGAAGCCTCTGACTAGTAAGATAATTGACTTTGAAGAAGTTGTCAAAACTTTGGCAGGGGATGTTAAGGAAATTTATTATAAATTGGCATGGGTTGAAAAGGGATTGTCTCCCAATTCTTAGAATTAGTATTAGAATGTCAGACACAATATATTTGGCAATCAAGCTAAAGGGGGTTTCAGGGGAGAGGATAGAGGAAAATCACCTATGGTTCACACTGGTAAGAAACAAAAATTTTAGAGATAAAAAAGTAGTTCTTGAACATTTAGTGGGAAGAGTAACTGTTATTGAGGAAGAAAATGACGTCGATTAGTGTGACAAATGCTTATTTCCCCATGTTTCTTGTGATCCACCGGCAGATGATGAAAGTGATGATGTGTATTTTATTGATGTATGCATGATGGAATGCCAACCAGAATGTGAGTGAGATGTATCTTCTACTGACCTCCTTTGTGCCCACATTGTGGTTGACTTCTGGACTTGTGTTGATAAGGTTAGGTCCCTCCTATTGAAATTAATGTTGAGGATGCTATGGCCTAATCTCTTGAATTGCCTAATTATTATTATGAGTATTTAAGATCCTTGATGATCAAGAAATATGATGGTAACTGATGGGTCATTGTAACTTCCAATCATTTAATAAACTTGTTCAAACGTTGATGTCATTATAAACCAAGGTTGTGTTCAAGGTTGTATGCAGAGAAGTGATATGAAACTCAGTACTATGGTGGTTCTCTCTTTTTGGGGGGGTTTGTTTAGTATTGTTCCTTGTTCTACACTACTCGACTATGGAAAGAAAATACAATTCTAAACTACTGAAATGGAAAACAAAATATAGAAAGTGCATTTAATCTACTGAAACAACGTTGTTGGAATGAAATGATTTTAAAAGGAAATGCTTGATCAATTGAAATAGTTTCTCAAAGGAAATAATAGTAAGGAAATCTACTAAAATAAGGAAATACAATATTTCATTCAAATAATCATTCAAACCAAGATACTAAAATTGAAACTCAGTAAATATAAAGATCATGCATGGAATACCAATCCTCCAATCTCCTCAGTTGAGTGGGCCCTTTCTCTCCTTCGGGATTAAGACTTTTAGCACAAATAAATACTCAAAATAACATAGATTATATTGATCCAAACAAGTTTATCACATACTCTGGAAATTTAAAATAACTATCAATTGATATAATATTGTATACAAAAAGCTCGAAAAGCAAAGTAACAATTTTAGGAGGTTTCTTATAGACATGACTAAGTACAACAAGTGTCATGAATATAAGAAAAAAACTAACTAATAACAACCTCATAAAGATTCAAGGACACCCTATAGTTCTGCTAAAAACAGGGGTCCTTGTTTGTAGATTGTTATGAGTAAATATTCCAAAATGTCGTAGTGGCAAAAGACTCGGTCCCCTTGGCTGCAATGATCAAAAGTGGTAGAAAATGTGCCTTATCAATCTGAACATGTCATAAAATCACTAAACAAGGCAGTTAGTAGGAGTTCCATCGATCCTTAGTTTACATGAGACAAAATAAGGAGAAATGCATCACTTTTACTTTGGATACAACTATTTAGAACATCCCCATGCATTAATTAATGTATTTAGGAGAAAATTATATAGTTATATGGATGTTATAATAAGTCAATTCATGGACTCATCCCCGGGTACATATAATTTTTGCGCAACGTGTGGTGATCAACATCCACCTTGTCCGCATAAAACTTTATCTTCCACACATCGAAGAACATGTTCATAGATGCTTAAAAATACCTTGTTGTGAAAGTAAAAGGGATTTTACACCAAGGGCTCTTGCCACCAGTCTTCAAATAAAATCTCCCAAGGTAGAAGTGTTGATACACTGTAAATTCTACTTTCCCTTCCAAGACTGAGGGAAAATCCCTTGGAATGCACCACTCATGCTTGAATGCCTCATGCATTTGCCTATACCATCTATCCACCATTAACTTGTAGGCATTATTAATCCCATCATATGTGTCCTCAGCGAATCTCTTTGTGAGGGACTTGTTCTCCGGGGGATACTTCCACATATTGTCATTCAGTCCATTTGGTACACCGATTTTTGAAAAGACAATCAAAAGGAGGATGACACCCCAAGTTATTTTATCTCTCGCCCTCAGCAATGAAGGACGCCATGTTATAAGTTTTTTTTTTCTATCTTCTATGCAATATGGAGCCACCTCTTATTGAATTTTGTTCATCTCTCTTGTGCCCCCAACTTGCAAGTAACCAGACGAGCGAAAACCCTTACAGTAGGATTAGATACTTTAATGATGTCCATCACACAACCTCCTCTCTGATACTTCAAGGCAGCAACAGTGGCCTCCACTCCAACATCATTCTCCAAATTTGACTCTATCTCTATTCCCAAACTCCACAAACAAGTGACTCTTCCAATAAACTACATGATGAGGTGCATCCTTCTTCCTGAAAAATAGAAATAGTCCTCATGGACTCGTGACATAATCCATTGATAAAAGCACTCGGGTTGCCAAAGTAAGGTAGCTCATAGAGCTGGAAAACGTCGCATGCTCCCCCAAGTCCTTTTGTACCTTATAGTCATAAATTAACTTCTCATCTAGAGTCCTCTCATCTATTTTTTCGTACTATTTCATTCTCCATCTCATGCTCATTTTCATCTGAGCGATGATTGCAGTCACTAACCTTGTGTTTTATCAAGTGAGACTCCCATTTTTGCCCCATAATCACATCCTCTACATATTGCATTTCCAAATACCACTCCTCTAGCATGTCCTCAACTTCGGGCGTATTTCCCTTTCCTTTTTCTTTTCCCTTAAGTGAGATAGTGGATGCCTTTCTTGGTGCCACAGCTTTGACTGCACAAGGTTTTACTTCAGAACTCAAAATTTTTTGCCCTAAGTGCTCAATATCCTTCATCCACGCCAAATATTAACTTTTTTTCCTTCCTTTCTCTTAAAACTTCGTGTCTCTCAACCAACCTTGTGGTCTCTTTTAGAATTTATAACCTAATATATTTTCAAACCCTTAACTCCAAAGAATACAAACCCTAACCTATTGAACACCAACTTCCATTCCTTCTCTGCGCTCTAAACTTCCACCTAAAGGAACTTCACAACTAGGCCATGTGCTTTCTCAATCTTGGTTGCTTCGATTTCTTGAAGTTTTCTTGCAAATTTGCACTCTTCAAATGCTCAAGTTATTCACAAGGGACGGTGAAAATGAACTCTCTCCAGTGCCCCTTTTATATATTTCCAAATTTCATCACAATATTTTTTCCTCACCTACCACCATGCTGCATATTTAAATATGATTTTTTCTTTATCTGTGCTTTACTATTTATTTTTTTTTTGTGCACGGTAGTCATAACCTTTTGGCACGATTACTACTTCCGGGTTACAAACATCCTTGCATGCACTTCCCTATACCGCAACACATCTTACCATGTGCCATATACCAAGTAGCTCATCCTACTACTACCTACCTTATGTTACACTTGTGTGGCTTCTTCCTTATGTGGTCTTTAATTCTGAGTGATTTTTTAGACACCAAATCAATCATCAACACTTGCAATACCCTTTCGTTTTCCTTATGTGCACCCATAGCTAGCATCATCCCTTTGTTAAACCCTGGTCATTGGTGTTGTCATTGATGTCAAGTGGAATTGATGGAAAAGGATTGAATGGTGAAGTGAGGATCTATAAGGGACATAAATGTTGATTGGTAGTTCCTTCTAATGATGATTATAGCCCAGAAAGAGAGTTCAGGGTGGTTTCAATGTTCTGTAGGCTTGGTCAGTGATGTAGAAGTCCACTGGAGGTATAGTACATGGTTGGTAAACTTGGTACATGTGTTATATAGGTCACACATGAGGGATTATAGCATGGGAAAGAGATTCTTGAGTAAGTAATAGGTCAAAGGTTTGGAATCACAGTTGTATCTGGCTCATTTAGGCCTAGTTCTAGTGCCTAATGAGGTGTAAGAGCTGAAATGTAGGTCATGGAAAGAGTAGGTAAGCATGGTAGGATCAATAGAATGTTGTATAGGACATATTTGAGCATCATAGCAAGGTTTATTTTAGCTCTTGGAGGAAAAATTCAAAACTTCATCAAAACTGCCCTTGAGGATTAACAATGAATTTTGAGGTAAATGAGATAGTTATGAGTTGTAGAGGAAAAACCTATGGCTAACCAACATGTATGGAATTTGTATAAGGGTGTCTTATTTTAGTGCTTCATGCCAATTTTAATCAAATTTTGAAATGGGGATTTAAATTTATTCAAGTTTTTCTAAAATTTCCCTCTTAAAAGAATGCAAATTGAGCACCTGGCTTCTTAGCATCCAAAAAACATTGTAGAGCCAGATTCAAATAAATCATAGAAGTAATTTTTTAAGAACAATCCGAGCATGAAATTTTGCAATTTTTTATTAGGGAAATTGGTTGAGAAACAAATAAGTTATGAGCATTCTTCAGACAAGGGTTTTCTCTCTTTAGGTCTTCCTTTTGAAGTGAAAGGAATAAAATGTCTTAGTTGACCTCATAATGGACTTGGATTGTTATGAACACTCCTCAGAAGTGGAGTAAGAAAATTTATAAGTTAGGATGGTAACATATTTGATATTCAAGTCAAACTACTCTGTACCAGTGTGCTCTTGGTGTGCAAAATGCTAGTCATACTGTTCAAACTTGAAGACTACAAATGTTCTCTCTGTAGAAGGAGGAAATGTAAAAGGTGGGCTCATAGTTTATGAAATTATTGAAGTTACTAAAAGTCATATTTTGAGATTTCCCAGTCCAAGTTTATTTTTACAGTCAAAATGACTCTTGATCTAAGCTAAGCTCATTGTAGTGCTTGAAAGAGGAATCTAGTGGGTATGCAAATAGTTAAGCTGAGAAATGAAATTTAAATCACATTTTACATGTCAAATATGATTTGATGAAGCCTAAATTATGATATTAGGATGAATATTGAGGTTTAGAACTTTGTGCTTCTAAACTATCCTGAAGAAGTCTATCTAGAAGTCTGAGCTCTGAGGTGAGACTGTAATTTGCTCTTCACAAAACTCTCACTCAAGTAGATGGATATAATTGATTGGTTGTCATTTGAAGAACTCATGTAGTTTTGGAACAAATAATTAGTGAAATGAAGGTAAGGAAATTTGAATGTAAGACTGTTCTTGGTGTCCTAAAACTAGAAAACATAGTCATCCAAAAGTTTGTTCTTTCATGAATGTTTTTTGAGTTGATGAGTCACAGTTGGAAGGTGTGAAAATACTACTCTCTAAATGTGCTAAATATTCCAGGGGAAAGTTTTCTTATTAAGAAAATCATTCTAATCCTATAGACTGTATCAGATCATATCATGTAATAGATTAAGTGACAAGTGACAGTGACATCAAATTTTGAACATATCTTACTTTTCCTTGTAGAAGAATACTTGGAGATTGCATAAAAATAATCTATTAAAGTGTTTGTTCAACCATGAAAGATCAAGAATGAAGCAAATGAGGTGAAAGGATCAAGATGGAAGAATGAGGGTTTGGTCTCTAAAACCCTAGTTGTACACTATTCCAAAGAATGAGCTAGACAAACCAGGTATGGAAGAATATTAAGTAGTTTATGAACTTGGGAACTAAGTAATCACCTTCCTCTCCCTCTTATGGATGCTCCTATAGTCACAGTTGGTTGATACTACATAAGATTCATTCATTCCTCTCATGAGTGCAGTAAGAGTGTGTTATGAGTTGAAGCTTATGACTTGAAGATGTTTCTTTGTGTATTGAATCTCTAAGCATGATAAGTAAGCAAGTTCTTCTAAATTATCATGTTCTTGCTAAAAATCCAGTGGATGCAAGTGCTTTAAATATAATGAGTTGCAAGTGCTCTGAGATGATTGGACAAGAATATGAATGCTCACTTTAGAACCTACAGATGAAATTTTCTGTGTGATTTTTGATCTTCTGAGCATAGCAAGTGGTGAGATGCTTCATTGACATCATGATTATAATAGTAAAGGTGTAAATGGTATTCTTCTCAGTAATGTGTTATGGTATTAGGGAATGTAAACAAGTATTATTTATGAACAGTGAATGTGATCTAGACATTTGAAATCAACAAGTGATCTAAATATTCTTCCTATGATACTTCAAGTTCTTGAACGAGATCTCTATAACTTCCTACAACACTTATGCTTTGATCTTAAGCTTGAAATGGAGTGATATTCACTTGCACAACTGTAGTGAATAGTTCATGCATCTATCTCTTGCATATGACTTAGAATGAAGAATATAACATAAATAGTGGAGTATAAGACTTAGTGGAGGTTAGCAGAGACTGTCTAAGATGAAGTTCAATTTGTCCCTTATTGAAAATTATCTTGAAATAATTCATGCAAAATAAGTGCACAAACCAGGTGAACTCCTGAAACTATTCTTTGTATTTTCAAAATGAAGAATATCAGGAGCTCTATGAGCTATAAGAAATGAAAATAACACTTCAAGAGTTGTTTGCATGTTATTTGTAATAGTTACATCTTTTGATTACCCCTGAAAAAGTAAAATTTGGTCAGAAGATAAGAGTTTGCTCGCCAAAGTAAAAGATAACACATTGTAACTGATTGTTACTAGTGTCTGTTAGGTTTTTGACTAAAATAATTGGTGGTGTAACTTACTGTGAGGATTGCCATGGACATATTTATTGTTTTTTATACATGCATAAGTTTTAAAAATTTAGGGGAAATGAAGAGAAGAGAATCTGACAAGACAAGGGTCATCATAACAGTTATCTTTGAAGTCTATTCATTTTTTTGAGCCTATGACCAAGAAAGAAGAAGATGAACAATTTTTCAAATGGAATTCAAATGGTTTTAGGTTGATTTTTTTTGTTTTGTAAAATATAGTTCGAGAATGTTGGCATGAAGGGTAAGTAGTGTGAATGTAATGTTGTATGTATAGGACATATATAAGAAAGGTGTGTGAGTAGTTAGATATAGAAGATATATAATTAAGAAATAATAGGGGAAGAATTAAAATAGAAGAAATTTAAGGATGTATGTGAGATGAAAATGAAAAGTATTTGAAAACTTTGATGGAGTAGATGACAAAGATACCTTGTGAAAAAGGAGAAATTTAGAAGTTGTGAAGTATCAAGAATGCTTAAAGTAGGAGATAGAATTCTGGATACATGTGATTAAGTGGACAGTGAATGATGCAAATACATTGGAATTATGAGTAGAAGTAAGTGTGATAGAAGACCAAAGTGCAAGTGAATGGTAAATAGAGACATGAAAGAGTTACAAAGATAGATGTTTGTAATATAAATTTGATGAAGGGTCAGCTAGATGTATATATGAGTGTTTTGTTTACATAAGAGGTTCATTTGCTTTAAGTCTAGATATCTGACTTATGCTTATAAACTATCCATGAGAAGATAATTCAATTGAGTAAGATTGCAAATGCATGATAATGGTTGTCTAGGTGCTTTAGAAGAAAGTGTATCAGGAGCTGATTTGAGAAGATATAAGAAAGAAGATGAAATGAAATAGGACTAATGAAGTTGTGCCTTAGATTATATTTAATGATCAAGACAGAGAAAGATCAGAGATCAGTTGAGAATAAATAATTGAGCATGAAAGTGTGCCAATCTAGTTGTCACTATCAGTTGTTTAAGACAACATTTTTGTGTGACAAAATATTGTTTTAAAAGTCTAAGTTACATCTTAGCATATACGGGGATGAAGCCTCCTTGTAAGTAGTGGCTTATAGAAGATCAATTATAGCTGGTTAAATTGTAGGGGGTTGAAGCCTCCTTGTGAGTTGAATCTCACTAAAGGTCAGTTGTTGAACCACATTTTGGAGTTGCAGCTCCAGGTTGAGTTGAAGCTCAACCTTGAAATTAATGTAAAAAATATAGGACAGTTTGGTCCTAAGAAGAGTTCTTGGTTTCAATGGGTTTTTTCCCAATTGGGTTTTCCACATTAAATTTTGTGTCTCTATGTGTTCTTTCCTGTTATTTGCTTGTGTATGATTTCTCATGTTCATCATAACAAGATTAAGGAAATGGAAATATATGTAGAAGTTTTATTAGACACTGATTCATCACCCCCCTCTCAGTGTTCTAGTTTCCAACGCCCTTTATACCGAAGCGCATAAATTTGTACCATCTTCACAACAAGTCCCAATACCATTTAACTCCTTTTTCGTGTGCTTACAACTTGGTTTACCTAACACTAAAAGTATGAGTGGTCCTCTACACATCTCAATAAGTAGTAATTAAGCTTCTTGTGCAAAAATGTTCTTATTACAGACAAAACAAGAAAGACAAAAACAAAACATGAAAGGAAATATAATCTAAGTGGAAATACTTCCTTATTACAAACATAAACAAGTTTATTTATAGTAGGGCTTCAACTTAATCCCATTGAAAGTAACTGGGAAACATGGTGTGATCCGGTGCCTGCAATTGACATGGGCCTATTTAAAGTATCTTGGTCACTAAAAAGGGTCCCAAGCAATGCACCTTGAACTTCCCTAGGTGGCGTGCAAAATTGGAGTCATACAAAAGGACCATTTTCCAACTGCAAAAGATATAGTTCTTGATGTCCTTATCATGTCAAGCCTTTTATCATACCTTCTTCAGTCTTCTGGCTCCAACATGCATAATGGTGGCACCTGTTCATCTAGTTGCATCAATTTATCAATATGCTCTTCCACCTTTTCATCTGACAAATCACTCTTGCATATGCAATACGCATGGATGGTAACAAGAATTCCATAGGTAGTACCACCTATGTACCAAACACCAACTAAAACGGTGTGGTCTTATTCAACCTTTTATATGTGGTCATGTAAGCCCAAAGTACAGTTAATACTTTATCCTCCCAATGCTTTCTTCTAACATCACAAATCTTTGTCAAAGTTTATCCCAAGATCTTGTTGAAAGCTTTAGCAGTGACCATTAGCTTAAGGGTGATAAGGGGTAGTTTTATGGTGTGCCACCATAAACTCTACTAGAAAAATTGTGATTGTCTCATTCAAGAAATGAGTTCCTCTATCACTGGTCAATATTAATGGACAATCCATACATGTTAATGATGTTTTCCCAAAGGAACCTCACTGATATATGGTTACAATACAATATTTTCGTAGGTGCATCCTCTGCCCACCTGGTCAAATAATTTAGTGCATGTAATTATGTAGCATGATCTAGTCCTGTGCACGGGTGGTGTAATAGGTCCTACAAAATCAACAACCCACTTCTCAAAAGGTTTTGCGCTCGCTATAGGTCACAACAACATTTCATCTCTACTTCCAGGCTTGCCAAGTTGCATTGAAAATGATCACATGCTTTGACAAAATCCTTGGTATCCTTGTACAATGTCTCCCACCATAAGCCAGCTAGAAGGATCTTGCACACAGTTGCATCTGATGCATAATGTCCTCCTATGTAATACCTCCATGAGCTTCCTCCATAATTTCCTTCATGCTCATGCTTCAAAACACACCTGTGCAAGACCTCATCGTGACCCATCTTATACAAATATCCTCCAATGAGTTGATAAGGCACAACTCAAATAGAAAGTTGCTTCTTTTCTAATGTTTTCATCCCCTCTGGCACAAGTTCAGTGTGTAAAAATAGTGCTAATATCTTCTTGATCTACTGGGCACGTGATTCAACCTAAATAACTATGCATCAGGCATAGTATATCCTCAATACTCTGCATGTCCTCTCCAAAATTGATCCTTGATAAATGATCAGGTCCCAAATTTCTCTTTCCTGGCTTACAATAACTTGAAAATTAAACTCTTAAAAGAGAAGTATCCACTGACAGATGTGCCCTTGCAAAAATAGGCTTGTTGACCAAGTATTTCAATGTCATATGATTTGTGTAAAATATGAATGGGGTGGCCAACAAGTACTATTGAGAATTTATGAAGCACGTAGATCATATACAATGCCTTACACTCTATTGTAGTATAATTCTACTCTGCTGGTGTCAACTTAATACTTACAAAACATATGGGATGATCCACATTACCCTCTCCAGGTTGCACCAAGACTGTACCAATTGCCATACCAGAGGCATCAACATGTACATGAAAGGGTTTGTTCCATGAAGGGAAGCACAAGATAGGAGTAATAGTCAATATTTCCTTCAAGGTTTCAAACGCCTGTTGTTGTGCGTCACCCCAATAAAATTTTCCATTTTGCCTTTGAGCAATTCTTCCAGGGGCACAACAATCTTTACATATCCTTTGATAAATTTTCTATAGTAACCAGTATGCCCCAAAAATCCGTGCACTTCACTTTGGTTGGTAGGTTCCTCTAATCCCAAAATCACTGCTATCTTAGCTGGATCTACCAACAATCCATCCTTGCAAATAATGTGCCCAAGAAAAGTGCCAAAGGGTGTAGCAAAAATACACTTCTTAATGTTAAGAGAGATGTTTAATTGCATGCACCTCTCAAACATGAGCCTCATATTATCACAGTGATCCTTAACCAGCCCATAGACAGTCCAATCATCTAAGATAAACCTATAAGAACTTGTGAATGAAGTCATGAAAATCCTGCACAACTATGCACAAGAATATTATTGGCACATTCTTTAAGCCAAAAGGAATCACAATGTATGTAAAACTTCCCCATTCAGTGGCGAAGGTAGTCTTTTCCCTATGATCCTCGTGCAATGTGCATCTTGGTGATAACCTGAGAACCCATCTAGTGAAGGAGTAGATCTCACACCCTACAACTCCCTCGAGTATTTCTTCTGTGAATGGCATAGGAAAAGGATCTATAACACATGAAGCATTAAGTTCCATGTAATCTACACAGATCCTGATCCACCCATCCTTCTTGATGCTAATAACCATAGGGCTAACCCACTCAGACTCCTCAATTGGTTCAATGATTCCATACTTAAGCATCTTATCTATTTCATCTTTGACCTTCATGCGCAGGTTCGGGTTCATCATATAAGGCCTCTTCCAAACGAGAGCATGCCTTCTTTCAACTTAATCTTCATCTCTCCCAATGAGGGGTGCACACCTTTCAACTCATGGTAACCTCTTGGAAATAAGTCCTGGAAGTCATGCAATAGCTCAATGATCTTTGTTACCTCTTGTTCTTACTAGTAGTCTCCAATGATGGCTTCCTTAGGTGCATCCTTCAGTGCCAATATTGACCTTCTTTGTCTTCATTGGAGCATGGTACACGTGTGCCTTTTCATCTACAGTATTTCATTACCTTACACGCACACCCTCTGTGTGGCTAATATCCAAATTCTCTACCTCTTCATCATCAATAAGGTATACTAACTTCCCTTTCTCTTTTTCTTTCCAGGAATGGCCCAGTTGCATCTCCTCTATTTCTAAGTGTATCCACGTGTGCCTCAGGATCAAGTTCTCCAAGTAACTGAAGCATGAGCTCCTTTGCTTTCATGTTATCCCCCATTTTATGTGCTTCATGCTCAAGATGCACTTCATGATCTGCAAAGCCTTCATGTACTAGAGGTTTATTAGAAAATAATCAAAAGTGTGAGCCATACCTTCAGTCATATCTCATGCCAGCTTGCAGTTTCTTTCTTGAGCTCAACATGCACATACCATGCCCATGCACATCCGTGTAGAGTGGAATAGAACTTATGTACCCAAAGATATGGTGGTAAAGCTTCCTGACCTTGTGTCCATTGTCTCTCATAGTTATGAATGTGTACCAAAGTAAGGAGTCTTCCCATCATACTCATGTACAAGTGTAGGCACATTGTTCTGAGTAAACCTTGTTGAAAAGGTGATTCTCACTTCTCGCCAGCCCAACAAGTTATCTTTATGTGTCACCCACCAATGCATTGTTGTTCCATGCAACGTATAAACCAGCATATTCCTTATATCACCTTCATTCTTCCATTGTTCCTCCATGGCACGTAAGAAAGATTCTAGGATTTTCTTCACCAGTATACCTAGGTAACTGAGTTTTTCCCAATGCACCTAATCATGCACGGCCTGATCATCCTGGTTACTCTCCCCTTCATCTCATGCCCAACCATTTCATACATGTCATGGGCCCAATTATATACAAGCAACATTGGTGGTATCACTAATTGATTATGTGTCTTCCCACTGAAGTATGCCTTCCTTAGAGGGCTCCACATTCTCAGGATCACACATTGTGTGTGAGTAAATCCTATTCAACTCTTCTTCACTCACTGGCTCAGTATAAGGTGTATCCTTCACATCATCATGGGTATGATTACGTGCTCTTCCTTGTTCTCAAATATGATATATCTCTTGTTGAAATGCAGGTCAGCATTGTTTGCATAACACCAAGGATGCCCAAGTAGTGCTGGAAAATATCTTACCTTCAGCCAACTCCAATACTTCAAAATCTCCTGTAAACTTGGCTCCTTGAATGGTAATTGAAGCATCCTTCAAAACCCCAATAGGCATGGCCCTTGTTTTATTTAGCCATATACAACACATTAAATATGGTTGTAATGGTGGTCTTCCCATCTGATTCCATGCATCCAAAGTCAAGACATTCACCTCAGTGCTTGTGTCAATCAAAATGTTACTCACCAACCAACCATCAATCACTGCATCCAATGTGATTTCTTTGTCATACTCATGGTTATGTGGTGGTAAATTTCATGTAGTATATGTCACTCTCACACTCAACTCCATGCATGGTACCTTCTTGTGCACAACCATTCCCTAGTAGTGGGATGATATTCTCTTGCCACAACATCTTACATACCTCCTTCAGATCATCTACATCTTTATTGGAAGCTCGATATTCTTTGCAGTTCTCTCTCATGCCCTACTCCTTCAAGCATTATATCTCACCTTGCAGCTCTTTGATGACCCCATAGTCTCTTAGTAGACCTCCTTCTGATGACAACATCTAGATACTTGGACATGTATGATATCTTCTCTCCTGATGAGTGGTTTAGCTTTAAGAGGCTCATGCTCGCATGTTGCTTTGGCTACATGAGTAGTGACCAACAAGGGTTGTAACTCAGGATCAGGCATCTTCTTTAGGAGTCCATTTCTGTCTTCACACGTTGTACCTTGATCATCCCCGTGCCTTTTCCTTCTTCTTATTCTTACACATGTGCTCATAAAGTTTAGGGAAGTCCTCAACCTTATGTTGTTTTCCACAATACGCACATACCAGATTCTGGGGACACTCACATTGGTAATGATATGGGGATCCACAAGTGTAACAAGTTCCATGTAAATATACCTCTACCACCACGACCTCTGCTCCTATATCCTCCTCAAAATCCACCTTCACCACTGTTGCCCTTCAGTGGGTTGAGCTTCATTGCACCTGAGAACTACTTGCCACAATGGTTTTCCATAATCCAGTCTCACATGCCTCATGAATTTGATCTATCAACTAGAAATCCTTTGTATCATGAGTGTGTGCATCAAAAATCTTGTAGTACATGGATACATTCTTCATCATTCACATGCACTTACAAGAGAGGGAAATTCTAGAACATCATGATTCTTGTTGGAAAATCTCACAAGATTGTAACAATTGCATGTACAGTCCTGCGTGGACAACTATCCTTTGTATGTCCCTCAAATTCATAGTCAGTGCACCATATACCACTACATGTGTTTCATGTGTTGAATTGGCAAGAAAGCTTCTCCAACTGCTTAGCCATAACTGCTATTTGTTCCTCAAGAAAAGGGCTCACTCTAGTATCAACACTCCCAACTACTTCAATGCATAGATCTACTTCCAAGGCCTCACATGGATCTGCATATGTCTTATGAGATAGGGCCCTTCAAAATGGAGTCAACAACCCTCCAATGAACCATTGTGCATGTTGAATTGGGTGAATATCATAAGATAATTTAGATAATAGAGTCTTAAAATGCACATCATACTCCCTCACACTTTTAGACAAACCTTGTTTGATGTCCTTGAGTGTGCTAATACTCTACTTTTCAAACTTTGGAATGTGAAATTCAACAAAAAATGTGGTACATAATGCATCATAGTCCATTGCAGTCTAGTGTGGATCATATTTTCTATACCAACTGTGTGCACACCCTTGAAGTGTGGTGGAAAATTGACTTGCCTTTTGATCTAGGGCTGTAATACCCTTTGCTCTCCATAATAATTCACACTTATGCACATGTTCCATAGCATCCTCCACACCTCTATACTTTGGCAAGTGAAGAGACATCTCAAAGAAGATTGAGGTGTCTGTTGTTGTGGTTGTTGAGGTGGTGTCTGTTGATATTGATTCGGAGGTGGTTACGGTGGGTGTGGACCCTACCCTGGATTAGGACCAAATCTAGATCCTGAACCTCCACAGGATTTCCTCCATGCGGTGGCTGACCTGAACCTCCTGAGCCTCCTACGCTGCACACCACAACTGACCTATGGTCCTGTAGATGAACTCCCTTATGTCCCAGTTGTGGTACTTAATTAGACACCCACTGTTCTGTGTTTGCCACACCTATAGGATTACTTCCAATGGTCTGTGTGCCAACACTCTGTCCTAATGAAACTCCTATAAAGACTCCTCCAAAATACTCACGAAACACTGGCACCTGTTGCACTGCCATGTGTGTTCCTTAGTCTGATGCACTTCCTGAGTTAACATGAAATTATATCTACATGTATCTCTTTTTCCACGTGGGGATACTTCTTGCTTACCTTCACTATGATTCCCTTCAACAACTACCTCTGGATCTAGAACACCTTGCACAAGGGCTAGGTAGCCAGGTTGGTTCAGATGCACACTTGTGGTCCTCATTCTCTCCTTCTGATGCACTCTCATCTGAAGTCGATGGGGTATCTCTACTACACTTTCCCAATGTTGGGAGGACATGATGTTGTGGCTCCTCATCTTCCACGAGGGTCTCAAAACCTTCACTAGTCATCATTCTTCTCGACAGTAGCACTGCATCAATTTCCCTCTCTCATGCTTCATTATACTTGAGTCATCTCTCTTCTCTCTACCTTTATTTTACCAGGGCCACCCATCCTTCTCCACACCTTCTCCTGCCCCTGCGTGTAGTGGGGATTTAGCTAGCCATAGGTAATCTTTCCAATCCATATTCTATCATCAAGATCTTGATAGCTAAAGGTATCACACGCAAATAAGATCCTCTGGGCTTGCACAAGAACTTGAACTTCTTCTTCCTTAGGGATAAGAATACATGGAAATCATGTATACTCCAATTTATAGTTATGTAGCACACCTTCCCACCAATGATCCATAGCTCTAGTCCACATCTCAGTTGAATAAAAAAGAGTCTGGTAGTCTTCATGCACGTCCAAACTCTTGGGCAGTAAATTTTATTTGATGCTGTAAGCTTCCAACCACTAGTACAACTCTACCAGGAAAAAGTTGAAGAATGTCTCATAAAGCAATCATAAAGATTATCTTCCACCCACTTTCACGCATTAAAATAGGTCCAGTGTTATATCTTGTGAAAATGCATCTTGGTTGTCTTCTACCCAACTCTCAATACTCTCCAAAGACAGTTGATATGCCATCTGCATGCAACATCCTGGAGAAAAATTGAAAAGAGGTCCCGACAATGGAACCAAAATGTAGTCTTTTATTACCCAAACACATTAGCTATGCATTGGCACTTCATCCAGACAGATATGTAATGCTCACTGAAGCACCCACAACCACCAGGTCCCTCCTTTATTATGCTTGATCAAGATGTTAGCATGCATGTTCATATATTAATAACCAAGACATTCATTCATACATAGATAATCATCATCAACCATGTCAATTTGGAAACACATATAATAAGGAATACTTAATCAATGTAAAATGAATCAAGATCAACTTACCATTAAGTCACCATTTCCATTACATCAACTATCATTATCCAGCCACAAGTATCCATTACAAACCATAATTCATTACATTACAAAAGCTGAATACATATGACTCTCGTACAGACTGTACAAATAGCTGTGCAAGACCATGCACGCAAACATCAAACCCTAGATCTGCGTCATAACAACATAACTATGTTCTCTTACATACATTGTCCATACTACTTACTAAAATAATACATCATATATATATATAGGGGTGGGGACTTTACCCTTCACCGCCCATGCACTCTCCTAATAATAAGCATCCTCAAAAAAAATATATTGCATGTTTTTTCTTTTATGTCAATAATATATTACCCAAATTATAACACTTTCTTTAATCCTATTATTAGTTGGCCCTTGCATGTTTCCCTTCTTTCTCTTCGTACATTTTCTTTTTCCAAATATAACATTTTTTTAGATGACAAGTCATCATGCTTTTATCCTTTTCTTGGTCTGCACTCAAACTCTGCTTTTCCTATTTTTAGCTATAATATTTTGTAAATTCCCTGACCAACACTAGGTACATTGGTGAAGAAAAGCCTGAATCTTTCTTGTGCACCATGGAGAACCATTGGCTGAATGAAGGTGATAGAAGGAATATGTTGGTCTATACATTGCACATGGAATATTAGTGCACTAGTTGGTGGGAAATACATAGGGACAACTTATTCGGTTGGTGAGAAGTGAGAATCACCTTTTCAACAAGGTTTACTTGAAATAATGTACCTACACTTATACATGAGTATGATGGGAAGGCTCCTTATTTGGTACATGTCCATAACTATGAGAGATAATGGGCATAAGGTCAGGAGGCATTACCACCATCTCTTTGGGTACATAATTTCTATTCCACTTTGTGTAGATGCACATGTGTGTGGTATGTGCATGCTGAGCTTAAAAGTAAGAGACTACAAGTTGGCAAGATATGATTGAAGGTATGGTTCACACTTTTGATTATTTTTCTAATAAGCCACTCTAGTACATGAGGCTTTACAAATCATGAAGTGCATCACATTGGGGGATAACGCAAAAAATAAAAGGAGATCATGCTTCAGTTACTTGGAGAGCCTAGATCCTGAGGTGCATGTGAAGATACATTGGAAATAGAAAGAGATGCAATTGGGGCATGCCTGGAAAGAGAAAGAAAAGGGGAAAATGGTATACCTAATTGATGATGAAGAAGTGGAGAACTTGGATATTATCCATACAGAGGGTGTGCGTGAGGTAATGGAAATTATAGATGAAAAGGCACACACATACCATTCTCCTATGAAGACAAAGAAGGTTAATATTAGCATTGAGGATCCACCTAAGGAGGCTATCATTAGGGATTACTGGTCAGAACAAGAGGCTACAAAGATCATTGAGATTTTGTGTGACTTCCAGGATCTTTTCCAAAAGGTTATCATGAGTTGAAATGTGTAAGCATACCCTCATTGGGAGAGATGAAGATTAAGATGAAAGAAGGTGCACACTCTGGTTTAGAAGAGGCCTTATAGGATGAACTCTGAACCTACACATGAAGGTGAAAGAAGAAATAGACAAGATGCTTAAGTTTGGAATCATTGAACCAATTGAAGAATCTAAGTGCGTTAGTCCCATGGTGATTAACATCAAGAAGGATGGGAGGATTAAGATCTATGTTAGATTATAGGGAACTTAATGCCTATGTGTCATAGATCCTTTTCCTACTATATTTCACCAAGGATATCCTTGAGGGAGTTCATAGGGATACAAGATCTACTCTTTCATTAATGGGTTCTCAGGATATCACTAGGTGCACATTGTGTGAGGATCAGGAGAAGACTACCTTTCACATTAAATGGGGAGTTTTTGCATATACTCTGATGCTTTTTGGATTGAAGAATGAACCAACAGTGTTCTCACGTCATAGCTGTGTAAGTATTTCATGAATCTTCATCCATAAGTTTTTGTAGGTTTATCTAGATGCTTGCAATGTTTATGGGTTTTAAAAGATCACTGTGATAATCTGAGGCTCATGTTTGAAAGATGTAGGTAGTTAAGCATATCTCTCAATATAAAGAAGTGTATCTTTGTCTACACCTTTGGAACTTTACTTGGGCATATTTTGTAAGGATGGATTATTGGTATATTTGACTAAGATTGTAGTAATTTTGCGATTAAAAGAACCTTCTAACCGTGATATTTTTGGGGAATACTAGTTACTACATGAAATTTATCAAAGGATATGCAAAATTACTACACTAAGAATAATTGCTCAAGGCCAAAGGAAAATTTTATTAGGGTGACACACAATAGTAGTTGTCTGAGACCTTGAGGAGGGATTGACTATTGCTCCTATCTTGCATTTTCCTTCCTAAAAAAACCATTTCCATGACGATGCTTCTAGAGCTATTGGCACAACAAGAGAAGGTAATGTGGATCCTCCCATATGATTTACAAGTAGGAAAGTTTGACACTAGTAGAAAATTATACAATGACAAAGTGAGAGGCATATCCATGATCTATGCATTTCACAAGTTTCAACAATACTTATTGACCACGCCGTTCATCTTCTATAAAAATCATATGGAATTAAATTACTTGGTCAAAAAAAATATTTTGCAAGGGTGCATATATTGGTGGATACTTCTTTTTTAGTAATTTTATTATACAAAAGCCAGGAAAGAGTAATTTGGCACCTGACCACTTGTCACAAATCAATTTTGGAAAGGACATGTAGAGTATTGCATATAATGCATGATGCATAGTTTTTAAACTTGAATTTCTCAACAACTGATCTAGATGACATAGAAATAATCTTGCACACTATCCTTCCACTAGAAGGAATGAAGACATTATAAAAGAAGAAACTTTCTATAAAAGCCAAGCCATACCATCTCATTGAAGGAGACTTATATAAAATGGGTGAAATTTTGCACATGTACATTCTTGAATACAAAGCTAGTATGGAGGAATCTCATGATGGTATTGCAGGAGGAAACTATGTAGGATATGTGACTATGTGCAAGATCCTTCTAGTTGGCTTATAGTGGGAGAAATTATACAAGGATACCTAGGCTTGTCAAATCATGTGTTCACTATCAAAGAATTGGAAAAAATGGGAATAGAGTGAAATGCCTTTGAGGCCTATAGAAAGTTTAGAACCTTTTGAGAAATGGGTTGTTGATTTTGTAGGAGTTATTGTACCACCCACACACAGGAAGTGTTACATCATCACATGTATTGCAAGGTGGGAAGAGGTTGTGCCAAAAAAAAATACACAACTATAACAACAAAGTTCCTTTGGGAGAATATTATAAGTAGTATGGATTCCCTTTGAGCTCGACAAGTGATAAGGGAACTTGTTTATTGAATAAGAAAATTAGAATTCTATTGGAAAATTTTATGGTGGCACACATAATACTACTCATCATCACCCTCAAGAAAATGACACTTCTAAAGCTTTCAATAAGATCTTAGGACAAACACTAAGGAAAATATGTGATGCTGGAAGAAAGGATTGGGATGACAATGTATCAACCATCTCTTTGGGAATATAAAAACCTATAAATGGTTCAAAAAGGACACACCATTTTAGTTGGTGTTTAGTACAAAGAATGTAATACTATGGATTTTCTTAACCATCCTTGTGTATTATGCACGCATGTGGATTATTTGATTAAACGGTTTTGGAGGAGTGCATTAATAAATTGATGAAATTGAATGAGAAGTGCACCATGGTGTTAGATCTATAAGATAGAGAAGGAATGATAGAAGGCTTGACATGATACGGGGAATACTTCAAGAACAAGTGTTTTGCAGTTGAAGGTCCACTAGTTGGGACCCTTTGTAGTAACCAATATACTAGTATCATGCACATGTCAATTGTAAGTATTAGATAACACTATATTTCTTGGTTACTTCAATGGGAGTAGGCTGAATCCCTACTATAAATAATATTCCTTGTGTTTTTAATAAGGTAGTATTGCCACTTATAAAATATTTCCATTTCATGTTTTGTTTTTTATTTTATTATTTTGTTATAATAAGCATGTTCGCATCAGAGCCAATTACTTCTTTTTAACTTGATGTGTAGATGACCGCAATTAACCTTAGTGTTGGGTGGAAGTAGGTGTCTAGAGGATGATGTGGGAGTAGAGGTCACTGTCGTTGCACTCAACTACCAGCAGGGAGGCTGCACACTGGAGAGGTGTGTATGACTATTGCCGTTGTGAAAATATCATATTCGACTGTAAGAGTTATTGCGCTCCTTGTTAGTTGCAAGTTAGGCGCATCAGAGAGGTGGACCCAAGTAAACATGAGGTGGCTCCACGTGCATCACTTAAATAAGCTAAATTTGAATTTGGAAATGGAACCAAATGGCAAGGAAGAAGACACGTAGAGGTGAGAAGATGCACCTGAATAATTATTCTCTTGGGGTGTCATCCTTGACCCTGACAATTGCATTTTCAGATATTGGGGTTCCAGATGGGCCAAATGATAATGTATGGAAGTATCCTTTGGAGGACAAGTTCCCCGCGAAGAGGCTCATCGAGTATATGTGCAAGGGGATAACTAATGCAGCTATAGTTATCCATGTGCCTAGTGAGTTGCAAGTTAGCTCAGGGTGGATAGATGGTACAAACGGGTGCACGAGGCATTTGAGCATGAGTGACATGTACTAAGCGAGCTATCGTCGGTTCTGGATGGTCAGGTTGAGTTTGCGGTATACCAACATTTTTGTTTGGGTAGGTTTTATATAAATATTGGTGACAAAAACCCATGGTGTAAACTTCCATTTACTTTCATAGCAAGATATTTCCAGGCTTTAGTAAACAAGTTGTATGATACGTAGAAGCAAATATTCAACGCAGATAAGGTGGATGTTGATTGTCACACATTGTGCAAGAAATTTGTGTATCCAGGTAAGACAACCTATGTGGAGACATTGGAATCAGATGATATAGACATCAATCTGTAGACTCTAAAAATAGGAAAGGAAGAAACAATAAAGGTATACATCTAGTTGAAGCATAAGGTAGCAAATCAGAAGTATATTGATGAAGAAGACCTTAGACTCTCGAACCGCCAAAAGGAAAGTAGACAGTGGGTATAAAGAGAGCACACGAGGTTATCGCTCCCAGACGAGAAGAAGAAGGATGAGGATGAGGAGGAGGTGAAGAAGGAAGATAACGTTGTGCTTGATCATGGTCGTAGAAGGAAGTTGCAAAAAATGGGCAAAGGACAAGATAACGACACATGAAATTTTGAGACAATAAGGAAATCACTAAGGGTCACTCCACCCAAGCTGATTGCAGAGAAGAAGATCCCTCCAGTGAGAAGAAGATGGAAGTTGGTGACAACCAATGACAACAATGAGGATGAGTTCAAAGGAAAGGGTGTGCACGATGAAGAAACTCTAATCATCCATAATGTGGAGGATGATGAAGACGATCTGTTGACACTAAAATTTTCCTCCATAATTTCTATTTCATTAATGTATGTATTAGGAATAGGATGTTGTTAAGTATAATTAGTAGTAGTGTCTGATAGAAAATAACGGCGCCGTCAGTACGGTGCCGCCAATAATGTGGAGTACGGTAACAGTCAAAGTACAATAGGAATGTTGTAAAAAGTAAATATTTGTCGTAAGTGGTCCGGTAATGTTAAAATGTCAAATTTTGGGTAATTAGAGAAGTAGGGTCTACATGATTAGGAATTAAAAATATTATATTGGTAATAAGGACAAGGAGTGAGGTCATAAATATTTTGTGTAATTTTATTTGTAAAAAGTCTAAAAATGTGGAACCCATGTAAAATGATAAGGTTTATCTTATCTTAAAAGATAAGCTTACATGTACAGATAAGAGTTAAGGTATGGAATATGATTCGTCAGAGTGGATTTCTTATCCTATCTTAGAGATAAGATGGATAAGCCTGGAAGTTCTATAAATAGAGAGGCCACCCCCCTCATTTAACATAGAAGTAAGTAATGAGAAATATTGTAGGAAGTGTGCAAAGGAAGCCATCAGTTTAAAGGTGTGTTGAAGAAACTATTAAGAGGTGTAATTGTAAAGTTTCTCCCATAGTCTTGGTGAAAGGCAAGTGAAGTCAATAACACTTAAAGTACCTCATGGGTGAGATTGTAACAATTTCATGTTAATATTATAATTTACTTTGATATTTCAAATTTGTCATCATTCCGTCTTATCATAGTCGATGGTATTCTTGTGTTATGTTGTTGTTTTGTTTCCAGATTACATCCACCAAACTAAAGGCTGTGCATTAGTAAATAATCAGAGCACGAGGAGTTCCCGGTGAAGAATTATCATAGTGCCGGATTGGTGATGGCATTTTGTTTCCGTTGCCGGGACCATTCCTCGTTGGTGGATTTTCTGGAGAGATATTCCCACTTAGTCAAAAATCAATTGGAGGGTAACCTTGTTTTTACTGTGCATAGTAGTTACCATGGTAAAGTCATTTTTGCTATGAATAGTAGTTACCATGGTAAAGTCATTTTTGTTGGGAATAGTATTTACCGCAGTAAAGTCATTTTTTATCGTGAATAGTATTTACCGCAGTAAGTTCACTTTTTATTATGAATAGTGTTTACCACAGTAAAGTCAGTTTTTACCGCAGTAAGTCAAGTTTTAGCATAGTTTACCGTGGTCATTTCTATTTTACTGTAGAAAGGTGTAAAGTCACTTTCTAGTATAGTGATTCCAATTATTTGTGCACATAAGTCTTGTTGATTGTACTTGTGGGTTGGTATTTCACGGTGGTTACTTTTGAAAATGGGAAAGATTCCTGGTTTTTCAGCTCAATCTAATGAAGATGCTTCTTCTTTCATTCAAGAGTTTAAACGATCTTATATTTGTAATGGCCTCATAAGAAGGGAACAATGGACTAAATTTTTTCCTACCTTTTTGGATGGTTCAGCACTTAGGTGGTTTGAAACACTGGGTGATAATGTGAAAAATTTATGGGATTTATTAACTGAAAGTTTTCTTGAAGAATTTGGTGAACAACAGAAATATGCAGATCTCATGATCGATATCACAAAGCTATCCCAAGGAGAGAAGGAGAAGATAAGGGATTATCATGCTCGTGTTCTAGAGCTAAGGAGGAAGCTTGATGCCTAGATACGGAAGGAAGGATTAGCGGATGGGTTGATGAATGGCGTGGATAATCTCCTATGTAAGCACTTCATTCTTGGGATGAAGCCAGAGATCAGACAACGAGTGAAGTATGACCGCCCAGCTACCATTGAACAAGCAAAGGAGATTGCAAGAAGGCAAGAAGAAAGCATGGAAGAGGAGCCCAAAGAAATTTTTGCTAAAGTAGAGCCTACACCAGCACCTTTGGTCCAGAATCCACAACCACTCCTGGTGAGCACAAATATTTCTCCTAGTACATCTACTGAGTATGAAGATCTGCTCAAAAAGATGGGTCAGTTAACTATTAATCTTCTTCAAGGAAAATAATTTAGTTCTCAGGGAGGAGATAGAGGTCCAAAAAGAAATATTTCTGAAATTGTTTGTTATGGTTGTTATAAAAAGGGTCATTATAAGTATAATTTTCCAGATAGAACTTCTACATCTGGTAAATGAGATAATGATAAAGGAAAAGCACCTGTGAATTCTTTTGATGTAGTAGATAAGAGCAGAAATAATAAAGTAGATGTGTTTGTAACAAAAAGAAAGAAATAAAAAGATAATCAAGATGGAAATGATCCTAAGAAGATGAAAGGAGAAACTAATAAGAAACATAGGAGAAGAAAGCTGGGTGTGCAGGATTTTCTGATTTCACAGGGGTAAGGACCATACTCCATCCTGGAAGATCTATCCAAAAGGCCTGCAAATATTACATATGGTCAACTCTTGGCTATGTCTTCTGAGAAGAGGCGGGAGCTGCGAAGTGGACTCAATGCTCGACGAAGGAAGGAGGTTGAGGTCCCTGTTTTGGAGGCAGAGGTGGATCCCTATGCTCCACAAGCTGAGGTATTATGTAATGGTATTTCAATTCATGATGTCTTAGTTGATGGAGGTGTTGCAGTTAATGTAATGACCGAGTCTGTAATGAATATGTTGGGTTTAAAAATTGATCGCCCTTCAACACTTATGTTAAAGTCATTAAATAAGGGAAAAACTAAACCAGAAAGTGTAGTTTCAAATGTGGCAATATCTGTTATGGGTGTTGTATGTGTGGTAGACTTTTAGGTGATGAAAAATGGTACTGTTGCGTACCCAATGCTGTTGGTAAGACCATGGCTAAGGAGAGTTTATGCAAGAAACTACTGGAATGAAGGTTTCATGACACTTGGACGTGGTAGAGAGAGGGTGAAGATAAACGTGATCCCTCGACATCATAAAGTAGAACCTGTGGATTCAAGTGATGAAACTGATGATTGGACATCCTCTGATTACTCTAGTACCAGTGAAGTGGACACTGAAGATGAAGAAAGCGAGGTGGATTTTTCAGTCATGGATAGCCTTCCAGTCACACCAACTCATGACCCCATAAAATTATCTGAAGAAGAAGTTGATGATCGTCTCCAAAAAATAAATATTGGTGAAGCTGTGATGGAGAGTGAGAAGGAATCCTACCTCCAGATTTTTTGAAGGAAGCTTAATAAGGCAACAAAGAAGGATCATTACCCTCTTCCATTTTCAGATCAGATCTTGGACGAAGTAGCTGGCCAGGAGTGCTATAGTTTTGCTAATGGATATAGCGGCTACAACCAAGTTCGTATAGCAGAGAAAGATCAGCTGAAGGCCACGTTCACGACTCCTTGGGAAACGTTTTCTTATAGAGTTATGCCTTTTGGGTTGTGTAATGCTCCAGCAACATTCCAGCGTTTGATGAATAGGGTGTTCGAACCCTACATTGGGACCTTCATCAGAGTATTTCTGGATGATTTTTGCATCTATGGAAGCAAGTTGGACCACCTGCACCAGATGGAGACACCATTTCAAAGGTTAGATGAAGCACAAGCCTCACTAAACCCTACAAAGTGTGTCTTTGGATGTTCTAAAGGCATTTTGTTAGGGCATGTTGTATCCAGAGATGGTATTCGTACTGATCCTGATAAAGTTTCAAAAATCAAAGATTTACCATTTTCTATGAATAAAAGTAAGTTGATATCATTTTTAGGCCATGTGGGTTACTATAGAAGGTTCATCAAGAATTTCTCAAAGATTACACAGCCACTAACCCAGTTCTTGAAGAAGGATGTTACTTATGAACCAGGAAATAAGGCGCATGAAGCTTGTGGACAACTGAAGGAATCCCTGGTGTCTTCACCTATTTTGAAGAATCCAGATTGGAGCAAGCCATTCATTGTGTACACTGATGCCTCAGATGCAGCACTAGGAAGTACTTTGAGCCAAAAGGATGAAAATGAGAATGAACATCCAATTTACTTTGGGAGTAGACAAATGAGAAGTGCTGAGGAAAATTATACTGTAACTGAAAAAGAGGCTCTGACTATCATTTTTGCTGTAAAGAAGTTTAGAAATTACTTGTTAGGGAAAAAATTTCTAGTTGTAACAGATCATCAGGCTCTAAAATATATTGTAAATAAGCCTAACCCATCAGGGAGGATAGCAAGATGGATAATTTTGCTACAAGAATTTGAATTTGATATTATAGGTAAGCTAGGAAAGAAGCATGTTAATGCAGATGCACTCTCTCGAGCCTATGATGGTTTAAGATCATCTTGTGATGATGATGATTTCCCCGATGCAGCCTTGTTATCCCTTGACACAATACCTAGTGAATACATAGATATTTGGAATTATCTGAATGAATTTAAGTTTCCTGATGGTGCCAATGCAAAGACTAAGAGAAAGATTACTCAAGCCAGTCATCCATATTCTATTCTACATGGAGTATTATTTCGAATAGGACCTGATGGATAGTACAAGAGGGCAGTTAGATGTGATCAAGGGAAGGAATTGCTAGAAGAATTCCACAATGGTACATGTGGAGGGCACTTCTCTGGACAACTTACAGCAAGAAGGATCTTGGATGCATGTTATCACTGGCCCACTCTTTTTAAAGATTGTTATAATTATTGTAAGACATGTGATATTTGCCAAACACATGGTAATCGTAAGACTTCATCAGCTCCATTATGCCCTATTCTTCCACTTGGTCCCTTTGAAAAGTGGAGAATAAACATTGTAGGTCCACTTCCAACTACCTCACGCTAAAATAAGTATATTGTAGTTGCTACAAATTATTTAACCAAGTGGGTTGAAGCTAGGCCATTGAAAACAACTTCCATGGATGAGGTGGCAAGGTTCATATATGAACGCATTGTCACCAGATTTGGTTGTCCATTAGAAATTGTAACAGATCAAGGAAGCCACTTCATTAATGAGGTAGTAGAAGCCCTAGTCAATAAATTTTCTTTTAAGCATAGGAAGTCAACAACATACAAGCCAAGTACAAATGGACAGGTGGAACGAACAAATTTTGTGTTGTGTCAAATTCTAGCAAAAGATGCAGCCTTGCAGGTACATAAGTGGGATAAAAGGATTCATGCAGCATTGTGGGCATATAGGGCAACATCAAAGTCAGCAACATGATACTCCCCATTTCAGTTGGCCTATGGCATTGATCCAGTTCTTCCTATTGAGTTTGATATTCCCACTGTGAGAGTTATGAAAAATGAAAGGATGGATGAAAGTGATTCAGTAAAAGAAAGGTTGGTACATCTTCATTTGTTAGAGGAAATGAGGGAAATAGTAA
The DNA here is from genome assembly GCA_019776745.2 of Taxus chinensis. Lineage (NCBI taxonomy): Eukaryota > Viridiplantae > Streptophyta > Pinopsida > Cupressales > Taxaceae > Taxus > Taxus chinensis. Next base: position 649,438,180 of record CM034156.1, read on the forward strand.
AGGATACAAGCCATAAGAAGAAAATGAAGCAGAAGGAATACTTTGATCAAAAGATTCGATGGTCTCCATTTCATGTGAATGACTTGGTTCTAGTATATGATTCCAAATACAAAAAAAGAAGACAGAGAAAATTTCTTCCAAAATGGATGGGGCCCTACAAAATAGCAGCTGTGCATGAAAATAGTACGTACCGACTGGAGGAATTGGATGGCACTCCCATTACGAAATGGATCAACCACGACCAGTTAAAGATTTTCCAAGCACCAGAATAGTCTACTCCGAGGACGGAGTAGAAGCTAAGAAGGGGGAAGATGTCGACACTAAAATTTTCCTCCATAATTTCTATTTCATTAATGTATGTATTAGGAATAGGATGTTGTTAAGTATAATTAGTAGTAGTGTCTGATAGAAAATAACGGCGCCGTCAGTACGGTGCCGCCAATAATGTGGAGTACGGTAATAGTCAAAGTACAATAGGAATGTTGTAAAAAGTAAATATTTGTCGTAAGTGGTCCGGTAATGTTAAAATGTCAAATTTTGGGTAATTAGAGAAGTAGGGTCTACATGATTAGGAATTAGAAATATTATATTGGTAATAAGGACAAGGAGTGAGGTCATAAATATTTTGTGTAATTTTATTTGTAAAAAGTCTAAAAATGTGGAACCCATGTAAAATGATAAGGTTTATCTTATCTTAAAAGATAAGCTTACATGTACAGATAAGAGTTAAGGTATGGAATATGATTCGTCAGAGTGGATTTCTTATCCTATCTTAGAGATAAGATGGATAAGCCTGGAAGTTCTATAAATAGAGAGGCCACCCCCCTTATTTAGCATAGAAGAAAGTAGTGAGAAATATTGTAGGAAGTGTGCAAAGGAAGCCATCAGTTTAAAGGTGTGTTGAAGAAGCCATTAAGAGGTGTAATTATAAAGTTTCTCCCATAGTCTTGGTGAAAGGCAAGTGAAGTCAATAACACTTGAAGTACCTCATGGGTGAGATTGTAACAATTTCATGTTAATATTATAATTTACTTTGATATTTCAGATTTTTCATCATTCCGTCTTATCATAGTCGATGGTATTCTTGTGTTATGTTGTTGTTTTGTTTCCAGATTACATCCACCAAACTAAAGGCTGTGCATTAGTAAATAATCATAGCACGGGGAGTTCCCGATGAAGAATTATCATAGTGCCGGATTGGTGATGACAGATCCCGAGGATGAGAATGTACAACATGACACAGAGGAACACAACATGCGTAAGGGAGGCTTCAAGGAAGAAGTGGAAAGTAAGGGAAATCATGGGCCGACAGGATTGGGAGCTTCATGTAGTAGTGTGCACCTAAATTCAGAGAAGCAAGTGCCAATAGGTAAGCGCATTGGAAGGAAAAAGAGGAAGGATGAGATATTGCGCACACCACAGGTAAATTATATTGATGATCACACAAATTTGTTATGCGCAAGGTTCCAGAGCGCACTACAGAACAAGGACCTCTACGACTGGGAGATGATCAATCTTGAAGGTGTGACCTTGTGCACAAGGAATATGCTCTCCCGGAGTATGAAAATTCATATGGAGGAGCTTGATTTTGATGTTAGCAATGAAACATGTGTAAGGCACAGGATGTAAAAATCACCAGATACAACCCATGTGAATATCAAGCCCATAGAGTTAACTGACGAGCAGGCTGCTCTAAAAAAGATGGCAGTAGATGTGGCTCAAAGGAATGTAGATATAGTGGCCATTATCAGGATGTTGATTGAAGATAAGAAGAATAAGGAGCGAGAAGTGCAAAACATTATAGAGGCACGAGAGAAAGCAGAAAAGCGCGTAATGTATGTATTCGTTAAGGCCAAACATATTGCAGATTCCATTATTATAGTATGCCCTAACCTAGAAGAAAGGGCTAAAAATGAGTATCCAACAACACTGCACTATTTGGAGGATCTAGTAGGAATGCTACTTCATGAGAAGAAGTATGTGAAAATATCGACTGAAGAAGAACAAGTTGCATTATAAAAAAAGAATAAGGCAACTATGGTGCGCAAAATAGTAGAGTATGAGGCGCGGGGCACTGTGATGAAAGATGAGTTGAAGAAGGTAGGATGGGCACTCTACCATTGTCAAGACCCTGACCCCATTCTCAAAGCATACCCATTAGGGAGGAAATCGAGGTTAAACACGTGTAAACAACCAAGCAATACGAGAAGGTTGGATGAGAGGAAAGAATGGCTGAGATTGCGAAGTGAGATGTGCTCAAAACCGTACGGTAAGATTTTGAGACAAGAATCAAAGAGCTTGGTTCCCTAGTTGTGTGAAGGATGGATGCCTTTGAGAAGATGATACCAGGCCTTGTTGGAGGTTTTAGGTAGCTAAAGGAGAAGGGTGAAAACATGGACCCTGCATAGGTTCCAGAGATTGTCGGGTCTATAACAAACGTAGCTGTTAAGGAGCTAGTAAAGTGGGAGAAGCTAGAGAGTATTATAAATATAGAGTTTCCTGAACTACTACAACCATCCCACGAATATAGTTAAGTGTGTGCCTAGACATTCTTTAATTCATTGAGTGTTTGTCCCTTATCCTTTCATTTGCACATTCTTTATTCTTTTATTAAGGATATTATTTGGATTCAATATTGCTGATGACAGACAATATCCCTATTATGGGGTAGTGTTGGTTGGAAGAATTGCTAAGTACTAAGAAAGCACAAAAGTTACACGCAGGGTATGCACGCATAAGGAACAACGTAATACACAAGGGTCACACACAGTGGGAGAGCATGTTGGCGCGTGGGGCTGCACACAAGAGTAGGAACTTAGCCAATTTTCAAGAAAGGCTAAAAATAGAAAAGCAGAGTTGGAGTGCTGCTCAAGTAAAGACCAAAAATAGACAAAAGCATGAAGACTTAGTGAAAAAGAAAGGGAAGGAAAGCACATGCAGAACATGGTAAACCACACGTATGGGACAAGCTAAAAATAGAAAATAAAGCACGTTATATTTAGGATGATATGTTATTGTAAAAATATGCAAACTATTTTTGTATGCTCACTATTATTAGGAATATGCATGAGGCGATGAAGGGAAAGTCCCCACCCCTACAAATATGTGATGTGCGTCTTTGTTTAGGTATGATGATGACTGTGTGATGTAATAAAATAGCTTTAGGTATGAGCTAGGTTTTGAAGTTTGTATGGGTGCGTGCATGTCCCAAAGCATGGATGTACTGAACTATATTATAATCAGCTACTTGTTACGTATTGACCATGATATTTAGCAATGGATAAAAGATGGTAATTTTCATGTATGTGTTCAAACCTCTTGATTATGTAATGTTATTATGTTAGTAATGAATACCTAAGTGTTAGGTAAGACATAGGATGCAGAAATCACCAGATACAACCCATGTGACTATCAAGCCCATAGAGTTAACCGACGAGCAGGCTATTAATGCTCTAAAAAAGATGGCAGTAGATGTGGCTCAGAGGAATTTAGATATAGTGGCCATTATCATGATGTTAATTGAAGATAAGAAGAATAAGGAGCGAGAAGTGCAAAACATTATAGAGGCGCGAGAGAAAGTAGAAAAGCACATAACATATGTATTCATTAAGGCCAAACATATTGTAGATTTCATTATTATAGTATGCCCTGACCTAGAAGAAAGGGCTAAAGATGAGTATCCAACAACACTGCACTATTTGGAGGATCTATAGGAATGCTACTTCATAAGAAGAAGTATGTGAAAAGATCGATAGAAGAAGAACTGGTTGCATTACAAAAAAAGAATAAGGCAGCTATGGTGCACAAAATAGTAGAGTATGAGGCGCGGGGCACTGTGATGAAAGATGAGTTGAAGAAGGTAGGATGGGCACTCGACCATTGTCAAGACCCTGACCCCATTCTCAAAGCATACCCATTAGGGAAGAAATCGAGGTTAAACACTTGTAAACAACCAAACAATACGAGAAGGTTGGATGAGAGGAAAGAATGGCTGAGATTGGAAGTGAGATGTGCTAAAAAATGTACGGTAAGATTTTGAGACAAGAATCAAAGAGCTTGGTTCCCTAGTTGCGCGAAGGATGGATGCCTTTGAGAAGATGATATCAGGCCTTGCTGGAGTTTTTAGGTAGCTACAGGAGAAGGGTGAAAACATGGACCTTGCATAGGTGCCAGAGATTGTTGGGTCTATAACAAACGTAGCTGTTAAGGAGCTAGTAAAGTGGGAGAAGCTAGAGAGTATTATAAATATAGAGTTTCCTGAACTACTACAACCATCCCACGAATATAGTTAAGTGTGTGCCTAGACATTCTTTAATTCATTGAGTATTTGTCCCTTATCCTTTCATTTGCACATTCTTTATTCTTTTATTAAGGATATTATTTGGATTCAATATTGCTGATGACGGACAATATCCCTATTGTGGGGTAGTGTTGGTTGGAAGAATTGCTAAGTACTAAGAAAGCACAAAAGTTACACGCAGTGTATGCACGCACAAGGAACAACGTAGCACACAAGGGTCGCGCACAATGGGAGACCATGTCAGCGCATGGGGCTGCATGTAAGAGTAGGGACTTAGCCAATTTTCAAGAAAGGCTAAAAATAGAAAAGCAGAGTTGGAGTGTCGCTCGAGTAAAGACCGAAAATAGCATGAATACTTAGTGAAAAAGAAAGGAAAGGAAAGCACATGTAGAACATGGTAAACCACACGTATGGGACAAGCTAAAAATATAAAATAAAGCACGTTATATTTAGGATGATATTTTATTGTAAAAATATGCAAACTATTTCTGTATGCTCACTATTATTAGGAATATGCATGAGGCGGTGAAGGGAAAGTCCCCAACCCTATAAATATGTGATGTGCGTCTTTGCTTAGGTATGACGATGACTGTGTGATGTAATACAATAGCTTCAGGTATGAGCTAGGTTTTGAATTTTGTATGGGTGCATGCATGTCCCAAAGCACGGATGTACTGAACTATATTATAATCAGCTACTTGTTATGTATTGACTATGATATTTAACAATGGATAAATGATGGTAATTTGCATGTATGTGTTCAAACCTCTTGATTATGTAATGTTGTTATGTTAGTAATGAATAACTAAGTGTTATTGACCTTGATGGCTTGTTTCCTTATTATATGTGTTTCCAATTGTCATGTCTATGAATGTTGTGGTTGTGAGTGTGATGAACATGCATGTTAACGTCCTAATAAGCATAACAAATAAGGGACCTGGTGGCTGCACGCACTTTGGGTGAGCTTCCATGATGCGGGAGCATCATCTAGATGCTTGAAGAACACTAACAAGCTTGAATAAACCTTCTTAAGGCATGCAAACATGTACTAGGTGTTAGTTTATTATCCCTCCAAGTTGGTAGTTGAGAAGTTTGAATTTGTGATGTAATGAATTCTTACTATGAGTGTGAAAGTAGAAATTAAGTCTCTAGTTAAATGTGAGTTGTTTTATCATCTTTTCATATGTTGGAGGAGAGGTAAAAGTGCCAAGGATATTGTATAGATCAACTTTGAAGTTGTCAAAGGTCAAAGTGGCAAATTAGCTCCTTATTACAAGCATGTATAGTAAAGGAAATCACACAAAATGGGGGAATTAGACTAAGATAGGAGGAGACAACTAATTCAAAGCAATAATCAAGAGGAGAAGGTCGGATCCATTAATAAGGAGGTAGAGAAATGAGTGGTTTGTAAGGAGAAGGTAGAATTTTGAGTTGAAATATAATAATTGTCAAAGAGAATGTTGGATGATAAATTTTTCCAAGATGAATAAGGTTGGTTTTAACCTCCGTGAGCTTGAGTGATATTAGATCTCTTTTATTTGATGTGTTTTAGTGGTTTATATTGTATCATGCATGATTTATCAGTTAGTAAAAATTGTTTAGCATGTTTAATGGACTGTGCACATAGAATATTGTAACAGGCCGAGTAGAGAGAATTCATATAAGCCTTTTAACAACATCAATAAATATACTATCACTTCGAAAAGGTGACAGGCACATTAATAATCACATGCAAATTTATCTAGGATTTGAATGATTATTTCAAGGGTTTTATAACCAAGTTTCTTCCCCTTGGCCCTAAACTAGGGCATCAAAATTTGAGAGATGTAACCATCCAATCGAGCTGGAATATGAGCTCTTAATTCCATGTGCATACGAAGATATTGATGACAAAAATCTCCTAGGTCGTGTAAGTAGTGGCAAGGTCAAAATTTGTAAGTTTTTTATAATTTTCTTTGATCAAGTTGATGTTTAAAACTTTACAATTTAGTAGAGATCTATGTTGAAGACATTTAATAGGTTATAGCGATAGGATCAAGGTGGAAGGAAGCTAGTTTTTCCCTGTAGTCATCATGTGCCATCCACAATCAGGCTAAAAGAATTGATAATACCTTGTTTTCTACAAAAGTTGGGCAAAATAAAGCCTAGTGTGGATGTTTATGATTGATAAAACCTCAAAGAGAATTCTAGGGGATGTTGGAACATGAAGGATAATCATAATACATAGAACTTAGATGAATTGAATGTTGATTAAGGCCTAATAGTTTGGGATGCAAGAATACTAAACCAAGGTGAATATCAAAATTGGAAAAAGAAAGCCTTGAGACAATCAATTCAGAAATATGAGAAACTCAATATTTTTGAGAATTACATTTAAGTTGGCTTAAAACAAGGCTTGTAAGCACAATTAGAGCAGAGTACGTTTTTAGAAGAAGAATATCTTGACGCCTGGAGCTGAGAATATGATTCTCATTGAAGACTCATATACAAATGACTATAAAAATGATGATAAGATAGATCTCTTGAAAAAAAACAGCCTCCTTCATGCTTTAGTTATGGGTCAATAGTTGACTTCTCATGTTTTGTGAATATATAATCTTTGTTATTAACTAAAGATTGTGTGCAATCATGCTTTGTCTAATAATGATTCTTCAGGTTGTTGTATTGTAGAGATCAGGTGTAAACCAGCGCTTGGAACTTCTTAAAATCCTTAACACTTTGAATCAAGCATGCAAATACATCAAGATAAACATGACATTTGCTACTTAACTCAAGAATGCATGAAAGAGGACTATGGGTTCCAATAAGGAAACATAATATCATTTGTCACAGAGCAAGAATTCGCATATGATGAAGTATTATAACTGAACTAGGATGGCATCCTTCCAGATCTGTTGGGATGAAGTGTCAGTGCACCTAGTTTTGGTTGGGGTAAATAAAAGACTACAATTATTTAATTTTGACATAATAATTGTGTAGAGTAGTGAATCACATCATGATATGTATGACTTATAATTATTAAATACCCAATGTTCAACCATTACCACCCATGTACAAGTATTTGTTTCCACCATGGTTGCAGTGTAACTCAAATTTATTAGTTTAAATGAATTCGAAATAGGGTTTCCCTCCAATTAAATACTCTAAAGAAAAAATATAAGTTAAGAAAAAATTGTGCTATATGTTGTTGCAAAATTTACAATCTTACATGACATACAATTGATTTTGTAGACCCCTTAGTTTAAGATGCACCACTACTAACCCCTCTCCCTGATTAAATATAAAAATAAACATTTTTAAATATCTACACTTTTATTCACAATGATGATATAACTTATTATATCATTTTATGAAAAGCCACAAAGCTTAACCATGGCCCTCACGCTTCACGAATCCTAAACGTAAATACATTTTTTTTTTTTTTTTTTATGGTTTTGGATGTGTATTCTCAATTTATTTTTCCCACCATAATATTCCAAACCCATGACTCACCATCTAATCCAACTAATCCAATGAGCATAAGATATCAATCCTAATTTTTCGAATTGATGGCGAGTGCCACCCACCCATTATTTATTAGTACTTATCTTTTTTAAGTTAAACAAAACAAAAATAGAATAATAAATTTAAAGTTTAATCATTACTATTATATACATGGTTTTTTGAAAATAAATATATATTTTATTTTCTTAATAAGTAAATTACAATTAGAGGTGATGGTGGGAGGAGGCCTTAATCTCCATAAATATAAACAATATCACTTTTAAATTCAATTATTTTTTAGCATTTTATTTTTTATTTCTAAAAAAATAATAATATTGATATCTATTAAACATATTTAAACTATCTATATTAATTTTAATTTCTTTAATCAATATTTAAAATAATAACCCTGATATTAATATATTAATTTTAAATGTAGAGCACACATTCAATGATTTTATGCACAATAAGACAACGGTCCCATGTGGGGGCAATTCCAATAAAAGTTCGGAGGCAGGCAATCTCAGCGATAGGAATGGATGGGGGGCTGAAATATTTTCTTCGTGCAATCCATTATTTTCGGCCAGGTGTCCACAGAACATTGCTTGGAGCAGCCATTTCAGTTCAGAGTGAATATAGAACTTCATAAAAATCAGTTGCAATAAATATTCTCGCAAATGTTTGCAGATAAAATTAGAAAACCATGAGACTGCAGGGTTAATAATTTCTGAAAAAAAATAAAATTGTGCGGCTAAAATGTTTTGCTTTGCCTCTGCATGGGACCGCAGCATAATAGATTAGTTTTTTTAGGTGGCTTAGGGGAAGAATGTTTTCACCATATATTACACACTGCTTAAATGGCAATGACAAAACAAAAAATATCTTTGAGTTAGATTAATTGAATCCCAGTAATCATTCTACGTAAAGCCCAAATTATAAATTCGATCCCTAATTTACCCTCAACGTGTACTATGTAACAATAATTTAATTACCTGTTTAAAAAACTCAAAGTGCTGGAATCAGTCGATTCAAATGAGACCGAAAATGGTAAAAAAAGATATCTGGTTTATCTCTCCTGCCTCAAAAATACGCCACAAAATTCATAATAAAAAAGAATTAAATATTCTACCCCGGAAAAGAATATACATTTAGGTGCCACGTCAGACACATTTTACAGTGCCACGTCTGGGCATCCAACAAAGCAAGGATTATAAGCATATCCAAATCTAAGTATATTAAAAAGAAAAACACGTATGAGAAATGGATACTTGCGAAATGCTAAAGTCGTGACTTCTATTTCTTTAATCAAAATTGAGATCACGTGATATTGGTACTTAAAAAGCTTTCATTAGAGCGTATCCCTGAGGGAATGTGCGGGGAGTCACTGAGCATCGCATCGATTCCTGTGCCCAAATTATATCCCCGCCGCTTTTTCTAACCATACGCAAGATTATTCACCCACAAATTCCGTTCCTATGCACTATTTTAACCGTTAAAGAAGGTCTGGCTGGGCTTTTAAAAACTGTAAATAGCAGCAGACAGAGAAAAACGCAATAAATCTTCGCCGAGGCTGAAAATTTGAGGGGTTTTGATGGATTACTCGACCTCGAGGGCTCTGCATTTACTCATGGCGGCTCTGGCAGGGGCCACCGTGGTGGCGGCATCGGCTTACTACATGCACAAGCGGGCACTGGACCAGCTGCTGGAAATTCAGCGGCGGAATGACGAAGAGAAATGGGAGGATGATGTTGAAGAAGACGAAGAAGCGGCGGAGCAGAGCAAGAGGCGAAGGCTTCATAATCATAGTTTGAGAGGCGGGTACAATAAGACCTCCAGCTCAATGCCTAACTTCGCTACTGCTGCTGCGGAAGAGTTGGAATATTATGCCAACATTGAGAAGAAGATCAGTTGTAATCATTGTAGTATTAGCGAGCAGAATGGAGAGGCGGAGAATAAGCGGGGTTCGTTCGGGAACTTGACTGTCATTCCCTCGGGTCTTCCCCGCCTTCAGACGCGGCGTGAAGGTGTGTGTTTTCAAATCTTCTTCAGTTTTATTGAATCTTTATTAAACAAAGATCGAAGTTCTTGGAATAGTATTCATTCATTTTTTTAGGTTGATTTCGAATATTTAAAAAAGTTTTCGTAAATTTTTAATGATAGACAAGAAAAAATTGTTCTATAATTCAACTTATGTATGCCGGGGGTTTGGTATTTTTGTCGTCGGAGAGGCTCGAACTTCTGACCTCATGCTGCATCGAAGTTAAAAATATTTAGCAAGAGGTTGAAGTAACGTATTCATTCAATATGGCTCTTTTCATTTAGGACATTTGAATGCATTTACTGTATCTTTGTGTGTTTTTTAATTTACTCGAAATCTATTTTTAGGAATCTTCGGATTCGCTAAACCTTTGCATATTCTAAGTAGGACAAGTTCTAACTCACGACCTGACAGCGAACAGTGGCTATTTAAACTATTTGGCTATAGGCTGAAGTGATATTTGTATTATGTAAGGTTCTGTTGCTTTACCAGTTAATATTTAGTCGTATTCAGAATGCATTTACTGTAACTTCGTGTATCATTGAAATTTTTAAAGCCATAAATCCATGTAAAAGCTCGGTATCAATTCCATGTGGTCTTTGAATTCCCTGAAACTTTGTATGTCTGTAAGTAGAAGAGGTTTTGAACTTATGACCTCATACTTCCCGATAGAACACTAAACTATTTTAGGTAGAAACTAAAGTAATTCGTGTAAGTCTTTATTTCTTTGCAAATCAATACTTTGTAGAATTAAAATGTAATTCTTTAAATTTAAGTGTTGTTAAAGCTTTGCGAAAAAAAAAAAAAAACTGCAATCTATTTCCCAACATGAATGAATTTGCCAAATTTATTCGTGTGTTTAATTGTTTCTAAGTAGGAGAGCTTGGAATCCTGAGCTAATGCTACAGTGTAGTAACTGGATGTATTTAGCCAGAACCTTATGCAATCCGTTCATTCTCTGTGGCTATTTTTCTTTGCGAGTTGAGAATTTGTCGAATATAAATACATTTGCTACAACTTTGAGGCTGAGCTAGTCATAAACCTTAAAGAATGCAATATCTATGCTCCGAGATCCCTGGATTCGCCGAATCTTTGCATGTCTATAAATATTTTCAAGTAGGAGAGGTTTGAACTTCCAACCTATTGCCAAATTGAAACTATTCAGCCATATTTTAAGGTAATTGGTACATTCTGTAAATCTCTATTCTAATGGAACTTAAATTCTTTGTGAGTCATAAATCTGAAAAAACTCAAAATCTATTCTTGGAGATCTTTAAATTGCTAAAGTTTGTATTCTCTTCAAACATTTGGAAACATAGGCTGAAATCTATATCTTTTAAAGGTTTGTCTATGTTTGTGGTTGGAGATGTTTGAACTTCTGACCAAACGTCTGACAAAAGAAATTGGAACTATATAATTTGTACATTCTGTTAGGCTATGTTTGTATGTGAGTTAATGACTGATTTTAATTTTAATATTTGTGTAAACTTGAGTATCTCTAAAGATTTACAGGACATTTTATGAGTTCATTACATATATAGCGACTTTGTCCCAAGTGCCACTTCTATCTTGAAGCCCATCCGGATGGTCCTAGTAGCAGCATCCCCCATTTCTTGGGGATGCCATGCCTTTTTCCCACCCTTCTAGGCATGTCCAAGTTTATCAACTCATTCTACAACATGCTAGGAAGTCTTTCTAAGCTTGTTTGATCCTGTGAATTCGTTTGAACCCGTTTAGATCTCCCAAGACCATTTGCGGTTCCAACACGCAATTTTCAGAGTATTTGTAGTGTTTGACATTGTGCAACCGCAGATCTTTTAGAATAATCATGTCTTGGGCATCTTAAGCAGTTTTCAGATCTTAGGGGGTCATTACTCTCCCACTTGATTTTTAGGTCTTCCTGTAAATAATCTCAAATCTTGATCTTTTTCTTATCTTGGCATTATCCAATTTGAAGCAATATGACAAAGCACTCTTGCGTGTGATCACCTATAGCCAATACAGCAGTCTATTCGCTTCCATACTAATACAACATACCAGCAGGGCTGCTATCGATTGATGTCACGACCACACTTTTATACTTATTCTCCAGCACCGATATTCTGTCATTCAGGTGTTTCATTTCTACTCATCCTCGGAAGATAGTAGGGCAGCCTAAGGTCATCTCTCATTTTGTGTCAGAGGCACATTGACAGCCTTGTGTCTTCTGCCATCACCACTATTCCTTGCTGCCCTAGGACTGTTTGCTCGGCTACATTGGTTAGGGCTTGGCCAAGGAGTTGCTATGCATTCATACATAAATCATTAATGTCTTCCTACCTTCACCTCTTCCTTCTGACATCACCACTCTTCCTTGCTGCTCTAGGACTGTTCACTCGGCTACATCGGTTAGGGCTTGGCCAAGGATCTGCTAGGCATTCATACATAAACCATCAATGCCTTCCTACCTTCACCTCTCACACAACTATTCAATTCTGGGATTCAAATTGGGAGTCTGACACCCATTGGGACTTCTGAGGGTTTCCTTACAATAGAATCTTTTTTAGAGGGAGGTATCTAAGAATTTCAGCAGATGTCCTTTATTTGAGTTTACATTGTTAGTTTTTAATCGTTGAAACTTGATTGTCTCCTTTAGATTCTAGGGTTTCTTTGAAATCTGAAAAAGCTGCACTTGTTATATGAGCATTTGGGACTTGGGAAATTGAAAGGTGCATTCTCTAACCCTCCCTTCTCTATTTAAAAAAATGATAAAGAAAAGGAAACTAATCGGTAGTTTTCATACTAGGTCAGATTAGGGTTTTACTTCTGTTAATTTTATCTTGCGTTTATTTTATCATTGCAAATAGAATATCATAAAAGTGTTATTTGGCTGGAACCTTTCATCTATCCAAACCCTAGACACCCTATTAAAATCCTAATCTGTTTTCTTTTTGTTAATTTCAACAATCTTGGGTTAATTTAGTTTGATTTAGGGCCCATCCTTCACACAGTCTTGCTTGACCATGTTAGTGAAGGAAACAATCAGTATCATATGTATAGGAAACAATGGTAATAATACCAACAAAGCTATTAGTGGATTGCGTTGAACAATTAAATAAGTTACAATATGTAATGATTCAAACACCAACAGCAAAGAAGAAAAGGGTATTCTACCATGTGGAAAGACAGAGGGCCGAAATTCCAATAGAAATAAATGGAATGACTTTAAACAACACACTGATGGGGGATTAGGAGTAAACATTCTCCTTGAACAGGTATGGAGGCAGTTAGTAGCTTCAAAGTTGTTATCTTTAGACAATACTAGAATAGTTAACAAAATGGGCAGAAGCTAAAGCATTTCCATATAATTTTCAGATTTGGTTGTCCATAATGGTTAACAAGTGGCAGGGACACACATTTCTTAAATGATGTCGTAAGAGAAATGCAGGAAATATTTGAACTTAAGCACTATAAAACAACTTCTTACTATCCTAGAGCAAATGAGCAAGTAGGAGTCACGAATAAAACAATGATGCCAATGATATATAAATCTCGTGCCATTGAGAGACAAGATTTGGAAAACTACTTTTGCACCACTCACATATTGATATGCACAATTTTAACTCATGTATGGACAAGAAGCAATAGTACACAGAGTTCTTTGTACCGAGTTTAAGGGTGGATGTTGAAAATGACTTGGGAGACACAAGAAATATGACAAGAAGATTAATACAATGAGTGAAAGAAAATTACAGCACAATGGTCCATTGAGCTAGAACAAAACAAATCAAAATATTGGCACGATAAGCAAATTAAAAAATGCATCTATGTCTAGGAATGCTAGTATTAAAATTTACAAGAAAATTACAAAAACTAGATGGAACAATGCATCCCTGCTTGAACAACATATCCAAACTTCAGAAATATGGGAGAAGGAATGAGGCAGAAAGTGTGCTGGAGAGGATTGACAAACATGGTTTGACGACCGATGAAAAAACTCTTGCAATTGACAACGCAGTGAATAATAATCACAATAGAAGGACAATGATGACAACTGTTGATCATTATATACTCAATGACATAGAAGGTGCAACGTGCTGGTTGGAGCAAGTGGCCATGGAAACAATGAACAGAGACAGCAGACAGTGAGGGATGGATGCCGAACAACATTATCATGCATTAATAGCACAATTCGCAAGGAATAATTGAGGAGTGATGAATAATAATAACACTGAAATTAAACAACCTAACTCCCTTAAACAATATTCAAAGTCTTTTGATAGTTGCTTGTAATAGTTCAGAACCAGTATTGGATATTAAGAAGGTTAAAATGCCTTGGAAGGCGATTAGAAGCAATGAAAAAGGCATAGGAATGGCTATGGTAAGACTGTTAGCAACTTAGAGCCATGCATACTGAAACACTTGCACATGCCTTATTCGTATGGTCGTGGAAGCCAATGCATTTGAGCCTGTAAAGTACAATTTGGAGATTAACTATGCTGTGCAAGAGAGGCCATGACTATTGATTATGCCTACCTTACCGAACAGTCTTCAACCTACCAAAAACAGATACTTGAGCATCTATTAAAATATTTCTGACTCCAGGAGCCAAGGAAAGTTTCATTCAAATGATGTGTTGTCAAGATTATATTTTTAATAAAGTGCATGTCATTAGTATTGATACATTGAGGAATTAAAGTTTTGAGGATTTTAGGGTGGTAGTAAAATTTGTGTAAGGATTACATGTGTAGATAGGAACACTGAGCTACTGTTACAGACAAAATTCCACATGTAGAGGGAATTATAAAAGGTGTGGTATATTACTGGGAAAGTTTTCTAAATGAAAAGATAGAGGACATTGAGAGGCTAAATCATGGTTGCAAAAGTGCCTCTACATCGTTGTATTTACAAATATATGTTCTCCTTTTGTTGCACTCTCTCATTCCTTTTTGTGCTCTTACATGCTGTACTTTGATTGAGTGAAAGAACTGAGCCTCCCCTCTGAGGAAGCCACAGCCTCCTCTCAGATCCCTGCCCAACATAGAACTGCTGTATCAAAGAGAGTAATTATATCTGTAAGGATGACCTGCTCAAATTTGTCCAACACCGTGCCTAAAGAACAATCTTTAGACCCTCATACTCTTCCAAAAAAAGAAAATGGCTGCTACTAAAGAATGGAAAGACCTCCCGAGTCCTAAGGTAAAATTGATGTTGATT
This sequence comes from Taxus chinensis, assembly GCA_019776745.2. Lineage (NCBI taxonomy): Eukaryota > Viridiplantae > Streptophyta > Pinopsida > Cupressales > Taxaceae > Taxus > Taxus chinensis. Next base: position 649,453,197 of record CM034156.1, read on the forward strand.
GAGATGGAACACATGCTCTGGATGCTGAAAGAGAAAGCCCTTATTTGCATGTTCTCGAGTGCTTTCATGGGACCCAATAGTCTTAGATCTTGAGTTCAAAAGAATTAGCAGCAGGCTGGACTAGTTGACATTCTGATGATCCCAAACGGCTATTTCATGGCACCCTTTTCCTCAAAACAGGAAAAATATTCCACGGCAGATGTGGTTCCTGAAAGCAAGACTATCCCATTTTAGGTTAGGCTTCCACTCCTCCCAACTGAATACTGACAGGGATGATCACTCAGGAAGATAGGTAATGCCATTGGAAAAAATATTACATCTTCTGAGTTCACCACATACAGATCTAAACTATGCTCAGATCTGTATTAATACAGATCTGGAGAAGCCACTGCTAGAGGAGATGCAACTGGTAACAGAAGGGATTGGTTGCACTTGCGAACAGCCAATAGAGTATGATTACATTTCCTTTTGTTGCAGGAGCTTCCATGAGCATTGCCATCTGGCTCGAGTATGCCCCTCTCAACAAGAGCAGGAACATAAACAACCTGCAACAAATGAAGAGCACAGGAAGAGGTATCCCAAGAAATGGCCAAGAAACAACTGGTACACAACCCTGGGAAACTTCAAACAACAACAAGGAGAAATAAAATGAAGACAACTTATAGCAGGCCTATGCAAGGAAGAACAAAGGGGCAGCCTTCTCAGCCTAAAGGGTTATCCTTTCAGACTCCCTTGAGGCTACTGGTGAACCAGAGATAGGAGAAATGGAAGATGTTCAAGGTAGTCAAAACACCAACACATCCTTACTAACACTTTAAGCCTACAGTATAGCAGCAGTAACAAAGCAACTTGAAAATCCAAAAGTGACGATAAAGGAAATGCATAAGTTTTCTGCACCTGCAGGCACCTCAAATCCAACAACCAGATCTAGAATTGTTAGAGGAAAATCCAGAGGAGGGGGTGTTACATGCAGCCAGTTTTCACAATATTCACTTTAGTCAAAAGACAAGAATCGACAGCAGAAACCATGACACATCTGACACAAGACTGCAAGGGTTACAAGGACTGTCAATCCTATGTCTGGGACACCGCAGAACTTGTATTGGATGATCAGCACTCATTCTAGCATTTATGATGAATGGATATATCTGGAAACGTAGCCTGGTGATGATTTTTTGCTCTTTCTTTTCTGGAAGGTTGTTAAAATGCATGTATCTTTAGCTTGCGGTTACTGATTTTTTGCACTTTTAATTGCTTAAAACAGATGGTTTGTGCTGTTGTTTTTGTTACTTCTATTAATAGATTTTGAACTTCATTAACACACGGACACACACACACACAAGAAACAGATATTGATAGGAGTATTACAAAAGGCTTTCACTGGCAAGAAACATATCCTCTGCATGCAAGGTCGGTGAGTTACAATGCACTGAAGCAAATTTAAAAATGAGCTATGGCAAGCGAGAGAAAGAGCAGATGAAGGAAAAGTTCAAAAATCCAGAGGAGGTGGTGGAGGATGAGAAACTTATACAATCATGTGACAGGAGAAATAAAAAATTGATTGTAGAAGAGGACAAAGAGGATGACAGCAAGTGTTTGGTCTGGCATTAGGGAAGCAACGAAGAAGACAATGGTATGTGGTAGCGTGCATACTTTACCATTCATCTTACCTGATCTTGTGAAAGCAAATCTGAGCATTGGCCAAACAAAAAGAACCACTGATTGATCTGTCTGTTGGAAGTTTGGAACTGCATCTGTAAGGTCCTAAGGACAGATCCCAATTTAGAACAACATTATCAAACAGACTAGGAAATGCCTGCAATGGTGGAGATACCTAATGAAAACTTGCCCGAGAACGACATACAGATGGGAGTAGGATCATACATATAAACGGGGATGTAGAAAATGTGGTTTGGGAAGCCCATACATTGCAAAATTAGGTTTATCAAATGGAACGAGGGGGTAGCCCAAAAGTTAAATTTTAAATTTATATGACTGAAACATGTTATGAAGAGAAAATTGACCAGGATGGATGCTTTTGAGAAATGATTCATCGGGAACCATCTGCCTTGAAAAACTCATTGGTAGCCTCAATCAGACAGACGTATGAGATCCTTTGTACAATTCATACTTGTGAGTCTGTGACTGAAAGCAAGTTCCTAGAGTATAGAAGAATGAAGTAAACATGAAGCATGAGAACCCATTGAAGGCTTGCTGTTTTAAGATATTCTGTAATTTTGCTTGGTAGTTAGAAGAGATAAAAACATGGCAGAGGCATGAATGAAACAAAAATGAAATTACATGGCAATATGGTCAAAGCACGAATTCATCTATCTGTCAAAAACCAAGAAAGATATCAAAACAACAAATTTTGAAACATTTATGATACTGCCAAGTTTCTTCTTTGCCTTATGGAATGCTGCGAGTGCAGAAAATGATTGAAAAACAAGGTAGAAGTTTAATTTTTCTCTAATAGCTCATTAAACGTGCAATGTGTAAGAATTTAAAGAGCAAGAAAAGAAATATTTCAAGAAATGGTAATTGGGTAATTTGTACCCATTTATAGTCATATGCGTGGTGACTTGGACTACTTAGGTTTCTGCATTCCATACACCTGGCAGGGAGTGCATAGTAACTTCCACCATGTTCTGATGTCCCTTTTTCCTTTTCTCTAACCAATGTGGTCATATAGCCTGCTATTGTGACGGATAAGATTTTGTTTTACATTTAAACATACATTACTAGGTTTTCCTGGTTAACATCAGTATTGGACCTTTACTTGGCCTTGGATAGGCTCCACCACCCAAGTCTTTTTTGGGGCGCTTTAATGTCATCTTGATTGTTTTAACATCATCATGTTTGAGGTGGTGTTTGATTTACTCCCAGCATCGTTGATAATATATTTATGAGAGCACCCAATTTCAATGGTGGATTCATCATCATTCGTTTGAATTGCCGCTATTGCATGTCCCTTCAATATTGTCTTGGTTTTGTTGTTAAAGAACTGTGCTGGTCACATTCCTGCTATATTTCTTCACTTTAGATTGTCTTCAAGTCTGCACACGATTTGTGGATTTTATATTTTTATTTCACTGATTTTTCTTTTTTGTTCTATTTTAATGTGTATACCTTGCAGATTTTAACAATACAGATTTTAATTTGTAAGAGGATCTATTAAATTTCCCCCAAAATATGAACATAGATATGGAAATGTTTACGACATTTTATCTATAAGTTTTGTTCTCTTGCTCGGACCATCCATATCTCTTTGTGTCTTCCCTAAGCTACTCTGACTTACCTAGTTTACAAATTCTGTTATCATTTTTTGTTTTCGTTTTTAATTTCAGCTCTTATCAAATCATTGCCCATCTATATTATTTGGTAAAGCATTATTTTAAAAACTTTTTGTGTCGTGATTAATCATTTCATTCTAATGCCATTGCCCTTTTATATTTTCTTTGTGGCTCTGCTATCCAAATAATTGTTACATACTAGAAGTAAAAGTACAATTATTAGTTATGTTATACTCTTGGAATACTTTCCTTATAACATCGATCAGGATCTTGATATGAATAAGACAATGTTGACATATCTAATGAGCTCAAAATATTTTGGCATCTGCTAATTATTAACGTCTTACACATAGGATTGTGTTTTTGTTTAGTTAAAATTGTATTTGCTTTTTTTTAGGTAGTAGGCAATCTCTCAATCATTCAACCCCTGCAAAGAGAGTGCCAGTGCTACCACCCAAATCACCACCTGCCAAAAATGGTGGTGCATTTGAGAGCATGGAGGGATCTGAAGAAGAGGGGACATTGGATAATCAGGATGAACAAAGTTATGCTTATGAAGATGGAGATACTGTGACAGAAAATTTGACAGTCATAACTGTATGTTGCTTCAACTCTGGACTTTTGCAGTTAGAATATACTGTTTAGGACTGGATTGATTTAGTGTAGATGCATTTGAAGTGTCCTTTAATAAGAGTGTAGATGCATTTGAAGTGTCCTTTAATAAGAATTAATTTTGTGAAGGCCAAAATTAACCCATCAGAAGTTGCGTGTTTAGATTTATATGGAGTCATCTCTTTATTCCCTACATAAAATAAAGTCAAGATGATCTCCAAGAATATAGAGGACCGTCTCTTGTATTGAAGATACAATGACATTTTCACGAACCTTGATTTCATTTGGTTTTTATTAACTAGTACACTAATCTGAAATAATTATAAATGAAGATACAATGTTCTTGGTACCATATTTTCTATTTTGTGCTAGAGTTATAATCATGTTTACAAATTCAAGTAAATTTTTGCTCTTGATGAGGCATAAGATATTAATCACCCACAAGAGCCACAACATTATAAACAATCATGGGGTTGTGTGAATTTCCTTCATTTTATAGTTAATTTGTGAAATTCAACTAGGAAATTTATTTTCTATTTCTTAATTTTTGATTTTAGTGAAGAAGAATGACATAAGATACATTAGATAAGTATCCTTTCATAATGAGTCGATTTGAAGTAAACAACATCCATTAACCTCACAAGATTAATCAAACTAGGGAAATTTGAAACCCTTTGGGAGCATTGTTAAAATTTTCATAGGCTCTTCTTTACAATCAACTTATTTGCAACAATTTCTAATATTACTTGTGTCTTTAATAGGAATTTTTGGTAGAAAGAACATCACATATTCTATCTTGGAAAGTAGAGCATAAGTCTCCCAATAATAAATCCCTCCTCTTGAGAGTTTCCCTTGGCCACTAATCTTACGTGATACGTATCAACTGAACCATTCGAAGTAAGCCTTTTCTTGAAGATCCACTTGCATTTCACAATGTTCTTCCTTGTGGTTTCTTCAAATGGTTGTTGTTCCAAATGGTTTCTCTTCTTCATGTGAATCTGCTCAAAGATAAACCAATCGCTGCAAGTTTGATTCAAGATCCAATTTGCAAACTTTCGTAGTTAAGGACACTAGCTACCAAATGAATCCCACCAATGTGCTACGGTAAATGATCAAGCCATGACAATAGAAAACAAAGTTAATTCAACAAATTAGATTGTGACATGCGCTTAAAATTCAAGCTTTAAAGTTTAAGCAACTAAATTGTGATGTCCCAAAATAGACAAATAATGCCCCCAAATGGATTATCCGCAAATCCAATCAAAAACAACAAATCACCCTCAAAACATTTTCAAAAATTATGAAATTAAATTTGTAGCTAGCCCTTGAATCATCAAATATCAAAACACATATATTTTTGCAAAATACTACAAATATGAGTTTTAACTGTAGAAAAACAGTCGAAACTTAAAAAATTCATAACTCGGAAAATACCCAACAATTTTTGACAAATGATAGCTCAATTTGAAAATAAAATCACAAGCTTTTCAATGATACAAAAATCAGAATTTTCCGTTGGGTGGAAGGCACCCCAAACAGGCTCAGAAATATGGAAACGTGTAGAAGAACCCTAATTGTACCCGAAATCAACAACCATTCACCCCTCTTGGAAATCCCTCAAACTCTGCTAGAAAACAAAAATAAAAGCTTGATCTTCAATGGAAAACACAAATAAATCCTTGATCTTCAATGGAAACCCATGAATGGAGAAACCTCTCACATAGAAAGAAGAGTTTTCGTTCCTCTTTCTCTATTCCTGAAGAGGGTTTTCGTCCTTCAGAGCTAACTCAAAAGGGTTTTCGTCCTTAGGAGTTTATTTGCAAAGCTTACAAGCCTCAGACAAAACTCCGAATTTTTATAAAATAAAAGAGATGCTTTACAAAGTCAAGTACACTTGTTTTTATAAGCAATCTTGTCTTAGTAGCCACCCACAAGCACCAATCACATCCTTTGGCCCATATTTAATTCTTTTTTGGCCTTGTATCATCTCCAACATGGGTCGCATTTTCCCTTAGGGGAAATAAAATCATAAAGTGACTTTTTTGTTCTTTTTTTTCTTTTTCTAATTTCACTTAAATTTTTCTCTTTTATTTTTAAGTCATTAATATAAGTGTTTTTTATAAAGTTTCTTTTTTATGCACTTTATAATAATTTATTAAGACTATAGTTTCCCTTTGTATCACCCCTTAGCCGTCGGGAAAGAAAATTGGGCTAAGGGTCTTCAACTGGGAAGGGAATATTACAATCCTCCCTTCCCCAAATTGGTTGCCCTCAAGCAGTTGCAACCCTTACACCCAGGTGCCATATGCAACAGATAGAACATGTTGTAGTGCTCCACAAGTCTTGATCAAGTACCTGTTAAATGAGAGAGATCTTGCCAAAATATATAGCTCTCTTGATGCTCATAGACACAAACTTGGATCAATAGTTCAACATACTCCATATAGTAAACTTCATCCTTTATCTTATCATGCTTCTCTAACACATGCTTATCAGTTGAATCAAGAACAACACGAAGGAAGAATGTGGTTGTCCTAGCTAACATACATTGGAACTTGATTAGGGAATAATCATTTGCAACCATCCAAACATGTGCATGTTGTCCCATAGGATAGAAATATGGCAGCACTATAGGAGAAATCAAAAAACTCAAAATATGGTAGCCATTCTCATACCTTAGGATGTTAAAGTTATGACTGCTCCTTGAATTCAACTCCTCTTCATTAATAGTAGACTGCACCTTGTTTCTTTGAGAACTTTAAGGACCAAATGCCCCCACTAACCCTTCCAAAGGTTCATTTATGTTGCTGATATAAAAATCAGTCATGCGCTCTATTAATAAAGTTTTTCTTCCTCTCTTTATGACTGCTGTTATGCATAGTTCAACAATCTGAAATTGATCAAAAATTGTTCTCTTACCCTTTATTACCATTAGAAAATCAGCATTAGTACCTTGAGAGGTACTCTCCCTTCTCGCACCGGAATCTCCAAAGAAGAAACCATGTTTGCCCATACTTGTAATCCCAAAAGACAATTTTGACTTCCTTGTTTCCCTTATGAAATCAATTACAAATTTTTCAAAATTAGAATTGGTAACTTTGGACAAATGCAACATATTACTTGGATCCCATACCTTATAATGCCCATGAAGGTCTTCATCACTCTTTGTCTTTATGATGATTTGACTTTGTGTAATTACTAATAACCCTTTCAAGGGTTTCAACCAAACACACCAAATGCAGATCTGAAAATTAACTCGCAACAGACTGAAAGTATAACATCAGTGACTTGTAATTGCACTCAACTAAAAATGTCAAAATCACCACAAAACACCACAAATCAACTCGCCACTATTTTATATATATTTTATGGAATTTAAGAAGCCAAAATAACAAAGAAATGCTGAAGAATACTCACTGCTGGAAATTAAATATGCACTGGAAATTGCAGCCACAAGATAAATATGAAATATGGGTCTAGAAACCCTCTAAATTCATATAACTTCAGATTCCATCCTTTAAAAATATTACAAATCAGATTATGAAACCAAATTTCTCAAACACTTCACCAAATGTGCCAAACCCTACCCAAGGTAGGTCGCTCCACCCTAAATAATTCAATATCAGCTGAAAATTACAAATAGATCTTCAAATCAACTCTTCACTTCAAGACCAAACAATGATGAAGGGTTTTCGTCCTTCACCCAAGCCACATGAAGGGTTTTCGTCCTTCAATGAAGCCTCACAAGAGGGTTTTCGTCCTCAAGTGGATGAACAAGGATGCAACAAGCTCACAATGCCCAAGTATAATAAAATGTGCCAAGTCTAGATGCAAATGATGCCTCTAATCTTCTTTTATATCCTCCTTTTGGTGCCAATGCACAAATAGAAAAGGCCGACCTCTTAAAGATGTTCTTTTCCTTCATTAGCTTCCATTAATTAATTAAAACCCAGCCTGACCTGTCATAAGAAAGAAAACACTAAAAGAACATATTAAAAATTAGTAAAAACATATCAAATGGAAGCTCAATGTTCTCCTCCATCTTCTTCTCTTCTTTGCCACGGAGAAGGAATGGCAAGAAGACCAATTAATAGCTCTCAAATGGAAAAAGGGGACATTACAATCCTCCCTTCCCAAAATTGCTTGTCCTCAAGCAATTGCCAATGCCCGGATCCCAAACAAGTTTCAGCTGCTCCCTTAGTTTGCTTGTCCATATCTCATGAATGCCACTCTTTTGAAGAAAATCCCTGTGATCTGCAACCCCTTGATGGCTGCCATAAGAGGGCTGTAACAGCTGTAACAAATAGTGGGAAAAAAGGGGGCAGCAGAGACACAATTCAACTGCCCACTGAAAATTACAATCTGCCCATGCTATAGTGGCTAGTAGCCCGCCATAGGTGTCTCGAAATACCCCAAAAATTTGGAAACTCAGCCATTTAATGACAGTTCCTATTTGTTGGGCAGCAAATGCAAGAGAAGTTAATCTGAAAATGAGAAAAAACAACAGTCTTATAGTGTATGGCAGCGAGAACCATTAACACAGAATCATGATTTTTACCATTCTCCATCAAGTCTCCTACATAAACCTGTTTTTTCTTACTTGGGGCAGCAAGATAGTTCTTTCTTTGACCTTTTTCTATCATCATATCATCATAAGAAATTGATAACATTTGTATGCCTTGGCTGTGGCATGCTATTTCTCTACTTATCTGGGGTCTTATGAAGGCTAAAAACTCACTATTAATTGCCCAAAATACTACCCACATGCCACGAAATGGAAAACTCAAGTTCCCATAGTGATGTTGTCCTTCTATGACCAAAAAGTGTGAGAATAACTGACTGAAAATGAAAAATACAGCAGTCAACCATTTGCAAACAGCCTTCGTAAATTCACCAAAAATGTGAGAAACAATGACATCCTCGATATGAGATATTTCCCAACCCTGGTAAGTGCCAAGCATGCAATAAGGAGTAACAAATCTGAAATATATTGTAACCTTTTCTGTCCCAAACATACCTTTATTACCCCCATCATCAAAACATGTAGGAAACTCTTTTGCCCATTGAAAGACAAGCTGATCCAGATCTGAAGTAGTAGGCCAGCCTTCATGCCTTGCAATCCATTTGTAATTTTCCCTCATGAACTCTCCCTTTGCCCACTCAACACTTTCATTTTCAGATCCCACATTTCTTTGTTTGTATGCATGCTTAATGGCTGAACCGACTTGGGTATGAACCAAACATGTGGCTGCCCCAACTTGGCCAATCTTCCTCTCTTTACTAATTCCCAAGGGATGGTACAACTGGAATATCTCTTTGCTACCCTCTCTCCATTTAGTATCCTTCATCTCATCTTTCAAGTTAGCACAATCCTTATGATGATCATCATAATGCAAAGGACAAGGTATGATGATGATACAAAAAATCTTTGTTAGGAAGACAATAAACTTGCTTACCCATAGTGGCTGCCATAACAAGTTTGCCAATCAGAAAATCACCATTAGCACTTTGAAAAATACTTTCCGTCTCTCCCTTCCGGATCTCTAAGGCCAAATTATGCTTGCCCACACTTATACTTGCCATAGATAACCTTGAGTTATCCTTAATCTTCATGAGATCAGATGTAAACACCACAAAATCAGATCTGATTATCTTTGTAAAAAGTTGGAAGAACATTTGGTTTCCATACCTTGGAGTGTCCAACATGGTGACTTTGAACATGTAGTATCCCTTGCTTTGCTATCACGGATTTCCCCAAAAACTGAATCCATTGCATCTCATGAACAATTGTAACTTCAGCTGGCTTTATTCTAAGGAAAGCATCACATACCTTGCACCCTTTGCTACCCTTCACTTTTTATCTTCCTTCTTCTTGGCATAGGCTGATCATTAGAATAAATACCACTTGAAGTATGATGTGCACAAAGGTGTTCAATCATTAGTGACAAAAGAGGACACAACATATATGAAACATGAGTAGTCCTAACCATCCACTCATGGTAGAATATCTGAAATGATGCTCCTCTGAAATACCTCCTCCACCTAGAAAATCTGAAATGATGCATAGGCGGGACTCTCATACCTCCATGCCGGGGGGCTGCCCATAACACTCAGAAATTCTGAGTTTAAATCAGCATGCAAACAATATTTCAAAAACACCTTACCTTCATGATCTTTTGCTTTCCGGGTGCTTACCTTCACTCTATCTTTGCTTGATGCTTGCTTGACAATTCCTCCATGTCCTTGAGCTTTCATAAGGCTGATATTTCCCTCAAATGACCTTCTTTTTACTGCTGTTATGTACAGATCAGCAGCTCCATCTATTGTGATCCTCGTTCTTATCATGGAGAAATTCTTTCTCTCTCCTTGACCATCTCAATTTGGGTGAGTGATCTCTAATGCATTCATCATTGTGATCCAGAAATTCCTTTCTAAGCACATACATAACAACTGATATATGAATCAAATGGAAAAAGGAATTGGTTACCTCTACAAACATACCATAGTCTTTGGAAGGAGGAAAGCTTCCCCCAATCCACCTTTAGGGTCACCCGGATCCCATTTCTTCATGTGCATGCCATTAGGAACTTGCAAGCTTAGCATTTTCTTTAGTACCCTCTTATCACTACTCAAGACATGTCCCAATGAATGCAAAGGTGGAAACAATAATCCGGAAGTGTACATACCAATCTGTGGCCTATCCACCCATGTTATACTATCCAATGTGTTGCTCCCTTTGATGCTATGCCCCCCTTGAAGCCACTTATCTTCAACAATTGGAGCTACCTTTGTCATGCAATCATCCGTACTTTGTACACACATGTATGTACCATCCTCATGGCTTGTGCTTGAGTCCCCAACCTCATCCTTTTCATCCTTATGCAAATCTGAATTTTCTTCAACACCTTGCCCCATACAATCATTAGAAACCAAAGGAATATCATTAAATACCAATGAACTATTACCTTGGGACTCATCCTTGAAAGCTTGCACATCGAACCTTCCTATGATCTTTTGACTGAAATCATCCAAGAAGCAAACCGCATCTTCTCCTTGGGTCTCTATCACGTGGTACCACCAATCTCTTGCTATCCCTTCCAAATGACAAGGGATGAATTCCAGGGCATCCTCCACACACATAGGGTTTGACTGCAAGTATGTCTCCAATTCTGACAACCATGATCTCACTGAAAGTTTGTTAGTGCCATCAAAATTAGAGATCTTACCCTTCCGTGCCATCAATTCTTCAAACTTGAAATCCTCCATTGAAACCCTAAGCCCTTTGAAGATCCGTGCTCTGATACCATTGTAATAACCCTTTCAAGGGTTTCACACTAAATGCAGATCTGAAAATAAAATTGCAGCAGACTGAAGAATAAAATCAGCGACTTGTACTTGCACCAAAAAATGCCAAAATCACCATAAAACACCACCAATCAATCGCCACTATTTTATATATATTTTATGGAATTTTAGAAGCCAAAATAACAAAGAAACACTGAAGAATACTCTACTGAAAATTAAATATGCACTGGAAATTGCAGCCACAAGATAAATATGAAATATGGGTCTAGAAACCCTCTAAATTCATATAACTTCAGATTCCGGCCTTTAAAAATATTACAAATCAGATTATGAAACCAGATTTCTCAAATACTTCACCAAATGTGCCAAACCCTACCCAAGGTAGGTCGCTCCACCCTAAATAATTCAATACTAGCTGGAAATTACAAATAGATCTTCAAATCAGCTCTTCACTTCAAGACCAAACAATGATGAAGGGTTTTCGTCCTTCACCCAAGCCACATGGGGTTTTCGTCCTTCAATGAAGCCTCACAAGAGGGTTTTCGTCCTCAAGTGGATGAACAAGGAGCAACAAGCTCACAATGCCCGAGTATAATAAAATGCGCCAAGTCTAGATGCAAATGATGCCTCTAATCTTCTTTTATATCCTCCTTTTGGCGCCAATGCACAAATAGAAAAGGCCGACCTCTTAAAGATGTTCTTTTCCTTCATTAGCTTCCATTAATTAATTAAAACCCAACCGACCTGTCATAAGAAAGAAAACACTAAAAGTAACATATTAAAAATTAGTAAAAACATATCAAATGGAAGCTCAATGTTCTCCTCCATCTTCTTCTCTTCTTTGCCACGGAGAAGGAATGGCAAGAAGACCAATTAATAGCTCTCAAATGGATACAATTATTTTTCTCATTAGAAGTCATACCTTTATTCCTCAAAGCTTCTTCTTCTTCACTTAGCATGGTGGAATACTCTATGGGTTGATTTCTCTCAAATTTTTGCATGGTAATTTTCTCTTGTTGATATCTTCTATTTTTCCTTGTGCCTTTACTATCTTTCAACTCACAAAAATCTTCGAAGGTCAACATAGCTCCTACCTTGGAACCGAGTGTTGCTTACTCTTTTTCCCATATCTCCATGTCATCATCCTCAACTGGTTGTTCCTCCTTTTGGAGAAACTTGGCTCTGGAAAATTGATGTTAAGGCTTGGCTGATGTTTTAACCGATAAAGTAGAGTTTCCTTCACTCTTGTTGCCTTGGTTTCCTTGAGAGCTTGTTATGGTAGTACTCATCCTTTGTATAGATCTACTAAACTCAGCAAAGGCTCCTATAATAGAGTTTCTTAGATCTCTCTGAGCATCCACCCAACAGGTTTGCAACTCTCTATGGCCTCTGGTGATCACTTCATTCAGATAGCATATCTTATCTGTAGTAGGATCTCTCTGTTAATGCTCTTCAATGGTCTTGTTTTTTGTCTTCAGATTTGATTTTTTTTCTTCAAAGGCTGGGAGAATACACTGCTCTGATACCACTGTAATGTCCCCAAATAGACAAATTATGCCCCCAAATAGATTATCCGCAAATCTAACCGAAAACAACAAATCACCCTCAAAACACCTTTAAAAATTCTAAAATTAAATCTGTAGCTAGCCCTTGAATTATCAAACCTGAAAATACATATATTTTTACAAAATACTAATAATTTGATTTTTAATTGCAGAAAAACATCCGAAACATCAGAAATTCATAACTCGGAAAATACCCAACAATTGTTGACAAATGATAGCTCAAATTGAAGATAAAATGACAAGCTTTCCAATGATATCAAAATTCTAATTTTCTGTTGGGTGGAAGGCACCCAAAATAGGCTCGAAAATTTGGAAATGTGTAGATGAAACCCTAGTTGTACCTAAAATCAACAACAATCATTCACCCCTCTTGGAAAGCCCTCAAACACTGCTGGAAAACACAAATAGATACTTGATCTTCAATGTAAAACACAAATAAATCCTTGATCTTCAATGGAAACCCCTGAATTGAAAATCCTCTCACATAGAAAGAAGAGTTTTTTTCCTCTTTCTCTAATCCTCAAGAAGGTTTTCGTCCTCTAGAGCTAACTCAAAAGGGTTTTTGTCCTTAGGAGTTTATTTGCAAAGCTTACAAAGCTCAGAAAAAATCAGATTTTTTATAAAATAAAAGAGATGCTACAAATCCAAGTATACTTGCTTTTATAAGCAATCTTGGCTTAGTAGCCACCCACAAGCACCAATCACATCCTTTTGCCCATATTTAACTCTTTTTTGGCCTTGTATCACCCCCAACATGGGTTGCATTTTCCCCTAGGGGAAATAAAAACATAAAGTGACTTTTCTTTTTATTTTTCTAATTTCACTTTATCGTTTCTCTTTTATTTTTATTAAGTTATTAAGTCATTAATATAAGCGTTTTTTATAAAGTTTCTTTTTTATGCACTTTATAATAATTTATTAAGACTATAGTTTCCCTTTTTATCACCTCTTAGCCGTCGGGAAACAAAATTGGGCTAAGGGTCTTCAACTGGGAAGGGAATATTACATGAACTTTAAATATTTTGGAATTGATTACCTAGCTGTTCCACATCTCTTGCAATCTTTGCTAGGTTTTTGCCAAAGGTACCCATGGCTCTATTGAAAGCACTAATCTGTCAGTGTATTTCTAGTTGTTGACTCTCATCGGGGACTATATGCTCGAGGCACACGTACAATCCATCTTTGACCTCCTCAGTTTGATATTTTCTAAGTCGAGCTTTGTAATATACCTCGGATTCAAGAAATACCCAGTTGTAGGTATAAGGTGATGGAGTTGATTGTTCCATTTGCTATCAATGATCTCCCATATAAGCCCATACTTAGATACTATGTCATTGTATGTTGCCCTTATCTACTCCTTTGCCTAATCCATAGCCTCATAAATGTGACCCATCGCCAATTTTTCTTCATCCACCAGCCACAACACCTTAACAAGGGGCTCAACAATTTTCACAACCTTTGTTTTTTTCCAAAATGAGTTGTCAAACACTTTCTTTTTGGTGTCTTTCCAATCTTGTTTATAACTCCACTGAGCTGCATTCCATTCATCACTTGAAAACATTTTTTCAAGTTTTGTCTTGGGGAAAGGAGAGATTGCAATGTGAGGAATTTTGTTGCAAATCTTGTGATGGCAAGCCCAACAAGTTGCCTGCCCCCAATGTTTTCCTCATTAGGTTCAATACCTCTGAGTGGTTGTAGATGTATTTTGTAATGTTCTTGGCATGATCTATAATGTTCTTGATCCAATCCTATCTTCCTATATCCTCAAGCAAGAGGTCTACGCAATGTGCAACACAAGGAGTCCAACATATGGTTTTGTATTTGCTCTCTAACATCTTACCAACAAGAACATAGAGGCACTATCTATGATGATTTGTACAACATTTTCCACCCTCGCCTCTACAACAACCTCACCCAAAAGCTGAAATAACGAGTTTGCATCTTTTACCCTATCCGTTGCATCAATTGATTTCAAGAACATGGTTCCTTTGGGGCAAGAGGCAATGAAATTTATTATGTTATGGTTCCTTCCATCACTCCACCCATCTAACATATTGGTACATTTTGTTTTGGCCCATGATTGCTTACAACCCTTCAAGTATTCATCTAGGAACCCGGCTTCTTTTTGCATAAGAGATTCCCTCAAGTCATGAATACTATGGCCGTTGAAGCCCTTACCAACAACAACAATGGAATCCCACATAGGTTGGTAATAGGGTGAGTGGGCAACATTGAAGGGGATATCTGCATCATATCATGATCTAACTATGTATTCAAATGCAGAGTCTTCTTCCCTTTGATATGGAAATGAAGTTTAGGTGCAAGAAACACCATGATAGTCTCCTTCGCTTGATCTTCCATTTTGTATGTGTCCCCCTTTTCTACGGCTGTATGTATTGTTTTGGTTCCTTCAAAGTCATCTCCATGGCCGACTTCCAAATTTTATAAATGTGCCTCGCCATCATGGGCACCCCTAAAATTGACTCCATACTTTGGCTAGACCATGGACATGCTAGAAGTCTTTGAATGCAACAATTCTCAACACCATCGCATAGAGCTCAAAAATACCTTTCTAGCAATTAAAGCCAAAGGTCAAATAGAGTTCATATGAGAAGTTTATGGTCTTTGGAAGATCTAGTCTCAAATCTTAATGGAGTTCAATAGAGTTCAAAAGGATGTCAAATATAATTTGGCCCTTTCAAGGCCTTAATGGGAGCATTTGGAAAAAGGAAAATTGTGACCGCTATGAATTTTTGCAAGGAATCCAAATATGTGATTGGATATGGAAAATTCCACTGTATGACAAGGGTTACAATGTCAACTCTCAAAACCGTAACTGAATAAATCCTTGTATCAAAGGACCAAAATGTGGCTGCTGCTATCCAAGCAAGCACTCTCTACCTTAGCAAATTCGCAATAATTCCAAATTCCTCACCAAAAAATGTCCTTTTTTCCACTAACTTGTCGAATCTCCTCTTTTTTAGAAAAGTGACCCCTACAAAATAGCAAAATGTGATCAAACAGAGTTCATATAACAAATTTATGGCATCTGGAAGATCCCATCTCAAATTTTCCTTGTGATGGTCAAAAGAATGTCAAATATAACTTGGCCTTTTCAAGACCTTTATGGAAGAATTTGTAAAAGGCAAAAGTGTGACCCCTGTGATTGACCCCTATGAATGTTTGCAAGGAATCCAACTATGTGATCAGATCTGGAAAATTTCACTATATGACAAGGGTTATAGTATCGATTCTCAAAAACCCAACTGAATAAATCCTTGCACTAGAGGACCGAAATGTGGATGCTGCTATCTAAGCAAGCACTCCCTGCCTTAACAAATTCACAGGAATTCCGAATCCCTCACCAAAAAATATCCTTGGCTCCACTAACTTGTTGAATCTCTTCTGCTTTTTAGAAAAGTGACCCTACAAAATAGAAAAATATGATCAAACAACGTCTTGTGCTAACTCACGTTTCCCCACATCAAGTGGTTGTAAAGGACCACAATCTGGGAGTTCTAAGTCCTAGAATCTTGCACCCTGTTGGAGTTAAGTGCACAACTCCATGACTGACAGAAAAGAAAACTCCACACAAGCAATAGATCAACACAAGAACACCACCATATGGAGAATGCCTTTTGAATGCATGGATGTAGGTGGAGGGAGAGTCGATGTTGTATGATCTACGCTGTCAACATGTATTCCAAAGGTATTCCACAACATTGGTAACTCAATGGGATCTGTAAGAATCGTTCTTTTTAATCTAGTGAACTCCTATGAAATGGGCCAATGTAAGCTGAATGTTATTGCCTCAAATAAATCATTATGGTACATGATGAACCCACATGTTGTCCAATTAAACATCAAGGCAATACATGATACCATGGACAAAGTAAAAAGCAGTCATATAGTGTCAAATGAACCCCTTTAGGGCAGGTAGCAATAAAATAATCTATCAATGTAAGCTATTGACAATAACGTGTGAGGTGGACAATTTTACAGGAGCTCACTCACCCAATTTATCAACAACAACATTTGATTGGTAGAAATGCATTGGCAGAAAACATCATGGAAAACATTTCCCTTGATTAGTTATCAGTCTATGTATTGTTTTTCATTGCAATTACAATCAGGATAATCTGAAAGTTTTCTCCAATTGTGGATGTCACTTTGTCTAGGGCACAATGAAATTCATAAGGAATCTCCCAAACTACAATAGCCTACCTTAGAAGGAAGGCAGCTTAAATATGCAGAGAGTATTTTCAGCCATTTTGACATAATCAACTTATTTGTGCATGTTGTTTTAGTTTCAACTTTTAATGCCTTTTGGAAAAGGTGAATTCCATAACAGGTGGTTACAACCAATTTATCCCCAAAAAGGGGTTTCCCAATCTTTGATGGGAAACAATTTCAGGGTTTTGTTTTAAGCAAGGTAAAAAAATTCAGATGGGCTTGAATGATGCAATTCAATGAAAATGATACAGATATGTTATATTGAATAATGTTGCATTTTTGCATTGCATAAACATTAGAGGAATTCATTAGGAAAATGGTTAGGTGTTACATTCTTGGTATATGCAATAGCAATGATGGTTATGAACTTATGTGAAATTATGCATATGTAGAGGGTATAACGAATTTTACTCATGCTGGTCACAAGAGTTTATCTTAAGAGGTGTCTTCACCTGTTATGTACCATTGCTATAGACTCCCATGTGATAATAAAGGTTATATGTTGCTCGCAGGTTAGTGTGAATTATGCCTATATGAGCATTTTCATTGGACCTTTTGATATGGATCCCTCAGTCTCTACGTATTTTCTTGCGTACTGGTATACAACTTGCATATGTATTGCCCTATGTCTGCATGGATGATACTTTTGATTGTGTTTGTGTATTGCATGATAAGGGGTAATAAGAGACTTGAAAAACTAAAGCAATCCAATTAACAGGGAGGGAAGAGCCTTGTGCCTTTAGGCATATATCCAAATCATTTGATTTGGTTTAGCAAGGAAGGATCTAATGCATTAGGATGATGCTTTGCATGCATGTAGTATTATGAGGAAGTGTTGATTCAAAAATAAACTTCTCATACGATAATATCAATCACCATCAAGTGGCATTGATTGTAGAAATTATGTTGTAAAGGATGTTTGAGGGTAACATAAGAAGGTAAGGGTTTTAAGACACCATTACATGACATAGATTTATTTGTTGAATACCCTTTGAGCTTGTGTTGGATTTCATACACAAATACGTTCATCTATCTTTTTGTGTCCTTATCTCTTATAGTTATGAATCAAAGAAGGATCCATAACACCAAGAAGCCATTCTTAGACCGCTAGGGTGCCATGAGGATCTAGGAGAGGGAACCTTGAATTTAAAAGTGATTACTAGGATCGCAATTTGATGATTTAATAGTTGACTGATTTTTAAGATGCGAAGGCTATATATACACCTTAGAAAAGTTAGGTTTTCTATTGTTTAAAAAATATCATGCAGTAAATGAATTGGGATGCTCTTGGATTGATATTAATAGGGTCTATGCATTTTGAAGAATCCGTGGAAAGGTCAAATCTTTGTGTTCCCTATTAATTCCTATTGGTATGGGGATATCATGGAGAATATATGCAAAATATAAAAATGTAGTCATTAGGTCCCCACACTTGTACCCACATCTTTTGGTGACTATATTTAATTGTAATATTGATGTACTATTATTACTCGTATATTCTTGTACCCTCTTTCAAAATGGCACCCTATACTTGTATCCTAGGCTTTTGGTTAGTGATACATGTCTATAACTCCTGTAAAACTTCTAATATTGTTTGTACTCAAGCAGTTTAACATATATCTTAAGGACTTCTAGCACCATATCTACGGGCTTTCCATTCCTAGTTCATTCTTATAAAAATTAATGTCATTTGAATTTGCAATAGTCATTGAGTATGGAAAGACAAATAATGTGTCAAAAAGGTTCTCTGTTTGGGGCAGGGAATGCACGTCTTATTGTAACCTTATTTAGCAATCGATACTTTACGCACACCTTTAGGATTTCGTCTCCCATTTGAGTTTAAAGACGGGAATGATGAAGAGCATTTCGATGGTTTTATGTTCCCCCCTATCCATTGACTCTAGATGAGCCCCAATGAGCCCTTGTTGGCTACTTGACATTGTATTCTAGATGAAGTCAGAGCAGTGAACCAAGTAGACTAAGTGTAAAGGAAAATTGAAGATACAACTCATCTACAAAAGAATGTCCTTGACTTATTCCATTATGTACGTTGTATAAATGACCTTTTCTTGTCAATAGGTAATACGCATGTTTTATTGTACCCTTTTTTAGGGATTGATACTTTATACACATTTTCATGATTACATCTTCCGTTTGAGTTAAAAGGATGGGAATGTTGAAGGGATATTTGGACAATTGTATGTTTCCTTTTCTCTAGACCCTCAAGCACTTATTAGCTGCCCAATGCTACGTTCTAGATAAAGTTGGAGTACTGAACCAAACAAACTAAATGTAGAGGGAAAAGACAACTCATCCTTAAAGGAATTTTCTCAACTTGTTCTATTATGTATGGTGTATAAATGACCCCTTATAGTCAATAGGTTAGCAGACACTGAACTAGTAGCATGTGTCTGAACAAGCTAGGACAAGTGCATACATGCCATGAAGCTGGATCTGAATGGGGTCTTGGACCCATTAGTTTGGCCAATAAATATAGATTTATCTATCAACATAATTTCCTCTATGATGATGAAGAAGACGAAGAATTTTAATCTCCTTCAAACCAAATTGGTTTTCAAGACCTATCGAAGTGCATAAATAGTGTAGTTTGTCTTTAATATTTGCACATGCACATGTGGTGTGACTTGAACTCACAATTGTTTGATTAGAGGTCAGACGCCACATCAATTATGAATTTGGACCACATGTGCTTCATTATTATGAGCTAAATCTCTTTGCAAGGGAGTCTTGGGGTTAAGTCATCTGGTAAGACAGCCATGTATTGTTCAAATAAGTATTTGAACTTGCTTTCCACTTGTGTTTTAGGTTCTTTGTTTATACTTATATTTGATGATATTATGTAAGAATGGTTGTGATTTAGGTTTTTTATAATCTTGTGGGTCCCT
Source organism: Taxus chinensis (assembly GCA_019776745.2). Lineage (NCBI taxonomy): Eukaryota > Viridiplantae > Streptophyta > Pinopsida > Cupressales > Taxaceae > Taxus > Taxus chinensis. The sequence continues at coordinate 649,473,111 of CM034156.1, forward strand.
ATAGGGTTTTTGCCTTCGCAGTAAGTCAACTATGTTGGCATGATAATGTTTTGATTTTACAAAATATGATAGGAGATGCAATGGATGGTCATTTAATTCCTCCTCTTCTTGACATTGTATTCGTAAATCCGATCATTTACATAATGGGCTTTGGAAAACTAATAAGGTACTCAATCATCACCCACTAGTTATCATCGAGGATTAATCATTTGACCTTTCGGTTCCTTTTCATGTTTGATTTCCTTGAAACAAGTTAAAAGTACCATGGAAATCTTATCTCAGCAACCTATATGATAGGTAATAAAAAATTAAATCTATTTTAAAATTTAAAGTTAACTATTTTATATGCAATGTAAAAATAACGGAATCATTTTTGTGAGTCAATTCATAGCTGTTATGTGCTTTCATCTCTGCTATTTATTGTTGTTCATTTATATTTTTATTGGAATGAATAACTTTATCTTATAATTGTATTCAGAACACACAAATCTTGAGCGTGTTATAAGCCCTGTAGATTTCCCTGTTTCACTACATTTTGCCCATCTTGTTTAGCATCAATTTGAGTCTCTAGACCACCCAAGGTGTACAATAAATGTTTTCATATGCAACCAACACCAACGATCCCAATGATTTACAACTTCTAGTGTTGTTGTGATGAATTGGACAATGTTGTGGGAATCCACTAATTCAGTCACATATATGAGGTTATCAGGAATAAAATTTGCATCCTTGACTTCTTCCTCTTCATAATTAACAACCCTTAAGAACCTCGTCACTTTGGAGAAGACTGCAATAACATTAATAAGGGCCTATTTTGCAATCTTTTCATCCTTCAGAAATGATGGAAACCCACGATTCTTTCCACAAATCTCTGATGTGTTGTAAGGCCTTATCCACATTTAACTTTTTCTTGACCTACAGCAAGGTCATGGCCCTTTCATAGCTGGGGATTTTATACCTCTGTGGGGCTTCATTAATTCCCATCACCATCCCCTTCCAATACAGTGAACACACATATTTGATATTAAAAGAAAAACCATTGCATAAATACAAAGGTCCACTAGCTCATCGATACACTTTCTTGCCTGTACTTTCATCTACTATTTCAACCTGGACATATCGTTTGTTAGGAATGAGGGAAGGGTAGGTTTTTAAATTTTGGTTTAAAATAATATTTTAGTACGAGTATCTGTTGGCCTAAATATATTTGGGAAAAGCATGGATCACCGACAAAATAACAAGACACGTGGAGGTGAGAATTGAGAGACAAAGGCAGAAACACAAACTGATAAGAAGTTTGTTATTATGAACGATTTATTTGTGTTAATTGTTAGGGGGTTTTATGGAAAGAAGAGGTTATAATTAGGGAATATTTAACAACCCATTTGCATTGTTGTCAAAATGGAGCAGCATGCCTTTAGTGTATTTAGTTATCAGAACTCAATGTTTGGTATGTGCAGGAACACAATCATTTACCTGTGTACCCCTCTGATCCTGATCATGTTAATATGAATGGGGAACAAAACCAAAAAGCTGCAACAACTATCATTAAATCTCACAGCGTGTCTGGAGATCTTCATGGAATACATGCAGCAGATCCGGTGGCTGCGAATATTCTGAGAAAAGAACCAGAGCAGGAAACATTTGTACGCTTAAACATTACACCCATTGGTAATGCCTTTTGTTCTTTTCAATTATATATATTTTTTATGCTGCATTCTGTCCCATAACCTTTAGTAATTTGTTTCTCTACTAATTGAATCTGGCCGATTGCTCAAAGATATATTGGCTCTAGTCCGAGCTCAAATCCAGGAAAAAATGATTTTTTTTTTGAAATCAATGCATCATACATTACTCCAAATACCAAAAGGTGTCTTATATTCTTGTCACCTTTCATATGATGGAGCTTTCTTATTTTCTTCTTGCAAAGAATGTATAAAGTATTTCACTGAAATGTCTTTCAAATGATTAACCAGAAGTCTACTTCGTCTATTTTTCTGGCAACAAAAAAGTGTGCAGGAAATTAAAAAACAATGCAATCATCCTTGCCACTACATTCTTCTAGCTGAAGTCAATATCACACTATGAGTTACTTTAGTGGAATAGTTTATCAAATCTGTTAGTAAGTTCAACAATACTGCCAAGGAATTACCCAACCATGAGTAGTCACAAAAATGTCTTTGATCACGAGTTGGATCCACACTTCTGAATTGCTAGCACTACCCAAAGATAAAATGTGGCAAATTCTGAGCACGTACACAACATCAAAATCAAAATGCGTACATCACTAATGCCCTATAAACAAATAATTTAAACAATTGTTGTAAGAAATGTAGTCTTGGAATGATCCTCTGTTTGACATCCGTGATGTTTCCCAGCTTCTTGGGAAAATTGAAATTCATCACGGAATTGTTGAATGCCTCTCTTTTGGGAAGTGTTGAAGGTCGATTGCTGAGCTATCATGCCTATGCTATGGATTTCTCCCTTGAGATAATTTTCTTAAGATTTAACTGCGAAACATTTCTCAAGCGTTTTACTAGGATTTTTTTCCAAGCTGTCCTTGCCAACTGAAGTACTTAAATTGACCAATATTTGGGCATTCCCCATACGTAGGTTTCCCAATTGTTACGTATTGTTCCACGGGACACCTGCACACAATTGTTAGTGTATTTTAATTAGTTAATTATGTCTATTGATTTTTTAGTTTTTTTTTAATGAGTAAAACAAGGGATTTTATTGGGGTCCTCATTTTCTTTAGAGGAAATAAAGATTATATTACATTGCATACAAAGGAAAGAGTACATTACTTGCAATCCTAAGGAAATGATATTGAGACCCGTCAAATAAAATGACCATATACACAACTGTGTAATATCCATGCAATACAAAATGATGTATCAGCTACAGATCTGAACATCAACAAGCCCTGAAAATATGAAGAAAAGATGTCGAGGCCTGTCAAAGAAAATGCCCTTATATCCAATCCCAAAAAATCCAAAGCTGCAATAAGTTGTAATCCTGACAAGAGTACTCTCCACGTACCATCAACAGGGCCACCCAAAAATGAAAAACATCCTTGTAGCAAAAATGCTACGATATATTCAAATACAACATTTGGAATATCCAAAACAAGTGTCTAAAACATCATCCAATCAACCAAATCGAAAAAATGTTCAAAAACACCAAGTACCAATCTCAAAAGCTACAAATCCAAAACTATCAACAAACATGTCAAAAGACAACTATCCAAAACCTATCTTCAATCTTGAGCAACACAGGTACACAAACAAGCCCTCAATGAATCCATCCAAAAATATCAAGAAACTCAACAGGTATCATCATAGTCAAGAAGATATAGTCTACATTGAGAAGAACTCATCAAAGTCCAAGAAGCAACCACTCAGGTCTTCTGCATGTCCTCTGGGGAACAAAATGAACAGAAGCTACTTGAACAATCAGCCAAAAACGTTTCCAACACTGAAAACAATCATCCTAAAACATCTCCAACTTTGAAATTGGCCAAAAAGATGTCCAACACTGAAAAATCATATGATATATCCGGGTATAACTCTAAAATATCCTCAAAACCTAAACTTATAAAACATCTCAAAAATCATCTCCATAGAGTAGTCAAATACTCAAATATATCAGGCACAAAGTGATCCACAAAAACTAGTGCAGAAATTCATAGCAACTTCTAAATCAAGTCCACAAACAAAGTTGAACAAGTCCGTAACAAATCTCAAATTTCCAACTCAAATTCAATCTGACCCCTGTAATTCCCCTCTACTAGATGAGAGTGGGTAAACATTGTATAAACCCCTCTGAAAAGGAAAAGGGTAATCTCAATGGAAGAGGAAAATCCATTGGGATCTAGTCAATCCTCGAATAACCATAAGAGACTAAAAAATTCTATACTCCAAAGCCTAAAAATACTGAATCGAAACTTCAAAGAAAAGAACAAGAAACAGATGCGCTAATCTGCGTGAAAGGCATCATCAGCAAAAAGATAACAATTCCTGAACAATCTACTAAAGTAGCTTAAGCCAAAACATGACAATGTAGGTACATGATCAACCGTATGCACTACTAGTCTCCACCAAAATTACAACCATGAACATCACTATCCATGAGAATTTAGGTTAACTCTGCAATTTGCGTTGCGGAAATTTAGGCTAACCCTGCAATTTGCATTGCAAGTGTCTGCTGATCAAATATATCAGAAGACATCTATTATCAAGAATGCATCCATATCATCAACACAATAATGGGAGGATTCACCAACATCATCAAGATCAATAAAAACAAGACCAATATCATCGTCATCACTAGCAATAGATATGGAATAAAAAACCAACAATAGACAAATATGTCAATAGACATATCAAGTATACCATCCATATCATCAACACAATGATGGGAGGATGCACCGACATCATCAAGATCAATACAAAGAAGACCAATATCATTATCATCACTAGCAATAATGGTAGAAATGGAATCACAATCAAATATCAATAGTAAACATATTACTAGGATCATTGGAGAAGGTGTCACCATAATCAATCAACAATAGAATGAACTCCCCTGTGGGACCTTAACAATTGCCATTTTGACCACCACTTGGCTTGGTCAATCCAACCAAACTAAACTCTCCTCATGGACTCTTAATAGGGATCTCAAACATAACGTTCCACATAATGAGTAGTCTTACCACCTAAGTAGCTGATCCTGGTATTGGTACGGTGTTTCAGGAATATCGGTTCATCGAATCCCCCCACCCCCCACAAAAAAAAAACTAAGGCTGCACAAAAAATATGTATAAAATTTTGAAATATAAAAAATAAAGCCAACTAGGTTAACTAATATTATAAGAAATGTATTTAATAAACTCTAAAATATCAGTATAAACATCTAATTTATTAGTTTAATGAAATACATTTAACATAATAAGATTAATAATGTGTAATTGAAATAAAATTCATGTGATACAAAATAAAACCTAATTTGAATAGTTTCTAGATTTAAATAGAACTAAATAATTGTTTTAAGTACAATTTAGAATTCAACTATTTAGTTTTAAACATTAGTTAAAATTAAATTCTTAAATTAAAATATCAATTAAACTTAAATTCAAAATTTAAATTCAAAGCTAAATACATATGAAAATTGAACTGCCGATGAGATGTTGATGGTTTGGTTAAGTGGGCTGGTTGTGCCTAGCCTCACCCAGGTTATGGCTGTTTGAGTTGGATTTGAGGCTGGTTGTGGGTGTATGATATAGATTTGAGGCTGGTTGTGTCCGTTTGATGTGAATTTGAGGATAGTTGTGACTTTTTATAATGACTCATGGTTCCGGTCAAAAGCATTTACCAAAAAAAAACAAGAAAATTAAACTTGAATTAAAATTAAAAGTAAACTTAAATTTAAGATTCCCCTTGCGGCACCATGAAGGGATCAAAATCCTCCGCCTCTCCCCACCTCGGACTCTCCACCACTACTCGCACATGTCCATCACGCACTCTTTCAACACAATGTCCTAAGAGGAAAACCCATTGTCTTTCCTAATCTGCATAACTATTGTAATGTCCCTTTCTAGGGCTGAAACACACAAACAAGGAAATCACACAAACTCCAAACTGAATGCAATCTGATTTTTAAAACAACATATTTAATATTCCTTGAAACCCTAGCAATGAACTGAAATTTGCATGTTAGGGCATCAAACACCCATCAAACAAGGTGAAATTAAATATTTCAATGCTTCTCCAATTTATATATAATTAATGGAACCATTACCAAGCCATAACATGTGCCAAATCTGAAATTTTACCCAGTTGCAATTTATTTTAGGACAACAAAAGTGCAATCCACAAAAATAGCTAAAAATGAGGTCTCGAAACCCCAACAATTACCAAATATGAAAGATATCAGCCTTATAAATTATGATAAATCTAAATATTAAATAATCATAAAGTTTCGTGCCATAGAAGTCACCCAAATGATCTTCTACCCTAGTCGCTCCTTAGGAGAGGGGATCCAAACAATGCCAAAAGATCTTGTATGACTCCTTGATGCCCTAAATGCAAACCAACAAGATGGTCTTCAATGAAAATCTTCAACACCACCAAATTGGAGGGTTTCCGTCCTCCAATCTCCCACGAGGAAGGGTTTCGTCCTCCTCGGATGCCACACTAATGGATTGTAGCCCTTTAGTCGAATGGAATTAGAACAATCAGCCCTAGAACCAAGTATAAAAGTGTATATGCCAAAATTGATATGCAAATGAGCCACTAAGACTCCTCTTATACCCTTTGGTTGGCGCCAAGAGTCATAAGGTGTAGGCTGACATTTTAAGCTTGTTTTATCTTCTATGTCCATGTTGGAAACTTCCCAACCTTTTAATGAGCTTAACTTTATCTTTTAATTTCATGTTGGGAGCATTATGATCACAACCGACCTTCTGTAGGGAGTAAAACACCAAAGAAAAACATTAATAACAATAAAAGAAAATAAAAACGAAACCCAAGGACTTCCCTTGTGCAATTCCTTCTTGGCCACGGGAAGAGGAATGACAAGAAGTCTTTAATTGGTGCTACTTTGAAAAAGGGGACATTACAACTACGAAGGGTAGTTAAAGTGTTTTTAGCACTTAGTATTTTGCGCTTTTTTTGTCGAAATGATGTAACAAATGCACATTGGTATGGAGGGACCACGGGTAGCATGGCGACTATGGCATCCATTGGCATGGAGGGATTGTGGCTAGCATGGAAACTACGACATCGAAGCTTTGTTGAAGACGAGGCAATAGATGCAATGGATGAATTATTTTGTTGGTTCATCTCGGTTATGTCTCCTCACCGCCTTGAGTACATTCTATTGGAGGGACTGATTGTACTTGATACGATTGGTATGTATTCAGGATGGATTATAGGATGTACTGGGTCTAGAGCAACATTGGTGTTGTGTCGTATCAGGAACCGTCCATCTGAACATCAAGACCTAGTATCACAGCTTACTACCAGAAATACATGGATGGAGATCAAAACATGAACGCAAGGCATGACCTCATCTACCACAATTTGAGAATGTGGGAAAACCAGGTACTCTCGGGGTTGACCTAGAGCTCATTGCTAACTAACACCCTATCACACTCTTGAATGTGTCTTACAGGATTGTTGCCAAAGCTATTGCTCCACTATGAAGTACCTATTATCTCTCATCATTTGCCCAAAGCAAAACGGTTTCATTCATAATAGATACAATTTAGATAATGTCATAGTAGTTTGGGATGTGATGAAATGGGATTATTCCTCTCAACAGAAACCTCTTTGCATCAAAATTGATTTTGAGAAAGCCTATGATGGAATTGAGTGGCCTTTTATTATTGCTATGCTTCAGGTATTGCCGATTTGGGACCAGGTTTGTACAAACGGTCAACATGCTCGTCCATGATGTTTGTCCGTGTATCACCATTAATGGGGCCCAATCGGACCAATTTGGGTTCTTTAGGTCAATTAGGCAAGGAAGTCCTCTAGCTCCCTACCTCTATGTCGATGCAGCTAAAATATTCAACTATCTTCTAGTTGATTATAGTTCTAGAGGTTTAGTGTAAGGCATATCCCTTCCTCAAACCTATAGTTAGATGGTCAATGGTCATTAATCCTGTTGGGCACCTTCAAAAGCTATATGCTCAAAGTTGGAATTCCTTCTAAGGGTGTAATGTCCCTTTCAAGGGCTGAAATTGAAAAAGAAGGAAACAACACAAACCCAAGGGAAATGAAATTTGATTTTTTATAACTATAATATCCTTCAAAACCCTAGGGCAAATCGTATAAGAGCTTATAATTCACCATTCAACCATGCACAACTGAAAATTACTTCAAAGTGATTAATTCAAACACAACAATCAATATCCATCCAATTTGGTAATAACAAATGGAGAAAATCAGCAAATATGTACTGTAATTAAATTTAGGACAGTAGCAGAACAACCACAAACCAACGCTGGATATGATAGATAAACACCACCAAAATTCACGAAAATATAGATTTTGGCCTTATAAATTATGGAGATTCTGATTTTAAAATAAAAAATGAAATATGTGCCCTAAAAAGAACCCAAATAACACCAAACCCTAGTCGTTCACTCTAGGGAGAGCTCCAAAATGCATGCAAAGCCTTTGTAGATATTTCCCTTAATGCCCTAGATCCAAATCTGCAAGAAGTCTTCAATAGATATCTTCAAATCACCCACAATGGAGGCTTTCCGTCCTCCATCAAGCCACAAGGAAGGTTTTCGTCTTCCTTGGAATGCCACACAAGAGGGGTTTCATCCTCGAGTGGAAAGTTAATAAGCACTTTGCACAAAAAACCAACTATATATAAAATGCGCCAAAGATAGGGTGCAAATGAAGTCACAAATCTTAAAGAAACTCTAAAAGAAACATCAAATCTAATAAAGAAAACTGAAATAAAAATGCAATTCCTTCCCTTGCTCAATCATGCTTCCTTGCCACGGAAAGGGGATGACAAGAAGTCCACTTTTAGGCCCTTAATTCGAAAAAGGGGACATTACAAAGGTTTCCACATAGTGTTATGGGATATTTTTGCAGAATCGAAGGAGGTAGGAGGTCTTGGACTTCTCAATGTCAAACTGCAAGGTAAAACCCTCTGTGTCAAGTGGATTATTTGCACAATTAAAGGAGATGAGGTCTGTAAGGTTTCGCTGTGCCATTGCATTTCTCAGAGCATGCTACACGACTGATGCATGTGGAAGGGTCTTGGTCTTCATTGCCTTTTAACCACTCTTGTTCTTGTCAAAATTGTTGGAACTTTTGTTTCTCAAAGTATATGGAAAGCTTGGCAGCTGCTAAAACCTCATCTCATATGGGATGGTGATGGTTTCAGATTTGGCTTTTTTAGAATTCTCACTCCCTATGGTGGTTCCCAGTTCTCTCCTACTATGGTGTTCCTTTTGCCATGGTTACTTGACTTAAAAGTTTCAGATTGTTCAAAAAGGGAACTAAGGCGATCTTAGATCTCTTTCGCAAATGGCCCCGAGATTGCTTCCATGGGCTGCTCTCTGTGACCAGTTTCAGCTTAACACTGGTGAATTTCCATTCATAACCAAGATTCAATAGGCTATTTTGGATGAGCATCTCCACAAAGTTGGAATTTAGTCACCTTCAAAGTGGTGTAAGTGGCTTTTGGAGATCCCATTCTACCAGTGCAAACCCCAACTTTGTTATCAACTGCTCTATTCTCAGCATATCCAAATTGAATCTTTGAATGCTCGTTGGAAAGTTAACTTGTCGGCTGAAACTTGAGGTCATAAGTTTGCCAAAATTTGGAAGGCTATCATAGAACCCAGACACTCACTTTCTCTAGTGCATTCGTCACCAAGGGCTGCTGATTGGAACCATGCTTGTTCACTTAGGGGTTGCTATTTCTCTATGTTCCCGTTGTCAGCACCTTGATTCTCTCAGGCATCTCTTTTGGTTTCACAAACATGCCCGGTCAGCCTGGAAGTGGATTCACACCCTTTTCTAGCCATTGTCTAGAATTTTTATCATGGAAAATGTGCTGTTAGGGGATGCAGCCATGTTACCCATACAGTACATCCAAATATGGCATATTTTTTATTCTGAAATTCTTTTTCAGTTATGGAAGGAAAGGAGTACTGCAATTTTAACCACTCATCTCTTGATGGCTGTTTCTCTATTACTAATAAAGTGCAAATGATTTCTAATATTATGCGCCAAATTCAAGTTCAAGTTGAGAAAGTCCATTTGGAGGTTGACCACGTTTAGTGTCTGTTAGACCATTGTGGAAGTGCCCTGTGTGTTGTCAGTTGGGATCCCTCCTTGCTGACAGTCTCCTTCTCAGGTCCATGGTAGACATCATTCTAGGAGTAGACAACGAGATCCTTCACTGCATTTGCAGTGACCTTTAACTAGTCACAACTCATGGTTCTGGTTCTGGTTGTGCATTTCCCACCCTTGGTACCTAGTCACAACTCTCATGGTTGTGGGTCTGGTCGTGCATTTCCTGCCCTTGGTGGGTGGATTGTTTCTCATCAAGGGAAATCCACACCCTTTCCTAGCCATTTTGTTCAGAATATTTTTCATGCAAAATGGGGCTCTTAGGGGATTTGGCCATGTTAGCTGCACAATACAACCAAATATGGCATACTTTTTGTTCTAAAATTCGTTTTCAGTTATGGAAAGAAAGGAATACTGCAATTTTTATCCATTTATCTCTTGATGGTTGTTTCCTTCATTACTATTAAAGCAAGTAATTCTTAATTTTATGATACAGATTCAAGTTTAAGCTGAGAAGGTCCATTTGGAACTTGAGAACCTTCAGTTCGTTGGACCATTGGGGGAGTTCCGTCTGTGTTGTTAGTCGGGTTCCCTTGGATTCTCCTTGCTGATGATCTCCTTCTCAAGACCGTGGTAGACACCATTCTAAGAGCAGACAGCGAGATCCTTCACTGCATTCGCAATGACCTTCACCCAATCACAACTCTCATGGTAGTGGGTTTCATCATGCATTTCCCAACCCTGGTGGGTGGACTGCTCCTCATCAAGGGAATTTCCTTTGGCTTGCCTTGGTTATATCCCCATCCAGGCAGGATCCAGATGATACAAACAAAGACAAAGATAATGACAGGTGGGAACTGCTTGCTGGTGGTGGCAGGGGTGACGAGCCAGCTGATCCCCTGCCCCTGTCATCTGCTCTGATTTCTCCAATTGCTTAATGCTTTTGTGCCTAGGCTTTTGGATGCCTGATGGACTTTATATTTTGGTGCATGTGTTACTGTATTTGTTTTGATTGAAATGTTGTATTAAGCCTTTATCAAAAAATTTAGTTTGTTATAGTTCTTTTCACTCTCTCAAGATCGATGTGATGTTTTCTTTTGGAGTGTGATCTCATACCACTCGCTTATTTTGTAAGATTAGAGATGTATGATTTTACATTAAATTAATGGAAAACACTTTGAAGTCAAAAAAGAAATACTGTATTTATATAAAAGAAAAGTTACAAATAACAGTCTGAGATTTGTAAGAGTGGAAAATACAGATTCGGAAATTACAGAAACCACTAGCCAAGAGATAACTAAACCCTATTCTATCATGATCGGATGCTTGACCTTTTGGAATTCCTATTGTAAACATTGACAAATAGGTTACTAAGAAAACAATCCTTTGGAGCAATATAATTGTTTGAGCATAATATCGAGAATGACTGTTCCAAGAGAAAAGTATGAAAACATCATTTATCTTGCATGATAAGATGAGGAACACCAGCAGATATTTCAGAGCTGGTCAAGTTCCCTAAATTGCCGAAATGCACCATTTGAATCCTGTTTTAGTTTGGCCACGATGGGATGGGTTTATTTCTGCCATATAACCAGTGTTTGGATTATACTAATATACATGTCGAAGATGCGAAGCAATGTGTTGGATGACAGGGAGAAGCCACTCAGCCACTTTGTGTTTTTGGCCAATGGGGATCACTACTCCCCTACCCTATATATTAAATGGGCTCGAGTCACTCCTATAGGTTTTAACTAGGGTTCATAGCCATGATCCTCCCATATCAATATCAATTCACAGCCCCCCCAAGAATAAATCTCTGAAGGGCATTTGACAACATCAGTTCTGCTTTTGGGACCCTTGGAAAGTCGACCTATCTAGAATCTATAGTAGCTCTTGCCCTTGGGATAGGCCATATATCGGGGCACAGGTGGCGGGGGACTTAGCGCCATATAGATATATAGAGCTCATAGTAGTCAGTCCTAGTGCCCCATAGACTCAGCTCAGATGGGGCCATCTGTCTATATAGGCTGGGGTATAGATTTAAATATCGATAGGATAGTTGGCAACCCTCTATTGTATAGATAGATGGCTCCATCTATAGAGACCAGATCTGCCCCCCTTATTTTGATCTATAGAGGTGTCAGTTCGAGCTGCTGGTCAATAGCCCTCTATAGAGATGTGGGGCTCTCCTTCCCTTTGGCCTCCTCTCCCCCTCCCTATAGAAGTTGATGCTGGGCCTGGCCTAGTCCCCAAATCTCTACATAGGGCCTACCCAGCCGGGCCAGCCCCAGATTAAGTTGGCCCATATAGAGATAGAAATGGGTGCAGCACTCGAACAGAGAATCCTAGATAGACTGGGGACCCAATATGAGGTTGAGGGCGGCTATAGGCTCTAGGATCTATAGAGTTCTAGTGCTCCCTTTATATCTGAACAGTATCGACCCATATATAAATGTCTCGGGTTGTATTAGAACTGCCTCTGATTGGATCTCCTTCTGATAGTCCTTTCTATAGCCATGTGAAACTGGGTATTACCTCCTCTATAGCGCTATGGAACATGATACAAAGTTGATTCCAGATGTTGAATCCTGTGGTGCAATAGCTCAGTGTCATGTTTAAACATATCTACAGCTTCCTTTTTCTGAGAGTCCAAAGAGGTAAGACCATTATTCACTCAGCAATTATAGGGTTTGGATCTGCCCTTTCTTTAAGTCTTATTCCTAGTAACACCAGCCTGCTTTCCAGTTTTTGTATAGCTTTAACTAGGTCTTGATAAATCCTAGCGATATCAGATAGAGTGGGTTTTTACTGGAAAAGATTGGGGTGGATAGTATTTTCTGTGAATGGATTGGAAGGAAGAGGTTCAGATTGATGATGGTTGACATTGGTAGCCTGTGATTCCTGCAGGGTCGAGCAGAAAGGTGTTGATATGGCGTGCTCCTCCTTAATTTTCTTGATGGACAGGGATATAGGGGTTGTGAGTATTTTCAATGATTATGGAAGTTTGTGGATTGGGGATATGAGCTCCAGGGATGTTTTAAACATTTAGATTAGGAGCCACATGTCATTCATTAAGGGAAGGGAGCTTATGGACATACTGAGAAATATAATGTGCATGAGGTAAAAATATGATTACTGTTAGGAAGATGGTTAAGTCCATAGCACATACCTGTGAGGCAGATTAGTTATTCACGGGCTTTGGAGGATACACCTCCTGAAGACTTTCCTCACTTTCTTTGGCAATGATGACATCATCTTCAATTCAAACAACAGCCTTTCCCAACCTTTGCTGGGCCATACTGCTGATAAGTTGAAATTGTCAGTTAGCAGCCATTGTATTGCTTGCGATTTAGCCATTTTGTTCACTGCAATCTCTCAAGCTATGTTGCCAAGAAATGGGTATGGGTACGGATCCAAAATGCAGAAACGGCAATTTTCAAAAAAACCTTGGGTACGAAACGTAACGGAAACGTGCGTACAATATATTATAAAAAGATATATATATATATATATATATATAGCACTCATTTTCAAAATTTTAGTCCATGGACCATAACAGAACTGATAAAGGACTCAAAATATTTTGTATTCATTGAAGTTCAAAGATTCATCATTCAACATGGTTACAATTTCAATTAGCTGCTCCTTGATGTCTCTTTGCTCTTCACAATGCTAAATGTTAATTTAATGAAAACTGAATTTAGCAAGAGAAAAAAGAGAGCGTGGTTTAGAATGGACCAAAGATATCATTATATAGCTTTTAGGAAGTGTCTTTAGGAAGTTTGGGTGGGTAGATTAGGTTTAGGAGCAATAAATGTTAAAAATTAGTTTTTTTTAATGTTTTTAGTTTTTAAAATTGAAAAACACGCCAGAAATGTCTCGGAAACATCCATGACATTTTCGGGACGTTTTGGGCACGTTTTGTACCTGTTTCCATATCGGAAACACTTCAGACAAGGTACGTGGGGGCTAGGGACGTTTCCTAGTAACACAGCTCTCAAGCAATGAATCTGGTGTAATAAGCAAGTGCACATGGCAGTGGTATTTGTAATTTATTGGCAAAGTCTAAGAGTTATCCCGACCTTGCTGGCTTCATGTTGTGATTTGAACATCCTCTATAAGCAACCTTGATAAGACTAAGCAGACAATTTACAGATCATGCCCCTTCTTGTGGGAATAATGGTGGCCATTGGAATAGGAGTGTTGGTGGAGACCCATTCATTCATGCCGACATGAGAGACTCAAAGAGGCTCGCATGAGAGCTTGGCTGCTTTTTGCTGAGTTCATAGACACACAGTGAACAGTCAACACATATAGCTCATCGTTGCTTGCCCGAAGAGGGACCTGTTCTGTACGGACCAAAAGAGGGGACTTATTTGATGTTTCCATGAAGCCTTCCTTGATCGATTCACCACCTTAACATTTGATGGAACTCTGTTATTCTGACTGTAATATCAAAACCCCGTTAAATGTTGAGAGACAAAATGTGTCATCTAATTTCCCTGTATGAGGCTTGAACAACTGCAAGGACTGGAGGTTTGGAAGCGGACAAGACATAAATGTCGGCCATTCAGCGGTATGGTCCCCATACCACGTGGTGATGGTGGGTATTATGTTCACCATGTCTCTTTTCATGTGATAATAGCTGCAATCAGAGAAGAGGTGGGTGGTGTCTTTAATAGAATTTGAATAATAGAGGGTGAACCCATGTTGGGTTGAATGGTATGTGAAGGATGTATGTGGGAGTTTGGGGGGCAGGTCCAGGGAACACTTGGAAACAATGCGTAGGGTAGAATAAAGGATATCAATCAGAGACAATACAGATAAGTCAAAAGAAAGTGGGATGTGGACTAGGAATTCACTAGGGAAACTATCATATTTCTCATCATTGATACAAGGGGCGTTAAAAACAAGATATAGTGATTGAAAGGAGGACATAACATTAATCAACTTGCATGGCGCATGAAGTAGACTTATATTGAGAAGTGTTCTTTATTTTTCTTGAAGAAAGTGAGATTAGATGATTTTCAGACTTTCTCCCAATATTGTGGTGTTGGGATTATCAATGGTATTTTTTTCTTTAAGAAAATGAGATTTGATGCTTTTGAGCTTTTCTCCCAATACTATGGGGTTGGGATTGTTTATGAGCTCTATGAAATATTCTCCCTGTTTAACAAAGCAGTGTCAAACATGTTTTTCAAAATGCATGATAATACTATATGCGTAAAAGAATTTGGAACATGTACAAACATTTTAATTTCTGCTGTTTTTATTATTATGTTGAATTGAAGGCTTCCACAAGAAATTTAATTAGATTTTTTTTTTGTAGGATTTTTATTTGCGTGTGTTTTGGTCATTACCCAAATGACCTTCATGAGTAGTTATGACCCCATCGACATTTTTCCTCATGTATTTATGGTAATAATCACAAGGCAGGGGGTCCAACTCAGCACACAAGCACCGTAAGCATTTTTTATTGTGGGGGAGGAATGTTGAATGTAATTCATTACTTTTTTGGGCTTCTCACCCTCTATCCTCTTTCCTGTTTGGCAAAGCTTTCTGCATTTTTTGTTGAAAAGTGAATGAAACAAGTAATAATTCATGCTTTTGCAATCCATCTTCTTGCATGAGGGTTAGGCCCATATTCCAAGGTAGTACTAAAGATTATCAAATTATAGGATTGGTTCTGGAGAAGGGAAGGAACTAGACTAGTTCTTCGGTAACAAAGATGAAATTCAACTGTCTGGGATAAATATTGATCATTAAATTCTTAATATTCAAAATGTCTGTCAGAAACTATGTTGTATCATATTTTCTGTTGGTGGATCCTGTGCAAGTAATATATTTGCAGTATCGTACTAATTTTATTTGATCCATTTTTCTGAATCAATGTTTAGAAGCACCATCCAGTGAAGAGGAGGAAGTCTGTTCAATGTTGCAAGATTGTCTTGAATTGCGTGACAAATATGTCTTTCGAGAAAGGGTTGCCCCATGGGAGAAGGAATTTTTAACAGATCCTTGCACTCCTAAGCCAAACCCTGATCCATTTCTTTTTGAATCTGAAGAAAAAACTGATGTAAGGGTTCCAACCTTTTAACCGATAGAGATTTATAATGTAACCATCAAATTGAACTTTTTAAATTACGAAAGTGTTACTAGGTTAAGATGGGCTTGTTAAATACTTCATTTTCCCATAAGTTTTCATGCTTTCAATGGTGCTCAATAACATTTTGTAGCTTAATCATCCTTGCAGCATTATTTTAAGATGGTGGATGGTGTAATCCATGTCTATGCAACTGAAAATGGTATGCAAAGTTACTGCTGTAATCTTTTTATGTACTATTTTTTTTTACATTCAAAACTGCTGATTCTCAGAATTTTTTAAATTAGATTATTTACTTCCAGATTGTTATATTCTAATTAATTTATTAGATTGGGAAATATTTACTTATTTGGCTGATGGCTTATGCTAAGCTACGTTAAATTTCCTTTCAGAATCGACACCCCTTTTCCCAGTTCCCGATGCTACAACATTTTTCACTGATTTACATCGCATCCTTAAAATCGTAGCTGTGGGAAATGTTCGTACTCTATGTCATCATCGACTCCGTTTATTAGAACAGGTAAGTTATACATATGTGGCATTACTGTAAAGTGGAATACCTTCAAAAAAATCATCTTTTCTTTACTACTTCTGTCTATATTCAGGTAAGACTTTTTGATTGAAATCAAATGCTGATACTATGTATTGTTTTGTTTCCACTATACAATTTGACTTGAGCTTCACTACTCTCTCATATTTTGATGCAGAAATTCAGTCTTCATCTAATGCTTAATGCGGACAGGGAGTTTCTAGCTCAGAAGAGTGCCCCTCATCGCGATTTTTACAATGTCAGAAAAGTTGATACTCATGTTCATCACTCGTCATGCATGAATCAGAAACATCTTTTACGGTTTATTAAGTCTAAGCTGAGGAAAGAACCTGATGAGGTAGGCACAATAAATTTTATAAAAAGGGGTGGAATTTTTTAGTACTCTTAATTTAAGAGCTAAGGTGGATTAGAAAAGCTATTTTGCAGTTTCAAATTTATGTTTTGCTTCCAATTTTCTTACATGGTTTGAAACTTTATTGTTTGATGTAGGTAGTTATCTATCGAGATGGAATATATTTGACATTAAAAGAGGTTTTTGAGAGCCTGGATTTGACAGGGTAAACTTTTTCTTATGAGATCACCTGGGTTTACATGGCTCCTACAAATATTTACTGCTTAATACTTATATTTTAACTTCACTGACATGTTTTATCTGCTTTATGAAACAGTTATGATCTTAATGTTGATCTACTAGATGTACATGCAGACAAGAACACATTCCATCGGTTTGATAAATTCAATCTCAAGTACAACCCTTGTGGACAGAGCAGACTCAGAGAGATCTTTTTAAAGCAGGACAATCTTATTCAAGGTAATTTTGCATACTCTTAGATGATTATGAAATAAGTTACATGCATGCTTGCAAGAAGCCTCTCTTCTCTGCTCCTCTAGGTATGATAGTTGTCTTTGTGGTATTAATTATTTTGATTGGATGAGGGTCGACTACAATATCTTCCATGCTGACCATAACAACCCTTTCCATCGGTTTGATAAATTCAATCTCAAGTACAACCCTTGTGGACAGAGCACGCTCAGAGAGATCTTTTTAAAGCAGGACAATCTTATTCAAGGTAATTTTGCATACTCCTATATGATTATAAAATAAGTTGGATGCTTGCTTGCAAGAGGCCTCTCGTCTCTGCTCCTCTAGGTATGAGAGTTGTCTTTTTGGTATTAATTATTTTAATTGGATGAGGGTTGACTACAATCTCCTTCATGCTGACCATAACACTAGCAGTCTATAATTCTTGTGAATTTAGCAAATCAACTGCATTGTGTGAACCCTCAGCACCTTGCTAGGTTCAAAACGGATTTTTTTCATCCACGGAATAGGTCGAATTGGGATAGTGGGAATTCTAGCTCTTAGAGAAGATAACAAGCAACCTAAGTCTTGGAATTCTCAAAAATGGTTAAGATGAGTCTCTTGGAATCTAAAGAACGCTGCAGAAAAATATTGAATTCAGAGATTGTTTCTTGCTATTAAATTTGGAGAAAGGTTTAGCATTAGTAGCTTAAGGATTTCCATAGTACATAAAGGTTTTGTTGACAGGGTCAATCAGTCCACTATGAAATCTTGTCCATAAAGTGTTTGGAGCATGATACAACAAGCTACATGAATCTCAAAAGTTCATTCCATTTAATTGAGCCACTCCTTTGATCCATCTACAACAAACTTGTGCAACCAAATCTTGAAAAGAAAACACTCTAAGTAACAATGAAAATAGAATTAAACCATTTTGTAATAAAAAACTCATAAAAACTTCACTTTAAACTAATCAGGAAGTTTGTACGAAATTTCTGAGCTTTGTATTTGTCGATTGTATTGTATGCCTAATGCTTTGCTTGAAAAAGTCATTTGCAGCCAAATGTTTTACCTAGCTGCTAGATTGATAAGCTCTCAGGATTGATTAAGCATGAGAGCATCATGCTTTGCTTGCATTTTTAGTCCACTTTTTGATTGCGATGCCTTACTGATAGGGTTTAGTTCATAAGAATGAACTACTTGTCATGTTCCCTTTTCTAAATATTTTAATAAGGGAAATACATTAATAATTTAACTTAAGAGGCCAAAAAGTAACTTTATGTTATATCATAAAAAGGCTACTTATGTTTTATTATTAAAATAAAGGTAAATTTTGATAAAGCAACTCAAAATTAGAACAAAAGTAGGTGAAATTGCTTTATGGGCATCTTTCCTGGAAAAAGGTGAAAGGGAAATTATAAAAAGGGGCATTGGGCTCTTTTGGAATTTTTTTTCTATCAATTCTTTTTCACTCATCCAGATTTTGCAAGTTTGAGCATTCCGCTTCAGCTTTCAACTAAGGACGAAAACCCTCCATTGGAGCATCAGAGGATGAAATCCCTCCGGTGGACAAGAGCTTGGAGACGAAAACCCTCCGGTTCTTTGTGGTGATTCCATCCAAGAATCACATTTAGGCTTCAATCTAATTTTTATCACATTTCATCTAGGGCAGCGTTGGGCTTCAGATCTACATCAACATTAGCTTTCAAAGTGGCCAAATAATTAGGGCATCATTCAAAAATTCATATCTTCATCAAAATCAGTCAAGGAAATATCAAATTTTCATCCATATTTGCTAGGGCATCCATCGAGCGTTAGCATTTCGGCACCACATCAGCGATTTGCAAGTTTAGATCATTTTTAGTAGCTAGGGCATCATTTACAACAACTACGACATCACTTCTAGGGTTGACGTCACCATCAGGGGAAAATTTCTATGGTTGACATCATTTACAGTAGGCTGATGCCATCATATTTCCAATTTTTGGGGCCAACAATTGGTCTATTTTATTCGTTCGGAGTGTCATTTGCCAAGAATTTTAATGTATATGGTCAGCTATAATTTTTCTGGTTTTCGGAGTTAAAAATAATAAATAAAAATCTAGGTTTCAGGGCTTTAATTCATTTTTCATTATTTATTTTACAGTTATTATATTCAACAAATTTTGTATTTTTCCAAGGGTTTAGAAATTATTTCCTATCATTTTCCAATAATGTTAATCTTTGTTGTTAGGGTTTGCAATAAAAATCAGTTTTTATTAATTTTTCCCTAAGAGTTTTTGGTAAATCCGAAACTATTTTAAAATGTCCACTTAGGAACATTATAGTGGTATCAGAGTGAGGTTCTTGCCAACCTATGAGTCATGAGGATAGCGCAAGAATCCATGTTAGAAATGTTGCAAGCTTTGCAAGAATATCATAAGAATCTAAAGGCATGGATGGAGATAGAAATAAAGAAGGGTCAAAATCTAAGCCTCAAGCATCTACCAAAGAGCCAAAACCAAAAGAGATTCTCTTGAAGGAAGAAAAAGAATGAGAGAATGTGGTTGAAAGGAAACTGACCACATTGCAGACAAACATAGAGGATGTAATGGGGACCCAAAAAAGGTGTGATGAAAGGATACGAAGAGCTAAGGAAGCTAAGTTGATAGCCACTCAAGCAAAACAACACCTACAGAAAATTAAGGAAAAAAATTCCCCAATTGTAATGGTGGAGCATGAAGAAATTAGGAAGCAAAAAAATTGAAATCCAAAAGAAGTTAGTGAGCAACCCATAAAGGAATCCACCATGCAAGTGGAAAGTGAAGGATCTTCAATAGAAAAGGGTATGATTTATGATAAACAAAATGTTTGTATTAACAATGTAAAAGAAGCATTACATGTTGAATACCAAGTGTCTAAAATAAAAGTTGTTTCAGCCCTAGAAGCACCTAACAATCTTCCAAACATTGCAAAGTTTGAATCATTACCATATGAGATTGATTTTGAGAGTAACTATAGTGATGAGCATGCAAGTAAGGAGAGTGTTTCCGTTGATGCCACTAATTCTGAAATTCTGAATTAATAGAATGGTTGTGGCAAGGAAATCTCTCAAAAGCTCCTACATTGTTCACACCTTTGATTTTTGCAAAGGAATATCATTTTTGTTGCTGTTATAGCATTGTCAGATGGCTGGAACAGCTGTTATCAGTCACTAACAGCTGCAAGTTGGCACAATTCAGGGGAATATCCTTAATGGAAGAAGTTAGAGAAAGGTTTCAGCTGAAAAGAATCATCATTGCAGCCACCAAGGTACCTAGCTGGGTAAACTTTCAGGTGAATTGTGACTGTTCTAACTTATTTCTGGCCGTACACAATGTGATTTGAACTCTACTTTGGAAGCTATACACTGCAATCTCTTTGAAGAGGCCATAGGAACTTACAAGTTGGATCATGAAGCTCAAATAAGTGTTCCAGATTCTCCATCACATGGGAATAACCAAGAGGTGCAACAAAAATACAATGGTATCATAGCTTTTGGTCTTGTGGGAACTCATGGATATTTTCATTCATTGTCAAATAGAAAAAAAACATCTTGAGAATGAACTGCATCCTTTGTCTAATACTTTTTGGGATTGGAAAGAGAATCTTAGAGGATTCATATCAGACATACTCTTGATTGCTGAATTGTCGCCTAAGTTGCAAGGGCTGCCTTCATTGCTTGATCCAAGTCGAAGGTGGAAAGGTATAATCATGCACCGCCTCATGGATCTCCCTAAGGTTTACATTTATGAGGTTGAGAGTCATGAGGTCAAGTTGACACTTGAGTATCCAGGTTTACATAGTATTCTTTGGTAGGAAATGCATCATCTGACAGGTATAGGATCCAAACTCTATTGACAAGCAATTTTGGGAAGGGCGGACTGTCATGTTCTCTTTTCAAAATATTTTAGTAAGGGAAATAAATTAATAATTTAACTTAAGTGGCCAAAAAGTAACTTTATGTTATATCATAAAAAGGGCAACTTATGTTTTATTATTAAAATAGAAGGTAAATTTTGATAAAACAATTCAAATTTAAATAAAAGTAGGTGAAGTTGCTTTATGGGTGTCTTTCCTTGAAAAAGGTGAAAGAGAAATTTTTTAAAATGGGCATTGGGCTCATTTGAATTTTTTTTATCAATTATTTTTACTCATCCAAAATTTGCAAGTTTGAGCATTCCGCTTTAGTTTTCAACCACTGAGGACGAAAAACCTCCATTGGAGCATTAGAGGACGAAAACCCTCCTGTGAACAAGAGCTTGGGGATGAAAACCCTTTGGTTCTTTGTGGTGATTCCATCCAAGAATCACATTTGGGCTTCAAATTTGATTTTTATCAAATTTCAGCTAGGGCAGTGTTGGGCTTCATATTTACATCAACATCAACTTTCAAAGTGGCAAAATAATTAGGGCGTCATTCAGAAGTTCAGATCTTCATCAAAATTAGTCAAAGAAATATCATATTTTCTTCTATATTTGCTAGTGCCTCCATCCAGGGGCAGCATTTGAGCACCAGATCAACGATTTGCAAGTTCATATCAGTTTTAGTAGCTAGGGCATCATTTACAACAACTAGGGCATCAGTTCTAGTGTTGGTGTCACCATTTGGAGCAGATTTCTAGGGTTGATGTCATTTGTAACAGGGCTGATGCCATCAGTTCTAGTTTTTGGGGCCAACAATTGGTCTATTTCATCCGCCTGGAGTGTCATTTGCCAAGAATTTTGGTGTATACTGTCAACTGTAATTTTCTAGGTTTTCGGAGTTAAAAAAAATTAAATAAAATTCTAAATTTCAGGGTTTAAATTCAATTTTCAGTATGTATTTACGGCTGTTATTACATTCAACAAATCTATATTTTTCCAAGGGTTTAGAAATTATTGCCCATCATTTTCCAACAATGTTAATCTCTGTAGTTAGGGTTTGCAATAAAAATTAGTTTTATTAATTCTGTACTAGGGTTTCCAGTAAATCCATTTTTTTTTAAAAATGTCCGCTTAGGACATTACACTACTATAGTCAGAAATCCTACGTTCAACTCTTCATGAGTATAGTCTCCAAATTTTCATGTAACTTCCATGTTGGAGCTTGTATCCTTGTTGATGGACAAAGTCCAGTAGGAGTTTACGAGGGTTGCGCTTCATCATTTGCTTTGGGCAACCCAATCTCAAAATCTTCTTCTTCTTTGTCTTTGGCGTCTTCCATGATGACTTGTCTGGCATCTTCCTTAGGGAGCATCATCACCAGTTTTTTTTGGGTAGACAATAGGAAATATGTTTTGTAAGTTTGTGAAAATGAAATTTATGTAAAATTGTAAAAAGAAAATAGCCGGACATGAGTTGGCTTGCCGGAAAATGTACAAGATTAGGAAACGAAGAGTTGCTTGTATGTAACGGCCACAAATGTGTGTAATGGATAGTACGAGAGGAAAAGTCATGAAGGAATATGAATTGTTCAAGTAGGAAAGCTGAAAAGCTACTTTCAGCCCATATCATAATGTAGACGGAATTGTAAAGTTTGATCTCCTTTTGGTCATGCTAAACTTCTTTACCATCAATGGAACAAATATTTTGGTGCATTTTGTCTGTGTGATTGTGGATGTGTGAAGAATATTGTTCCTTCCTTTATGTTTCTGTTTTGCATGTCTTAATTTTCTGCAAAATTCACGTCGTAGCATAATTTTCTTATCCTACATGTTTGAATTGAATATTTCTGTGATAGTGAACGATCTTGGTTTACTACGTAATATTAAATTCTTTAATGGCCCTTTCTAGGATGAAACTGAAAAAAAGGGAAATAGCAGAGACCCCAATATAGATAGTAAACTGATTTTTATGACAGCACACTGATTTTATGCGAGGATTAGGGCAGCAACCTGTTTTAGGTCCATCAAACTTTAAGTGACCTAGGTTAAATTCAAATTTCAGCCTTTCACACACAAATTTTCAAAAATACATCATCAACATGAAGCCCTAGATGAAATCATGTAAAATAAATGCTTCAATCATAAAGTAAAGACTGTTGGAATTAATTATTGCTCAAAAATAGCTGAAACTTCAAAATTTCATATCGTCAGAAATACTTGGAGATAAAATGCAAATGATAGCTCAAAATGACCACAAAAATGGCGGTTATCAAACAAAATTAGAATCATATTTTTTCAACTAGAGAAACCCACTAAAAAGTGATCCCAAAATCTCCAAATAGGTAGATCAAACTAGAAATCAATGTGACAGCGCAATAAAAGTGTTCCCTAGCTGAAATTGGTGTCGTAGCACTGATGTAAACACTTATTGTTATGAAATTCTTAATTTGAAACGCACATGTGACTCCAGATGAAGCCACCAATGCAACAAATGAGGGTTTTCGTCCTCAAATGTTGTGACTATTGAGGCTTTTTGTCCCCGATAGGAACCAATGAGGGTTTTTTGTCCTCAAAGGATAAAAATGAGAGCTCAATGCTCCAACTTCCAAAAGAGAAGTATATAATTCACAAGATGATCCCACAAATGAGCCCCAACATTTGATTTTATAGCCTTTTCTTTCTTTTCCGTGTGGAGCACTCCATATAAGCCTCTTAATTTTTGTTTTGACATTTACTTTTCCCACTTAAGGAGGGATGACCTCCCCATTTAACATTCCTTTTCTATTTGGGATTTGGCGCTTTGTACTTTAACCACCAACGTGTTATTTTTAATGCTAAAATTGGCAATATGTTTTTTTACAAAATATTACAAAGCTAACAATAACAAATTACAATCATAGCATAGATGTACTTCCCTTATTTTCTCCCTTAAAGCCCACGAGAAGTAGAAATGGGCCCCAAGGTCTGTCTTCAAGTCGAACTCGCTTGGAAAAGGAGACACTATAGTCCTCCCTCCCCAATTTTTCTTGCCTTCAAGCAAATGCAAGCTCCCTTCTTCACTCCTTGTTCCCTTTTGCAAATAGGATCCCAAAGCAACCTTAAGAACTCTTCATAGTGTGGAAAAACTTTAGCAACCTCGTCCACCTTTGTTGCAACAATATACTCTTCATCCTTTGCTTGGGCTGAAAACAAACTCAGTTGCTCTCACTCATGCTTGTCACGTGAGATGATCATTGTACTCTCCTTAGGTATATGCAAACAATGCACTCTTGGACTCATAAGAGTCTCTTTATCAAGACTCATATAGGCTGTTCCAACACGTAGAAGGTGCTTCAATGACTTCAAAATGGCTGCCATGATGATTTGCTTCAGATGCACCCTTTCCCTAGCTTCTTCCATCCGCAAAGCTCCCCCATTTTGTGCCATTTTGCATTTGTACATGACTATTAACAACTATTCTAGCACTTTGACAATGTCATAACAACAACATATTTGGTCTCCTTTTGCCCCATTCAAGGGTTTGAACCATGTAGGAGCTGAAAATGCTCTTGGAATTAAGTGCATCAATGAAATAGCAGTACTGTAGGGGCTGAAAATGCTCATGACATCGGCATAGGAGTTGGGAAATTGTGGCATGGCTGTCCCTCATTTTGAACCTACACCTAGAGCAAACATGTCAATAAAATCAAGAGCTCC
The DNA here is from genome assembly GCA_019776745.2 of Taxus chinensis. NCBI lineage: Eukaryota > Viridiplantae > Streptophyta > Pinopsida > Cupressales > Taxaceae > Taxus > Taxus chinensis. Next base: position 649,497,969 of record CM034156.1, read on the forward strand.
CATCATCACTCCTTCAACCGCTTCATCATGCCTCATAGGCATGTTATTCAATCCCCTTTTTATGTTTGCATCTTCTTCAAAATTCCCATTCATGTGATGGACTTCCAAATATCCATTCTGGCTGCCCCAAGCTAATCTCTTCAAGATTTGGTTCGGATTAGAACTTATGAGTGCTGGTACGTAAGTGTAACATTCATACCTTGCCTCGAATTTCTTCCCAAACAATACCGAATATGTTGGGACATTGGCCTTGATTGATCTCAATGAGTGAACCCTCTTACATACAATTTTAAATGAAAAGAATGTCTTCAAACCTGCCCCTTTATTGCTGTCCAAAGTGCCGAGGACCGGAAACAAGGAGGCAGCATGTGATTATTTTATTGATATGAAATAATGCAGATTACACCCAGATTACATAGCAATATGGGCTGCAATGTATATATGCATTGCACAACCATATGCAGACAAATATGCAGTTGCAACTATGCAACAAAATACATACGTGACTCCACAATAATACAAATATATGGTTTTAACAATACATAACCATATAACAATAAAACAATCAAATAACCAATTACTTACCATAATAAACTAACAAGTTACCAAAGTAACTCACCAAACAAACAATTACCTATAGTAAACAGTAAATGCTAAATTATCCTAGTAAAATAGGTTTTACCTAACATTCCCCCCCTTAATTTTGCATTGTCTCAAGGGATGAGGAGAATAACTCTTTGAACAACTTGAACTTGTCACATGCAAGTGACTTTGTGAAGATATTTGTTTGTTGTTCCGCTGTTGGGAAAAACTGAAGCTGTATATTGTGTTTTAACACATGCTCGCGTATGAAATGAACCTGTACTCAATATGCTTGGTTCTCTCATGAAACACTCGATTGCGAACAAGTTTGAGAACACCCTCATTGCCAACATACAAGGTAGTGGATTTCTCATGTGATACTCCATGTCCCTCAAGTATGCGACGTAGCCATATCGCTTCACAAATAGCTCCACCTGCAACACGATATTCGACCTTTGTAGAAGAGCGAGAAACAAAGTTTTGTTTCTTGTTTCTCCATGATATCAGTCCAAATCCCAAAAAGAATACAAATCCAAAAGTAGATTTCTTGTCATCAATATTGTCTGCATGATCTAAATCCGAATATCCAATCAAGAAGAATTGATCATTCTTCTTGTATTCGAGACCAAGATCCATAGCACCCTTGAGATACCTCAAGATCCGCCTTGCTGCTTTCTAATGACAAACTTTGGGTTCCTGCATGAACCTAGAAAGATAGCTCATTGCAAAGCTGATATCTGGTCTAGTATATGTTAGGTAAATGAGACTCCCTATCAACTATCGATGGAGAGTTGCATTTACTAGAGGAGATGGATCTGTATGAGATAACTGAAGTATCTTCTCCATGGGTGTAGCAATAGGTGTGCAATGCATCATCGTGAACTTCTCGAGCATTTTTTTGGTATACTTTAATTGAGAAACAAAGATGTGATTCTCCTTCTGCCATACTTGCAATCCAAAACAATAGTGCATGAGCCCGAGATTTGTCATGTCGAACGATCAATTAAGATCTTTTCTTCGTAGCATCGATCTTCACTGTGCTGCCAGTGATAACTAGATCGTCAACATATACAACAACTGTCACAATCTCTCCTTGCTTCTTAAGGTAGAGATTGGGATCATATGGATTTCTAACAAATCCATGTTGAATGAGATGCTCATCAATCTTGATATACCAAGCTCAAGGTGGTTGTTTAAGGCCATACAGAGATTTCCTGAGCGTACCTTACCTTTGTTTCTTCACCAGGTACGAAAAAACCCTCAGGTTGAGTCATGTAGACTTCCTCTTGTAGATCTCCATTTAGAAAGGCACTTTTCACATCCATCTAATGGACTTTCCAACCAAATTGAGCAGCTAGAGAAAAGATCATTGTGATCGTTTTGATCTTAGCTATAGGAGAAAATGTCTCCTCATAGTCTATGCCTTCCTTTTGTGCATACCCCTTTGCTACCAGTCTCTCTTTGTACTTGTCTATGGTCCCATCTGCTTTGTAATTTGTTTTGAATATCCATCTACAGCCAATGGGTTTCTTCCCTGGTGGAAGATCGACAAGCTGCCAAGTGTTGTTTTTCATCCCTAACTGATACTCAGCATCCATGGCATCTTTCCAAGTTTTCGACTGTAGGGCTTCCTGGACAATAAAGGGCTCAATAGATTCAAAAAATCTACTCATTAAAGAAAAGTTTACCTCTTCTCGTGCTTTACTGTGAGTCTGTGGTCTAGTGGTGGATGTATCTGGTGGAGCATCCGATTTTGCATCTCGAATCATATTAGTATACCACTTGGGCATACGTTGTACTGTTCCCGTGGGTCGTGGTCCTGTCTGATCATCACCATCATGCCCATCATCACTATCGTTATCAGTGGGAACATCAGCTTCTGTTTTCACAAGTGAAATATCTACATTAGATGAGTCTGGAGAAGGAGGCACAACTTCCTTCTTCTAAAAAAAAACATCTCTGCTGGTGTAGACTTTTCTGGTCTTCAGATCCATCAATATGTAACCCAAGAGCCTCTTCGCTGTAGCCAATGAAGATGAGTTTCTAAGATTTCGTATTTGACTTCTTTCTGTTATGCTTGGGTATGTGCATGCTAGCTTTGCACCTGAATACTCTGAGGTGTGCAATGGATGGTTTTTGATTCAACCATGCTTTATGTGGTGTTACTCCATCAAGAGCAATTGTGGGCACCCTCTTCAGCAAATATACTGCTATCTTCATTGCTTCGGCCTAGAATGTCCTCACTAGTCCAGAATCATCGATCATACAACGCACCATCTCCATGATAGTACGGTTCCTTCTCTCAACAATACCGTTGTGTTGCATTGTGTGTGGAAGAGGCATCTGTCGACGAATCTCGTGAGCTTGAAGGTAGGATTTGAACTCATTACTAGTGAATTCCCCCCCTCGATCTGAGTGGAGAGATCTAATATGTCGACCAATCGCATTTTCTACAAGCACTTTGAACGTTTTGAAGTTCTCAAAAGCATCACTTTTCTTACGAAGACAAAAAATCCACATTTTTCTTGAATAATCATCAACACATAGCATGAAATATTGAAATCCTGAATGAGTAGGTTGCATCGGACTGCAAAGATTGATATGAACCAAATCAAGCTTACCTAGAGCTTGATAAGTACTCTTCTGGAATGAAGCTCTATGTTGTTTACCTACTAGGTAGTTAGGACACTTATCTGTATCCTTCTTGAGAGATGGCAAGCCTCTCACCATATCGTACCGCCGAAGTGTTTCAAGATATTTGAAACTAATGTGACCAAGTCTTTGTTGCCACAATTGTGCAGAGGAAGAATTCTTAGCCACTAGTGCCTGATCATCCCTGTGGACAAAATCAAGCTGGAACATACGTCCCACATTGGAGGCTTTTACAACAATTTTCGAGCCTCTAGATTTGTCTCGAATCAAACACACTTTCTTACCGGAATGGCTATCAAAGTCAATCTTTAGATTATGATCTAGAAGCTGACTAACTGATAGTAGATTCTTTGTTAAACTAGGGACATATAATACATCAGATAATCTACAATTCCATGAACCAAGAGGTAGAGAAATGTTTCCAATACTTTGTACAGTGTAAGAAGAATCATCACCTAACGAAACGTGATTCTTCGAAGGTGTGTCCCTCATGGTAGAAAACCAGTCTTTGTGCCGGTCATGTGTCAGGTGGCTCCTGAATCAACATGCCAAACAACACTAGATAACGTGGATGGTTCACTGGAACGAGAAGTGTACAAGAAATTCTCATCATCTGAATGGTCTTCTTGCTTAGCTACATTGCCTTGTTGATGGGGTTTCTTTCGCCAGTTCCCCTTCTTTTGCTCTTCCTTTTAGTGTGATTGTCCCTGATGAGACTGCTGATTTTGAGGTCCAGAATTGCTCAATGAACAAGGTTTTCTTGTATGAATTGAACCAGTAATCTTTCAACTCATGTCCTCGTTTGCAAATAAGACATTTCTTTGTTTGTTTGTCCCTGTGCTGGTGTTGTTTTTGGGACTTTTGAGAAGATTGTGCTTTGCCTTTTCCTTTCTGATGAGAAGATAGTGCCTGCTCCTTTTCTTCATCTTTGTTGTACATTGCTTCTTGTTGTAATAGATTCACTAGCTTGTCAAAAGTAACTATCTCATCTGACAAGTTTAGTGTTGTCAAAAAAATGCGGTAAGAGGAAGGAAGTGCTCTCAGAACAATGGGCACGAGAGTTGTATCAATAACCTCCTCTACCAGGGCTAGAAGTGAAGCCCTCAATTCTGCAACTCTCCGCAAGAAAGCTTCCACTTTCTCATTTGGCTTGAATTTCAATGTATGCAACTGACTTTGCAAATTCAATATAGTATTCTTGTGTAAGAACCCTATCTAATTCTGATCCCAATTTTTGAGTTTTAGTGTATTGACTCTTTGTCAAACATTTGTCACGCGACTTCAAGTTCTGAATTCTGATTCTGGTATATTGTTGTTATAAACTTATTGCAAGAGATTTAGGCAAACAAATTGTAAAATAAACATTCCCAATTGACCCACAATGATATTCTAACCGCAAGGATCTTTATTTGCCAAATTAGGAACATTGAGAGCAACAATAATCATGTCTGATATAAATAAATCAAACTGATGTCTTTTATATCAGCAAGTTCAAATGTAATTCAAATTAAAGAATATACCATACAAGCATCACAAAACTTACCCAGAATAGATAGTCCTCTTGTAGATAGAATTATGGGTATAATAGGCAACCTCTAAATAATGAAATTAGGTATTAGAACCCTGTTGGTGTAGTTGTTGTAGCTGTCCCAAATGCTGATACAATTCAGACATGTGCATAAAAACCAACATGCAAACATCCCTGGGAATCTCCCTACAAATGCCTTCAAACCCTTATGAGATATGGCCGATAGAAGCTCAAAGGAGGAGGCCGATCAGCATACAAGATAACTCCCAACTGAAAATGCAAATCGCTGATATGAAAGAATGCGCCTCTAATGCGAAATCACTGTCCAAGGATGATGTAACCGCCGATATACCAAGTTTTCTCCACAAGACTGAAATCGTTGTTGCAAGGGTGCGCCTCCAATGTAGCATGCAATCACCACAAACTCTCAAATGTAATGCCAAAGAGGGAAGAGTTGCGTTGGGGTTTATGCCTTCAAAATGGATGCCATGACAAAGATCCCCCTCCAACATAGGCGCTAGCATAAAGAAGTAATCCCTGAATCGCTGTGGTAGAAACTTGAACAATATATCTCCAAATTTGTATTTGAACAATCTCTCAAATTTGTCATGAAACCCTCTACCTTCCAATACTCTGAAATCTGCAAAGATAAATCACCGAATCTCCATGGAATTGAACAATGATGTGCAACTATGAATCCTGAGATGAATTCACCAAGTGGGCTGATCTAGGTTTTTGTCCAAATAGCCAAAACCTCTAGGGTTTCCTTAACCTGCAAGCCAAAGCTCTCAAGCTCTCGAGGAAAAGTTTCTTTCAAAATAAAAGTCATGAATGAATCTTCGTTGCACTTTTTCTTCCTTTTATAACCCTTTTCCTTTTTTTGAGAGAAATACTTCATTTTATTTCTTTTTATTCTATTTTCCCTCTCAAAAGTGACTTTACTTTATAATATGTCATTGACATTATTAAAGAGTCACTTTATAAAATAAAGTATGTCCAACAACTAATTAATTAAATATAAGTAATCCCATAGGACTTAGGACTATTTATCATTTAATTAAGTAATTAATTCCCTTTTTCAAAGAGCTATAACACTGAGGTGCCCGATAAATTATTTTAATTAAAATGGCAACCTTAATGAATTTAATTAGATATAGCTCCATATTACACCCAACTTGCGGAAATGGCCGAAAAGCATTGGAATCAAAATGTGACAGCACAGGAGTGACCCCGATGATGAAAGATGATAAACGAGCCTGACTGGGTGACTTACAAAAATAGACGCTCCCTCCTAGAATCTTGGAGCCCAAACTAGAAGCCGGAAATAACATATGAAAGCGTCATTTAACTCCTCTAAACAAACTGAATTCATTGGAAATATCAAAACACCCCTCGAATCATGCTGACACAAACCCAAAATGCCAGCAACAATTGCACTGCTAGAGAACCCGAAAATGGGGACATTACATCTTGAATCTGGCCTAGTACATGGTGCTTATCTTATCCCACGCTTCTTTGGTTGTTTTGGCATCTCGAATGTGGAGTTTCATGTCATCGGACACTGCGAACAAGATTGTAACTTTGGCCTTCTGATTGGCCTTATCTAACTATCTTTGTTAGGCTGCATCACCTGTGATATGGTTGCAGAATCATTCAAAACAAGCCAAATCTCTTCAAACTCGAGTTGAGTTCGAATTTTGGTCTTACACGCGGCGTAATTGTGGCCACGGAGCAGCTGCGAGTCAGACAAGAAGAATTTCAGAGCATTGTTTGCCATAGTGGGTGGTTAGACAATTCCTAGCTATATGGCTTGTTAGCACAAAACAATGCAAAAATACACTGAAAATATGATATACAATATTACAGTCGATTATGTGGAAAAATGGAATGGCAAGCAATTTTTTTTGTTTTACAAGGTTTTGGTGACCTCCGAAGTTCAGAATGGCTCTTAGAATGAAAAACAAAAAATGGCTGGAAAACAGGACTTTTAGGTACCCTTCCCTTTAGAAAAGTGGTTCATAATCACTTTTCTAGCCAATGTGGAGAAATTTTTTTTTTGACCCTAGATTAGGGTTTTCTTCACTAAAAATAGGGTAGGGTTTAGTTGTAGACAACACGTTTAGTAGAGGTTTTAGACCGCTAGATATGGCGGTTAAGATATATCTGCTTCTGAATGTTTTAAACAAAATAAAGCGGCTAAGGGAGGGGGTCGAACCAAGGACCTGCCCATCCCAGCACCATTCAACTAACCACAAAGGCACCCAAAGCGCATTTAATGCGATATGAGAATTTTGTATTTAAACAGAATTTCAAAGTGCTAACGTTCAAACAAAGACGTGGCGCCTTGGCAGGGTGTCCACGTGTCGTTGGATGAGGAGGCCAGATTTAGTTATTCCTCGAAATAAGGATTTGCTTTGAATCCTTTTGTTTATTTCTTCGTATGCCTATGCCCTTTACTTTCCTCCGCCATGTGTGATATGCTTTGTTTATCTTCGATGTGTTTTGTCTGAGCTTTTCTTGCCTTCTCAGCCCAACACATGAAATTGGGGAGAACATCCCATCATGGCTGTAGCATTGCATTTCATTATTCAAATTCAAAATTGTAGTAACCAACAAACACATTGCGATAGTTACCCTTACCTTGTCAATGCCACTAGAAGAAGAGCACCTCTTCCTTATGATCGAAATCCACGTAGTGGCTGCAAATAGAATGTGGAACCAGCTGAACATATTGGTCATAATAGCCACTAGATTCAAGACAGCTCCCACAATGATTCAGTGTTCATGATTCACATTTTCCAAGCTCATCTCAGTCATGTTAGAAGGATGACTTACACCACAAAACTCCCATGGAATCCATGTCTCATTAGGCATTCTTGCTGGTATGTTTTAGAGAACCAATCCCAAACAATGGCATGATACATTACTTCACCTTGGTTCATGAAAAATGAATTATTGCATACCTTGTAGCAAGTTGAATTTATATTCCATGAAGCTGAATTTGTATTTTCAGTAGATGAATTATCCATAACCTTCACATACATCCAAAAGTGGCAATCTTGAAAGTAACTTGAGGCCCATAAAACCATAGCAAGTTGATTCATACAATCTTGATTAGAAAAAATAACACCTAGTTTGCTTTCCGTTCATCTTCCCATCAATTTCAACATGCTGATCAAGATAAGAAATATATTGTAGCGACATAGGAGGAATTAACAAATCTGAAATATGATCATTACTGTCATAGCTTAGGCCGTCCTCAACATGTTCACCTTCCTTTTCCAGATGAGGAATGATTGAGATATCTTCTACACTTTCAACCTTGTGACTCAGAATTTCTAAGTTAGGATCAACCTTCTCCTTCACCTTAGATTCAGCAGGTGAAGCTCTTTTTGCCTTGCTTCAACTATATTTTGTTGATGCCCACATGGAGCATCTTCATGGTTCTTGCCAAAGTCATGTACACCATCAACTTGCCTCTTATTGACTGTTGTTATGAAAATTCAAGCAAGTTGAACATCAACATTATTGTTTGGCAATTGGGCTTTAACCACCAATTCTCCTCCACAATTTGGCGTATCATATTTCCCTTCTTTCTTGGGCTCATGCTCCATGGGTTCTTCATCAAACACATGCCCCTTCACACTGCTATCCTGAAAAGCATTCAATGGCTCATCCCTAGGAAGAGTGATAGGTACTTCTAGGGCTTCCATGGGCTGCTCCCTCTCAATGCCCAACAACTTTGAGTGTTCTTCTTCCTTGATCACAATGAAGGGATTCTTTCCCTTTAGGGATAGAACATCTTTCCCTTTCTCCTTGGGCATAGCTTGGGGTTTAGACCTTGGTCTAATTCCCACTTTACCTTTCTTCAACCCTATGAACTTAGCGAGTGATATGGCATCACAAATCTTCTTTGGAAGAGCCCTATATTCCTCACAGCTGTCCACAATGTTGTGACCCACTAAATGTCGTGTTTCAACCACCAGAATGACGTCCTTTCTTGGGAGGAAGATAGGCTTAGTGGCTGATCCACAAGTTGATCCTTGGGGATGTCATGAATTGTTAACCCTAGATGAGCTTCCTTCGCCATTCTGAAGCGTTGGTTCATAAAAATTTTGTAGGGTTAGGAATAACCCATGGTATTCGCCAACCTTACTTGCCCTTCAATAAGTCTATAGATTTTGGCCTCTTGAGAGCCTTGATGGGCCATGCTAGGTTCTTCAACCAGCTGATATGTTTTCTTCTTCTCTCTCCTTTGATCACAAATGTACCCTTTGTCACCCACTTGCACGAAGACCCTCAGGCTGGGAAGATTGAAGCTTTGATACCACTGAAATGCCCCTTTCTGGGATGAAACTGAAAACAAAGGGAAATAATAACCATATAAGTATCCTGAATGACCCAAAAAGGACCTTACTTTTGACAGATTTGTTGGTGGTTTGAGGCCCATGATCATGGCAATCATTTCTTGATCTACCAACATTCCTTTACTACATACGACATGTCCCAACAACACCCCATACAACGTGATAAACAAGCACTTTTTCAAATTAAATGCAATTCATGGTGCTTGACAACATTCAAACATTAATTGCAGCTTCAACAAATGTTCTTTGAGAGAAAAGAAGACCCCCCAATCAGATAGGTATACTTCCAAACTAAGTTGCATTCAATTCATGGAGGATAAAATTCATTAAAAAAATTGTTGCTAAAAAGATCGATCATGAATTTTATGGTTGATCTTTTTAGCAACAATTTTTTTAATGAATTTTATCCTCCATGAATTGAATGCAACTTAGTTTGGAAGTATACCTATCTGATTGGGGGGTCTTCTTTTCTCTCAAAGAACATTTGTTGAAGCTGCAATTAATGTTTGAATGTTGTCAAGCACCATGAATTGCATTTAATTTGAAAAAGTGCTTGTTTATCACGTTGTATGGGGTGTTGTTGGGACATGTCGTATGTAGTGAAGGAATGTTGGTAGATCAAGAAATGATTGCCGTGATCATGGGCCTCAAACCACCAACAAATCTGTCAAAAGTAAGGTCCTTTTTGGGTCATACAGATTACTACAAGAAGTTCATTAGAGGACACGTCAATGTCACAACATCAATGGATAAGATTTTGTAGAAGGATCACAAGTTTCCATGGACAAATGAGTGTTAAGAAGCTCTTGAAAAGCTCAAATATTGTCTTATCACATCCACTATCTTAGTCTTTCTGGATTTGATCAATACATTTCATCTACTTGTGGATGCTTTAGGAACAACTTTTGGTGTAGTTGTGTCACAGCCAAGACATGAAAATGTTGATCATCTTGTGTATTTTCGCAAACACAAAGCTATCCATAGCTGAAAAGAACATCACTACAAAAGGGAAGCTCTAGCCATGGTTTTTGTCCTATATAATTTTGGCATTATTTGTTGGTGACTCCATTTGAGTTCTTACCAATCATCAAGCACTAAAGCATTTGGTGAATAAAGCCACTTATGGGAGGGAGGATTTATCAATGGTTGATGTTTTTTCAAGAATATCAATTCAAGATCATTTTCAAACTAGGAAGAGAGCGCATAAGGCTCAATCATTTGAGCTGGATTCAAAATGAAGATTTGAGAAAAATGTAGGAACATGTACTAGATGCACATTTGTTCAAAGTTGATGTCGTACTGGAAAAATTGAAAGTAATTGCAACATTTTTGTAGTATGGGACATAAGGAAAACATTACACAAAGAAATAGAAAAAGGAAAAGGAATTGCCCATGTTTTTACGACCCAAAATATTCATCTAAATAACTCGTCAATCTCGTAAAATCAGGGTAATTGTTTTTTTAAAAGTATTAAATGTCAATTAAGTCTCATTTATTTAAACGCTTAATAATTATTAACTACCTTACCAAGTCGATAATTTAAATTAAATTATTATCCCATTTCGATTATCTATGAAAACTCAGGCTATGACAATTGCATTATAAGCGATCTTCAGAGGTGAGAAGTGGGCAACTTTGGTCAATTTGTCCACCGTCACCATGATGGCATCATGATGATATGATGAAGTAGGAAGACCAAGTATAAAGTCCCACTTCCACTCTCGAATGTCATGTGGATAGAAAAGACCTGTAAGTTGAGTGTTGTTACTTGTGCATTGCTCCTTACAATCATTAATAAGTGTTTGTACAAGTTGGGGAAGGATGACATCCTACAAAAAGTCATTAAGGAGCACGAAAGGGGCAATATTCTATATGAAGTGCATGGAGGAATTGTCGGAGGTCACTTGGCTGGAGAACAAAAGGGTTCATATTCTATATGAAGAGTATGGATGAGTTGTGGGAGGTCACTTAGTAGGAGATTCAACTACGAAGATGTTGCAGAGTGGTTTATGGTGGCCAAGCATTTTGATGTTTGTCATAAAATGGGACAATCTACACATAGATGAAATTCCTTTGGATCTAGCGCTTCCTTTGAGAGGGACAAAAAATTGAGAAATGGAGATTTGGATTTTTTGTGCCAATTGGTTCTCCATAAAAGAGATTGAATGCCAAACACATCATCACAACTATAAATTACCTCACAAAGTGGGTATAAACAACTGCACCGATAAATTGTACTACCAAAGATGCTAAGCAGTTCATATATGAGAATATCATCACGCGTCGTGGATGCCCAAAAGTGCTTATTAGTGATAGTGGTGCACATTTCTTAGTTGTGGGAGGTCACTTAGTAGGAGATTCAACTACGAAGATCAGAGTGGTTTATGGTGGCCAAGCATTTTGATGTTTGTCATAAAATGGGACAATCTACACATAGATGAAATTCCTTTGGATCTAGCGCTTCCTTTGAGAGGGACAAAAAATTGAGAAATGGAGATTTGGATTTTTTGTGCCAATTGGTTCTCCATAAAAGAGATTGAATGCCAAACACATCATCACAACTATATATTACCTCACAAAGTGGGTATAAACAACTGCACCGATAAATTGTACTACCAAAGATGCTAAGCAGTTCATATATGAGAATATCATCACGCATCGTGGATGCCCAAAAGTGCTTATTAGTGATAGTGGTGCACATTTCTTGCAAAATATTATCGAGGTGTTATCAAGTGAATCAATGATTTCCCATTAGAAAAGAACTTCACACCATCCTTAGGAAAATGGGCAAGTGAAGGCATTTAATAAAGTGTTGGAATCTATGTTGACCAATATATGCAATGTAAAATAAGATGCTTGGGAAGGTTGTATTCAAACAATACTATGACAATATTAGACGAAGTATGAGATAGTAGTAGGTCTTACTATGCTTGAGTTTGTATATGGCATGGAAGTTGTGAGACCAATGCAATATTCAGTTTTGAACCTATGACTTGCAATTGCAACTAGCATAAGCTAGAAGGAATCACTTGAAAGGTGACTAATAAACCTCATATGGTTGGAAGAGACGAGCTATATCTCTAGATGGAACCAAGAGGTCCATAACAATAGTCAAAAGGCATGACACAATTGAAATTTGTATACAAAGGAATTTCATAAAGGCCAAGGAGTGTTGTATGAAATTTGCTTTTGAGTAAACCCAAGAAAGTTGCGGATATGATGGCAACAAACATTTGTTGTACACGAAAATGTAGATAAGGGAGCCATAATATTGAGATACATGCAAGGACATATCTTGGAGAAGAAGGTAAATGGAAGTTGGCTCAAGCCCTAGCATCACTAGGTTGGCCTTTGAAAAGCAAGGAATAAGTGCATTTGTGCACAAATAATGAAGGATTTCAATTTTCAATTCATGTAGTAGTGTAGAATATGGTTAAGTAGGTGTTTTTTCTTGCTTCTTAAGAAGAACAAGGAGAATTTGGAGCTTTCTAAGAGAAATACGGAAAGCCCTACAAATTCTTCAAGTCTAGGAGCGGTTGAAGTTGTTAAGGTCACATATAAATCAAAATTTTCACTAAGGCATGAAAGGTTAAAAGACTTATAGTAGTGTAACATTAGTTGATGGTAGTGTGTTCCTGGGACAAAGGAGAATTTGGAGGACACAAATTTGTGAGAGAAATCTAGAAAGCCCTACAAATTCTTCAAGTTCACGGGTGGTTCAGGTTGGAAATGTCACATATAAATCAATTTTTTTACAAGGCATGAGAGGATAGAAGAGTTATAATAGTATAAGCATTAGTTGTAACGTTTTTTTATAAACTTATAAGAAGAGGCCACATGCAAAAGGTAAGTTGAAAGGCAAGGTAGATGACTAAAACTTGTGTAAATATAGAGCATTATATAGCGTATGACGCAGTTATGTAATTGGTAACTACACAACCAACCAGGACCACTTGTAACCACCTCTTGTATATTTAATAACGCTGCCACACTTGTTGAAGGTGTGCATTCAGTCTTATCTTAATTCTTTCTTCTCTTTGCATATTCTAACATTGGCATCAGAATTAGGTTCACAGTTTGAGGGAGAAAGAAGACATTCACAGCTTGAGAAAGCTCTTGACGGAAGAGTACAAACAAGGAAAAGAATGTGGATGTCATGCAAACCTATTTAAAATTGGGGTCATTAAAAGAGGAACCATAGAGTGAAGAAAGGGAAGTAGAAGCTCATGCGTAGCTAGGGGATACCCAAAGCTCATATTTTGTTGATTTATTGGGTTGTATGCAAGTAGGAGATGTTTAAAGGTTTACCATTTTCCCTTCTAAATTTGTTTCTACTTTCCACCATTTTTCCCATAAGATTTCCTTGTCTACGATGCCCCTCCATTCATCCCAAGTCCATGAACTCCCTATATAGTTTTCTATATCCACATGTTTTTATATGTTCAACAATGTATTCCGAAAGGTATTATCCTCATCTTGGATTAACAAATTTCTATGGAGCCAAAACTGCCGCCATCCCCAACTTATCTTTATCAACCAATATTGCTAGAAGACAAATGAACAAATGCAATTGGGCATGATTGCATACGTATACGATATGGGACTCTTTGCTTTAGGTACCAACATGGCCAACTCTACCAATGACCTCGCCCCATTCAACATAAATTCTATAGGGGAGTTTGACCAAGCCCAAAAAGATACAAGGGAGGAGTTAAAGATAAAAGCGCATACCAAAATCAAGCATCCTCCCAAGTCACCAAAGAACAATAGATTACACAAGATGATAAGGAAGCCAAGAGACAAATAAGGATGCTAGAGAAGACGATCCCTCGACGCTTGACATTCTAAGCACAAAATATAGAACAAAATTTCTTGTGCCATCCACTCACCTCACAACAACAAGAGAAATTCTCTAGCCTTACTCTTCTTTTGTGCTCATCGCAATGGTGGAAAAGTTAGCAATTGGTCAACCAAGCTACTTGGACAAGTTCAAATGGAATGCACATGACAATTTCTTCGGGATCATATTCAGGAAGGGGATGGGTGCCTTCTTCACCATGTTTTGATTTCTATTCTCCTGTTCGCTAATGATATTGTTTTACTTGCCTCTTCTCCTGAGGGGCTTCAGAGACAACTTGACTCACTTGCTCTATTTTGTGATCTTCGGCATTTGATGGTCAATCTTGGTAAGACCAAGGTCATGGTCTTCAATGGGTTGAAGACCTCTCACCTCCATTTCTTTTTCAGGGGGCAGGAGGTTGAAATCACCAACACATATACTTATTTGGGTGTCCAGTTCTCAGGACCTAGATTTAGTATGAGGCATGCCCTTCAGCCGCGTGTGAACAAAGGTTATGGGTCTCTTGCCATTCTTGAGCGGCAATGTTGCCGGCACCACTTTCAAGACATTTCCTCTAAGATGTCTCTCATGATCTCTCTCATCCTACCCACTGTTCTCTACGGGTCTGTTGTTTGGGGGCTCTCCCTTTTAGCTATGGATTGGGCGTCAGTTGAGAGAGTGTAGACTCTCCTCCTTCGTCATCTCATCAGATGCAAGTAGATGGTTCCTCAGTTGATTATTCTAGCCAAATTCGGTGCCAGACCTTTCCGTCTGGAGACCGTTTTTGACATTTCGGCCTTCATCCACCGCGTCAGGAGGTTTGGGGATTTCCCTGATGAGCGGAACAGGTATCTGTATCTCGCTTATTGTTCCTCTCTGAGTATTGCTCAGGATAGAGGACGTTGTTGGTTCTCCGATACTTCGGCTTTGTTGGGTTTTGTTGGTATTCAGATGGATCATCTGCCCCCCTTTCATTATTCCCTAAATGCTCCCAGTCACCTTCTACCCACCAAGCAGGTGTTGAATAGGTCCATCAGAGAGGATATTTACAGGTGTTTTATTCAGACTACTTGGGTGAACCCCCATGGCGGCTTGCGTCCTAAGATGGCCTTTTATGCAGAGCATTTTCTTGAGATTAGCGACAGACTCATCATCCGCCCCCAGTACACCTTTCGCCATTAGATGCATGCCCTCCGCATACACCTGGGTCAGTTTCGGGTGGGCTCCCACAGTTTGCGTTGTGAGACGGATCATCATATTGACCACGGTGACAGACTTTACAGGCTCTGTAGCTTTCAAGAGGTTGAGGCTGAGGACCATTTCATCTTCCGCTACCCCATATACTATGAGATCAGGGGACGATTTCATTTCCTCTTCAGAGGAGTTCAGACCCTCCTAGCTTTCTTTAGATATATTGACCAGTGGTGCCTTTTCCTCTATATCCGTGAGTCTCTGGAGCTCTGGGACCAGATTCTTCACCCACCTCCGAGAGTCTTTTTCCATGAGACAGATTACATATTTCTTTCCTGCTCTACCCGCAGTGGGTGGTACCAAACAGCAGAGCCACTCTGATCCTATTACAGGGCATAGATCAGTTCATTCCCGGCTAGACCTTCACAGCTCCCCCAGGGGCCACCAGCCAGCTTGGCAGCGCGCACGTCTCAGAGGGCAATCCAGATCTACTCGCCTCCATGGTGGTCGTTCTAATATTAGTTCTCTGTGGAGGAGGGGGCCCTTGCCCCCCCTTCAAGGAGTCACTCCATCAGTAGCTACTTCTTATCAGCGTTGAATGTTAGGAGGAACGGGACTACCATTTATGAGTAGACAACTCCTGATCAACCCCCTCCTTCATTCTCTTCTCCGCTTTCCTTCCCCCCTCTGACTCATTATCCCCGTCTTTGGGGGTTTTGTTTTCTTGGGGTTTTTTCTTGTTCTTCTCGTCTTCTCTCTCTTCTGTTCTTGGGAACTCATTTTGAGTCTTCCCCACGTGCACTTTGTATATTGTTTGGACTACAGACCCATTGACCAACTTCTATGGTCATTCGTTGGACATTAATATATTTATCTTTATCTTTATTTTTATCTAGACTATTATGTTTTGGATTTGCAAAGGTATAAAGTATTCTTTGGAATAAACTATGAAAAAGGTTTAAGCAACCATCAAGGACAAATGCCCTTGGTGGACACTATACTTGACCAAGTGATATTGGACAAGTTACCAAGCTCACAGAGAATTAGGAACAATCTGAGAGGTCAAAGAATATTATTGTGTAGGTACAAAAGCAAAAAAATGATTTTGAAATGATAGTGTTAATACTACAAGAGTATAGAAAAGTATTATTGGAAGCTCTGACCTAAGTAGATCAAATTGGTTGGCAACTCTTTGATTGGATGCTACAACATGATGCAATGTGGAGAGCAATTCAAAATGTGGTTGATATTGTGAAGGCTCGTGATGTGGTCTTAACAGAAATCAATGGTACAAAGCATGAAAGGGAACTTAAAGTTTCAATGGATAGTCATGTCAATGTGCTCGACAAGAAAAGGTGAATGGAAAGAGAGTTGCCAAGGAACTAGTTTGCTAGAGTCCAATCTTGGAGATATGGTGAGAGATTGATCCAAGCGCAATTGCACACCTACACACTCACAACTTTTGTACCTCTCCAACTTGTATATCTTTGCACAAGCTAGTGCTTACAAATCTTTTATGCAATCCTTTGCACCCTACGCAATGTAAGGAACCATGTTTCTCGACTTCAAAGGCTCGTGTGCTTCAAGCTCTTGCGCACAACCCTTTGTTCTTAGCACGCCCTATGTAGTGCAAGGAATCAAGCTATTCGACTTCGAAGACTCCTGCGCATCGACTTCCTCTTTGCTACCCCTTGTTCAATATGCCCTTTGTGCAATGTTAGGGGCCATGTTGACCAACTCCAAAGACTTCACATTATAAACACGTTCTCACACACTCTACGCACAACACAAAGCATTGCTTAAGACTATGCCATACGCCCAAACCGTTTTACAACATCTCTAGACTACACACAATTCAATTCTTGTGTAAGACCTTTGACAACACACCGGCCATGTGGACACTTCGCGCCACGTAGCTCCATGAGAAGTGGCAACTCTAGGGTGCGGGTTACATTTGCACATATGACAAATTCCCATGCACACCTAGCAAACCACATTTCGTAATGGTTGGAAGGTGAAGAGACATGTGGAATCTCAAGTAGATCAACTTCCATAATGGTTTTGGCCTTTTGTATGTGTATACACACATACACACACACATCAGTAGCCTTAGTTATGAAGCAAATAGGTAGAAGATAAGCAACCATGCATCTTTCTCAAGAGTGTGCTATGTATGGAATGCACAAATAAATAAATACATTTACTGTTCCAGTTCTATATCTCTATCCCCCATTTCACTCAATACTAAAGCTTCCACATACGCTTACAACACATCTAGATCCTCATCTAGAGCATTGTCCCCGGACACATTGGGATCTGAATCTGAGATTGTTGGCTTTGCAGGATAATATTTAGGAAATTGTTGCTATCATCAGGCTACAATGTCCAAACTTCCCAAGAATGATGTCCAAAAAGCTACTCAATTCACTTCTCAACTCCGATGCTATTTCAATAATGGTGTCGGATGCTATGGATGATTGACTAACATAGAAATATATAGCATAAATTGATTCAGCCTTTACAGCACAGGTAGATTGGTCAACTATTTACCTCCAAATAGAATACTTCAACAGCTGCAAGAAAGCGCACAACAACAACAATTGCAACAACTACCTGCACAGACACTGCTTGCCTCGAGCACTATTCCACCAAATTCATAGCAGCCATATCCACTGCCACATCCACGTCCAAGATGGTATGTTAATGTAACCTTGAGCACAATTTTGAAAATTTGAAGAATGCAACACAATTATGAAAACCAATCTTTGCAAGCAGGGCTAGAATGGTTGAACACCTGTAAACAGTGGCCTCCTAGCTATGCTAGCCTTTTGGAAATCCGTAAAGGGAAGTAGGATGATATGATACTTAGTTGAAAACCTGCAAGGGTGGGCTAAGTAGTGCATGAGGGGTGAAAATCTGTAAACAAAATCCCTTACGAAATTACAAATAGAGCTCTTGGGGATCCAATAGATTCATCTTCAATAATTTTGTGAAAGAATGTATAAAATGTATAGCGTGGTTGCGAAAGATGTCAGCATCAAGTCTGATTGTAGGAAAATGTAGAAGACTAGGAAATGAAGAGTCGTTGGTATGTAATGGTCATGAATATGTGTGTGATAGATAATAAGATAGGAAAAGTCGTGAAGGAATATGAAGTTCAAGTAGGAAAGTTGAAAAGCCACTTTATCTATATAATGATGCATACTAAATTGTAAATGTTGATCTCTCTCCAGCCACGATAAACTTCATCGCCATTAATGGAGAAAGTTTTCTATACATTGTCTTTATAATTATGACGAACTTGATTGCCATTCATGAAACAATGTTTTCTATGCATTTTTTCGTTGTAATTTTGCATGTGTTAAGATTATCACACTTCTCAATTTTTTGTTTTGTTTTGCATGTCTTAATTCACAGTGGAATTCATGACAGCATAATTTCCTTATTTTGTATGCTTGAACCAAATACTTTTCTAATGGTGTAAGACTGCAGATGAGCTTGGTTTATTTTGTAAAGCTGGATTCTGAATCTAGATTGCAATGTTAGTATATCCTTGGATGAATCGCCAAGGAATTTGGCTCATGGTTGTCTCTGGGTAGTATTCAAAGGCCACATTTCTCCTTAGATACATCTTTTGGGTTGTAGCATCTATCATTAAATATGCTTGAGATTTTCTATTGAACCCAAGAAAAATACACTTCTGCTCCACTCATCAAGCTTCCTCCACTTCTGTTTTGGAATATGGACACAGGTTGTGCTCTCAAATACTCTCAGTTGCTCGAAGTCGAGCTTCATTCTTGATCGGGCTTCTATAGGAGTCACGTTGTCCAAATTTTTATTGGTGTTATATTGAGTAAATACACTGTTGTATTGAATGCTTCAACCCAATATCATTTGTCAATGTTCACGCCCTTGAGCACGAATCTCGTCATCTTCTGAATAATTTGTTTTTTCATGCCATGTATTTGCTGCTATATGCTTGTTTTGGAGCAAAAATTATAATCTCCTTTGATATGTATTCTCTCCCCACCCATCCTAGAGCGGTGTAGATGATTATGGCTGTGCACCCAATCTCTTTCTCTACTGCAACTTTGAAATAATTGAAATGCTGAAAATATTTGGATGTTTTCTTCAAGAAAAACCACC
The DNA here is from genome assembly GCA_019776745.2 of Taxus chinensis. Lineage (NCBI taxonomy): Eukaryota > Viridiplantae > Streptophyta > Pinopsida > Cupressales > Taxaceae > Taxus > Taxus chinensis. Next base: position 649,517,275 of record CM034156.1, read on the forward strand.
CACATGAGCTGCAAGTGATCAGTGATAAATAACAAGAACTTGATTGCACATAAATACTCCTTAAATAATCTGCGCAGATTGTCATGGAATTACATCGGCTCAATTTGACTTGCCACTTTCGAATTTCAATCTGTGCTTTTTACCAACAATACAATTGGAGAAGCTTTGTCGACTTCCTTTATGACTGGCTTCCCACAGACCATATTGTGCAAAAATGATCAGCAAAAATCAAAAAGATACAATCAGGTAAGCAAACATGATACAATCAAACCTCTTGTGTCACCATGTAGACAATTTCTCTCCGAAGATGGTTAGGGCTAAGTATACGTAGGTCATTCCCCCTTTTCAAACTCTTTTGCCATAAGTCTATGTTGTTTGGTCTTAACTAGAGAGTACTTATTACTATTTTAACATTAAATTCAACTTTCAAATTGCTATCTAGCAGCTTCACGAATGAAAATAAATTGTTGTTCATTTCAGGAACATAAAAACATCATATTCTTCATATTTCTTGTTATTGTGAGGAAACAACACCCTTCGGATTTGCAGAGAATACTCGTCTCCAAGATGGACTGCCCCCACTGTGCTCCTTAGCTTCAAAAAACAGTATTTCCTCCCAATCATGTGCTTTGTTGCATCTGAGTGAATGTACCAAGTCTCTTTCAAGTCCTTGGAATATGTGTGGTTGCGCTAACATTTGGATGATTTCATTAGTATGTCTAGACCATTTCTTCTTCGTTTTGGCAACATTGCTTTGATGTTGTTGATCTTGGAAGCTTCAACCTTGTCGATTCCCTTTGTTCTTCTGTATGGTCATATTGTACCAAAAATCTCTACTATCATGGGGCTTGCCACGAATGTGACACTTTATCTTCCTTTTTTGTGTTCCTTAACCATTCACAAAGGATCTCTTCTATTTCTGATAGATTTTCTGCTTCAGATTTGGCTGAAAAACCTTCTTCCCTTTCTGTTTCGAAGAAAGTGCCTTCTTCTCTTCATCTTCACCAGCATCATGTCGTGCTTCCTATTGTTAAAGTAAGCCAACCAGGTTTGCATAGCTACTATTTCGATTTTAGATACTCAATGAAGTGACACCATTTTTCTTTTCTTTGATTTCTTGTTCAGCCTCCAAGAGCTGGTTCTTGATGTCTTTCGAATCAGGAATTTTCAACATTCCAATCTTCTTGCATTTTAAAATTATGGATCTTCTCAATGAGGTAAAATGATCGTGATTTGCTGGTCACCTTATAAACGACATCAACATTGGCTGGACTGCACAACCATCGTCAATGTTTTGATATACTCCTGCACTCTTTCATCAACTGAGAGAATTATCAATATCAGGTTCTTTCAATTTTCTTTGATCCACGTTTGCTTTCTTTGATCGTCATATTCTTAGCTTTTATTGTTGGGACCACATCGTACACATCCTTGTACATGAGGATGGTCCTCATTTTTCCTTCCCTACCGGGTAGTTCAACCCATTAAATAATTGTTTGTGTTTGTCTGTAAGCATGTATATAGATCCGGTGATGTTTTCAGGTGGTCCTTGCCTTCTTGAGGTCTTATTAGGTTGTGGACAATTGTTGGGGTTGTGCTGTATAAAACAATGATGACACATGGCTATGCAAATTGATTTTGTGGGAAATAAATGCATTTTTAGCCCAAGGATTTTTCATGATCTCGGGCGCTTAATGACATTCACACACACACACACACATATGTAACTCTCTTTGTGAAATGCTTTTGCCATGTTTTTAATTATGCCCCTTTTGGTGATGAAAAATTACATGTCCCTTGAATTGGTGAGACCGTACTTTTCATGCTAAAGTTTTAGCACAACTCCATACTATTACTATAGGATATAAATGAAGGTAACCCTTTGCTAATAAATTCGAAGCGTTTTAATCGAAGAAAAAATTGACATTAGATCAAATGAAAAATTACATGTCAGTTGAATTGGTGAGACCGTACTTTTCATGCTAAAGTTTTAGCACAACTCCATACTATTACTATAGGATATAAATGGAGGTAACCCTTCGTTAATAAATTCAAAGTGTTTTAAGCAACTAAAAAAATTGACATTAGATCAAATGAATGGAACTCGCAACCACAAAAAACATGAGCAAAGCTTTTACCGACCACACTCGATCAATTGTGAAAGGAAAGTGTTGGTTATTTTTTTCTTTTTGATTGAAGAATAAATATCCTAATCCTTTGGACAACAATTGCATGGATTAGGTGCACAAAATAACATGCCTTCTCAGGCTTAGTGCCAAGGATTGAAGGGTGTCCATTCTGCCAAATTTGCCGAGGATACGATTCCGACCTCATCCATTTTTGGTATTGGGGCCTTTGCACTCAACAAGAATTGATCCCTAGTGGGCTCTTTGTGAGCCAAACAACTTCACCAATGGACCGACATCCTGTTGACAGACTTTGTTTATTTAACTTTGCAGACACCTTTTTTTTAATGAACACGACTCATTCACAATCCTGTCAAAGAGGCATAATTATTGTGGCAAAATCTTTTAATTTATATTCAAATCATAAAGGGAAGAAAACTGACATTTCACGAGATTCATGGTCATATTCCAAACATTGCTATTTTACATTGAAAAAATCTGAAAGAAAAATATGTGTACCTTTCAAATTAATACCTTGAATAATATCATTGCCAGTATCTCTTTAATTATATATTTTCTTATGTACTTGACAGCTACAACATCTTCCACATAGGTTGGATCTCTAGAGTAGACCCATTCTTTCTTCAGCTGTTTTATGCATCTCTGTATCAGGCCTGTAAACCATTTGGAGCTTTGGTACCATAAAAGGCACACAAGAGACAATTGTGAAAAACTCAAATGCAATGATTTGCGTTAACTGTGAATATTTTATATACAATATAAAAGTTAGACTGCGTCAGTAGACCATAAAAACAACTACCTTCTAGAAACTACTAACAAATGATATGTGGATGCTAATTGGATATTTTAGATACAGAAGTCCAAAAAAAGGTCCGAAATATACATCAGGCACATGCATGTGCATTTATCATCCTCTCCATGTCCAAAGATATTCAGAATTTCCTGGTTCAAAGTGCAGAACTCTACGTGCTAGGCGAGCAAGCACAAATTCTACCAGCTACCAAAGTGTTGTTGGAATGTTGAAATTCTTCATCTCTCTACAATTTCAAATGAATCTTGATTTGGCTCCTTGAGAAATTACTCCTTTCATAGATAACAATGTCGTATGATCATCTTCCTGCATTATCTTTCCCACTCGTGAAAATCTATTTGAGGCTCTTATGCTTTAAACTAGCTCTTGCAATTTTGCTTCATCTGTGATTTGATTTCCTAAACGTAGTGCAATTCCTTCTCTATTGACATGCAGATCAAGTGGCATGGTACTGAATTGGAAACTCCTGGATTTCTTTCATAAAATTGATGTGTTAACACCTAGGGATCTGAATGCACTGTTTTGTAAGCTAGTCTATTAGGCTTTCTGAGACATTATTGACAAATTTTGCCGTCACTGTTATATGCATTTCAGGTCGTTTCCTTGCTGAGCTTACAAAGCAAGTTTTTTCTGATCTTGGTGCAAGTAAATACCAGGTTGGTGTTTCAATTGACAGAGTTTGGAGTATTTAAGTTATTGTTGAGTACATTTTGTTACAAAATTTGATCTTATTTTTTAAACATTGATACTGTGACTATATTGAGGGATGCACTTTGGTGTGAATTAGTTTGCCCTATTGTCTGCTTAGGGCTGGCTTTATTAACTGTGCATTTAAGAATTCAAGTTGTTCCTGCTTTTGATGTGGCAGATGGCAGAATACAGAATATCAGTCTATGGAAGAAAACAAAGTGAGTGGGACCAAATGGCAAGCTGGATAGTCAACAATGATTTGTACAGTGAAAATGTTGTTTGGTTAATTCAGGTTTGTTAATGAGGTCTCTAAAATAGAAATTCTATCCTTTCACTTAGTAAACTCTTAGTTTTGGGCTTTTGGAATTTTTTGCATCCCCAAATAAAAGACCAGAGGGGGGGGGGGGGGTGCAGGGGGGGTTGAGGGGGGTGCGAAGGAAGAGCAGGGGAACTTTAGGAACAAGTGAATTTAGAATGAATATACCTTACCAATTGAAGGGCCGCTATCATTTTCTGTACTGCACATGTTTGCAAATAGAGGTTTCTTGGAAGAATGGATAATTATTGAAAACAATTGAAATATGCCATCGTATTAGGGCAGGAGATGTTCAATTGTGGGGTCATTTGAGGTTACACTGATACTAAAAGCACAGATTCATGTAATTTTTCAGTAGCTCGCTTTTAGATTATTGATTTTTGTGGGATTTTTACTTGTATGATTTTAGTCATTACCCTAATGACCTCCATGAGTAGTCATTACTGTAATGACATTGTTCCTCATATATTTTTGGTAATAATTACAAGGCAAAGGGACCCACTATAGCCCACAAGCACCGTAAGAAATTGTTACTAGGGGGAGGAACAGTGAGTATAATTTACCACTTTGGGCTTCTTATCCTCTGGCCTCTTCTCCCATTGGAAAAGCTTTTGGAGCTTGTAGTGCCTAATAGATCACCCTTGGCTTGCAATTATTACGAATGTGGCATTAACCCAACCCAGTCAAGCATTATAAATTTATATGTTAAGTTGATGGCTTCATGGGCAATTTAATTAGATCATTGATTTTTGTAGGATTTTTATGCGTGTGATTTTAGTCATTACCCAATTGACCTCCATGAGTAGTCATTACTCTAATGACAATTTTTTCGTTGCGTATTTTTTTTAATAATCACTAGGAAAGGGTACTCACTTTAGCACACAAGCACCGTAAGCATTTGCTAGTCGGGGGGAGGAATGGTGAATAAAATTGACCACCTTGGGCTTCTCACCCTCTAGCTTCCTTCCCCATTTGCAAAGCTTTTGGAGTGTCTAGTGCCTAATAGATCACCCTTGTCTCGCAATTATTACCAATGTGAGATTAACCCAACTACAACTCAATCATGTATTTTATATTAAGTTGATGGCTTTGACGAGAAATTTAATTAGATTATTTCTTTTTGTGGGATTTTTACTGGTGTGATTTTAATCATTCATCCAAATGCCCTCCATTAGTAGTCATTTCTCTAATGACATTTTAAACTATGTATTACTCTAATAATTAGCTCACTTCTTTCTTTGCAAATTATTCCATTAAGTATTCCAATTAGTTCCACTTCCCCTTCTTAGATAATGTATAATATTTTTAAGGCCATCGTTTTTTTTAAATGTCTAAAAACTACCACATAATAAGGGGCCTGATGCAATGGGAGATATATTGGCGAATTGGGAGCTTAAATCTCAGCCATACTCCTATCTTTAGGTCTTTTCCTTTTCTAGATGTAAATGTAAATGTAAATGCCCTTACACAAGCTGGGTGATCTTTAAGAGTGCCACAAAATTTGGTGTAATCAATTTACTCTATTATTCCTATGATATACACCATGATATCCTATAAAAATTTAGTTTTAACTAGTTGTCTTTGATTTGCATGTGCATCAAATATTAGTTACTCTGTTAAATGTTTTGCTACCTAGTGAGTTGCTGATACATGAAGGATGGTATTCAGAGTAGTATTTGTTGTGGTGATACTTGTTTTCATGATATAAATGTTTCAACACTTTAGATATATGCTCTTATATAAGGGCTAATAGAGTCATGCTATTAACATTCGTACTTTTGTTTGTTTCAGTTGCCTCGGTTATATAACGTGTACAAGGAAATGGGCATTCTTACATGTTTTCAGAATATGTTGGACAACATTTTTATTCCACTATTTGAGGTTACAGTTGATCCAAGTTCTCATCCTCAACTGCATGTCTTTCTGAAACAGGTTGGCTTTGCTAGTTTCTCTTCATTCTTGTATTATGATTGTTCAAAAATTTCACGTATTCATATAGCTTTTAAAATGGTATTCGTTTGCATTCACAACTCGTCTATGTATTTTTGTATTCAATTCAGATGGATATTTACATTACACATAATAAATCATAATGGCTATAGTTGTTTTCAATTTTTGGATAGTCTGTTCACAGTGCATTAATGTAGTAGAAATTTATGGGTTCAGCAGTGTAAGTAAATTTATGTCTGACGTTTTAGGCCTCCTTACTACATACGTCATTAGGGAAAAAAGATTGGAGCAGGTGTTGTTATTTGATCAAGATGGGGATATACATTAAACATTTCGATAAATTGTAATAGGAACACAAGACAAAGCTGTCAGGATTGACATAGTTCAGTAAAGAATATGTGAATCCAAGATAGTGCAGCGAAGTTGCACCAAGTTTCATAGGAACCAGTTTACATGTATAGCTACTTTTGCCAAACTAATTTATGTGGGCTCCTCTCTAAGTTTTTGCTCAAAACAAATGTCACTCTTGTAAAGGAAAGGGATTTCTAAATGACCTAGCTTGGAGAGAGTCTATTGGTTATGTTGGTTAGAACTTTCTCGGATGTTTGTCGTCAAAAAGAGGTATCAGCCTTCATAAATGGAATTAACATTAGTGCATATGATAAAATTAAGGAAGTTGCCCATAAAGTTGAACCCAGTTAGGTGAACACTTTGGCCTAATGGTACACCTATCCTTTGTTATGATTCACGTTCAGAGTTGTATGGATACAGACTAAGTCACGAGGTTCGTGTTTGAGTTCCACAACAATCAAATTCAGATAAAATTCAGCAACAATAAATCTCGGAAAAAAATCGTGATAAAATTCGACAAATATAAGTTAGGATTTTTTTAATATACAAAAAGAATTTTTATTCGTAATATTATATAAATTTTAAATATTATAAATTTATAAATTTAATTTTTACATTTTATATTTCATATTGAATATCATTTATTTTAATATATTTTAAACATTATAAATGTTGAATCTCTATTTTTAAATATCGAAAAGTAAAAACTAAATAAAATAAAAAATTTAAGAAAATAACACAATGCTCAAATAAAGTAATGAAAACTTTAAAAATTTAAAAGAACCAAACTAAAAAACGAAAAAACATTTTTTTTTTAAATACCGAAATGTAAACCTAATGAGCTAATGGCAATTTGTGAAAAATGAAGCTAAACCAACCCTCGACCCAACCCAAGTGACAATGACGGCGACCGAATTGGCGAATGGAGTCTTCACTAAACTAGCGAATGGTGTTACTATTATCCATCTACAATCTCCTGGGAATTGGAAAGGCAATCTTGACTCTTATCTACTGCGGTTCGGCGGTCACTCACAGGGTTCACACAGAAAGTTACAAAGCCACACACGAATACCACATGCAAAAGCGCTCAACGCTATAAATACGACCCTCGCATAGCAAATATTCGTAGACAGATAAGATAAATATATTAAATGTCCAACGAATGACCACAAAAGTAGGTCAATGGGACTGCAAACATACAATGAAGGCGAGTAAGACTCCGGCCAGAGGACCAAAAGGTCCCCGAGAACAAACAAGGAAGTAAAGAAAGAAGAGAAGAACAGGCAGAGAGAGAAGCCCGGAGAAATCCTGTAGACACTCGTCAAACCTGAACTAGCAGAGGAAGGAGAAGGAAAGGGAGAGGAGGCAAGACAACTCCTCAACCAGTACCCACAGGTGATAGAAAGAATATAGAATGAATCTTGATATTGTTGATTTTATTTGAAAAATCCAAAAACCCTAATAAAAAACGTGTTTTCAAATATATTTTAATAAAAAACACTAAGCCTTTTCAGTACAAATTTTAGGGCGAATTTAAACGTTTTTTTGGGTTTTCATTAAGTTCACAGGAATTCAAACTTTTTGCTTGATGTTGGCAAACCCTGTGACTTAGGATATAAATATGGCTAGTTTATAAGCCCACCAAATGTGGATACCATGATTATAAATTAAAAATATATATTGATAATATTATCAAATTCTAATGATTAACAATTTTATACATTAGATTAAAACTAATGCAAATTACACACTCCCAGTGCATGGGAAACATAGAAAGTTGGGTATTCAATGGTTTTATTTGTAGGTTGTGTGGACCAATGGGAAATAGAGGAATTGAAAGAAAAGAAGTAGAGAGGGCCAAAGGAAACAAATCAAAAGAATTGCAGATTCAGCATACCCAATGCAAAAGTTTGAAGTAAAAGTGTGAGTCAAAATTCTCACCTCCAAGTCCACAATTGTTACTGCTAAAATGCATTATAGAACGTCATTTGTAGTTTTTAAGCATCTTTTAAGTTTTTTGAAAGGGGCTTTTGTTAAGTTTTTAACTTTCAAATCAAATACAACTATAGTTGGGCTTGCATATCATATCTGGCTATATCTAATATGGCTTAGTTACAAGTTCATATTTGGATACTAGGTACAATATTCCAACCGTATCCAAGACATGTCGTACCATATCTATTTGTTTGATTAATGCTATTTTGAGTGTCCTCTTTATTTTTATTTTTCATGTTTCTTTATTGAGCTCCCTGTCTGACTTGAGTATAAATACAATTTGATAGTTGTAACATATAGGCTTAAAAATGTAACATACTGAAGGCCTATGGAAGATCTTATAGACTTTAGCTAATAATAGGGACTTTAACAGTTGTAGTCAATTAGTGGCTTGTATGTCTTCCTTGCACTTGGAAAAAACATGGCAGAGAATACACAAGCACACATAGATATGTAATATCTCATTAACATCACAATGCAACCTAGTAAAACCTATAAGTAGGAAATTAGTTGGAAAAGTTGTGAACAGAAAATGAAAAGAAGGTACAACAGCTGTAATCATGACCTCTCTCCAAAAATTTCCAAACTACCCATGACATGGGTGTTGGAAACACTCCAACATGGATGGAATAGGCCCCAACAATGCCCAAGAACAGCCATTTACTGCATTCAATGATTGAATCTACTTGTATGACATCAAATATAAAAAACTGACACGGCTTACCCACTTCCCATATCAAGCATCTCGCTGTCCCGGTAATGGTGACTATCCTTCCATCACTATTTTCCCAATGAGCTGATATATGGGAAAAGAGAACAATAATGAAATTCCCCTTGTTTGGCTACTATGAATCCCTCCAACATGCCTTGGATTCTCATTTCTTTATCTTCAATCCAGAATCCCAAACTTTTCCCTAGGCAATTGAGGGTGAGTTCCCCTAAAAACTGAATCCATTGTATCCCAAGAACAACTTCTATCCAGGGAAAATTTGAAGGTACCCCCCTGAAAAAAGCTTTTAGAAATCCTGACGAATATCCTTTTAACATGTTTCGTGGTTTTGGCGAATATCCCTATAACCTATTTCATGGTTTTGGCAAATAGTTGGAAATTGAATGGCGAATATCCTCCCAAAATCGATAGCCTCGAGCTGAATACTGAAGTTTAATTGAAATCGATTACCTTCATGTAAAGTGTGCCGTTAGAGATTTAATCGGCACCCTCGCAATTCAGAATTGTCTTATCAAATTTAATTCTTGGCCACGCCATATTTTCTAGCATGAAGGAAACAAGATATTTAATAAATATAGAAAAGACTTTAAATACTTTATTCATAAAAGCAGCATAGTAATAATGAGCCGACAGTGGGTAGGATTTAATCGTGGAAGGTGATCTTCTTAAATGGCCATCTCGACCTTTCCCTCGGCATTCTACTTCTATTCCTCTCCCTCTCCAACGCTAGGGTTTTTTGCAGTTCTCGGGTCCGCCATGGCGATTCCTCAGCTACCAGGGATCTTTCTCCAGGGGATTCGAGGGAGATGGTCTTTTATGGCCCCATTACCTTTGCCATGTTGCGTAAAATCTTCCAAATTGGTTCTGACTCCATGGACAATGCTGTAGAAAGAATTCTTGGGGAGGATTATACTAAAGGTTGTGGCCGAGCTCGCATCAATGTCGAGGTCGCTTCCGTTTTTATGACCCACATGCTACTCCTTGGAGGATACAAGGATGAGGCTCTGCTGATAGCTCAACATCTTATTCAGCCTAGGCACGCGGTTGGTCTCGAGGAAGCGGTGGAAAATTAAGGTTTGCCTAGAGCTTTATTGCAAGCTTTTATGGCGGTTGATGGGGATTTGGTTGCTCGGGCCCATGTCCAGGAATTAGAAAGGAGGTATAAGTCACTCTTGGAATTTGTTGTCTTTGTTCATCAGAAATGTCGAATGAAGGAGGAAGGGCTTGCTTACTTAGCCGCCCCTCAACTTGGAAGCATTATCCGCCCCAATTGGCCTTATTCCGGCGCGAATTGTCAACATCAGGGAGAAAGCAAGGGATGCATATTCCTTTTTGTTACGGGCTGTAATATCCCCTTGTAGGATATTATTTAAATCTACAAAAATTAATTATCCGGATCACCCTAGGAAGATTAGATCTTAGTTTGACCTCAAATAACCCAATGTTGGTAATAAGACAACCCAATGTTGGCAATAAGACAACCCAAAGGGGTTGGAGTATGCCAAGGTGGTGGGTTAGATGGGAAAACTAATTAGAATGCTAATATTACTCAGATCTGATTTTTAACAGCAGATAATTAATTTAAAATTCAAACCCCAACTACTGCAATCTTCCAAAAGTATTTCTTGCTCAACCATCCAAGCTTAAAATCTTCAAACTTTGGATTTTGGGCCACAAAAATACAAAGAACAATATCCCAAAATCAGTTTTTGCACAGCCAACATAAAACCCTAATTTTGCCCTAAAAATTAGGTCGCCCAACACATTTAGGGCATCCAACTAGCTCCAAAAATTAATTTCTCCTAATTTCTACAACCGAATCCAATATTAAAATGACCCCAAATTGCAGATCTGAAATTAATATTTAATTGTTAGCAACCAAATAGTTGGCAGACAGCTGAAATCTTCTAAAATTCATAACTCCTTCAATACTTGGTATTTTTGCATGAAACAAGATGCAAAATAAACTAGAAATCTATGGCTTTCCACTGCACTTTAGATCTGAATTTTCTGAACATTAAAACCCTCTCAAAACAGGCCCCAAAATCAAAAGCTCAGTCCCTAGGGTTAGAATAAATTGCATAAATAATTTCCAGCACTCAACAACCCTTTAATATACTCCAAATGGTTGCCCAAACTTAGCAAAAATAAACCAACATAGATTATATTATAAATATAGTTGATTCACCCTTAAAACATGCCAAAAAAGACCCACATCAAGTCATCATGGTTGTAATAAATGCAGCAATAACCAACAGCTCAAAACACTATTAAACCCTTGCAATATCACTTAAAATGCAACCCCAACATGCAGATTTAACTCATAAATTAACGCATTAACATATGAGCCAAGTCACCAATATTGGAATGGAAAAACAATACATAAACACATTCAACTCAAGAGAACACAATGGAGAGAACAATGAGTCTTCAATATTATTCAATAATGGATCCAGATGAGAGAGAGCACAATGCAAGAACTAGGGCATACATCCCAATACTCCAAGCATGGAGTGAAATCAAATTATCAATCCAACATAAGTCTCACAATGATCCCAAGCTCTCCTTTTATAAACAAGGAGACAAAATTTGAAATCCCTAGGAGAGGGAAATCATTAAATAAAAATATTTTATTCTCCCTGGGTGTGCTATCCTCTTTCTAAGGGTGATTTTAATATTAAAAGCCACCCAAAAGTTATTTAATTAATTCTTTTTTTTTTTAATTTTGCATTGTGAGAATTAAATTAAATAAATTACATAATTAAATAATTAAATAATTATTGTTTTATAATGTCAAATGATAAAAATCACTCTCCAGGCAATAATATTTAATTATTTAATATAATTTTCCCCTTGCAACATCCCAAAGCCCACGAGGAAAGATAGGCTAAGGGTCTTCAAAAATGGGGACATTACATAGGTTGTGCAGGCTAGTTCTCAGGAGCGTCACTAAAGTATCTGAATTTCCGGAATAATTATGCTCCTGCTTATCTTAGATATATAGTATAGTTTTTTTGTTTTGGTTTTTGTTTGTCAATTTCTCAAGGCAGCCATGCTTAATCATCTTTCCTGCTTTTGGGTTGCCCTGCTTCTTGATATTGTATGTAATTTGTAAGGGAGGGGACCCAAGAACCTCCCGGTTCAAAGCTCCGGTCAAAAGCGTTTATCTATAAAAAAAACCAATATTCCCATAACTTTAAAGTGATGCATTTATTATTTAGATTTTTTAGAATCTTAGATTTCATCACATATATGAGGAGACATGTTTGAAAAAAAAAGAAACTAACTACATATATAAAATATAAGAAATGACATTTTAGAAATTTGGAAGTGACATATTTCAGTTGTCATGTATATTCAAAAGTTACTAAGCTTTATGAAAAGGGGACTTGCCTGCAAAATATATTGAAACGACCATCATTGCATTCAGTGATCAAATTTGAAGGGCTCCCCATACTTTAATTTGACTGGCTAGGTTAAGTTTTACCCTTCATAAATGAGATATTAGAAAACACATTACCCTTCAATAGAAAAAAAGAAAATGTTAATTTTCTTTCAATATATATTTGATTAATTTGAATAAAATAAATATGAAAATTGTCAAAATTATGAACTTTATAACATCCAAAAATAATTTGAAATTTATTTAAATTATCAAGATTCAAAAAAGTAATTACACAAGTTATTAAAAAAAAACATTCCCGTATATTAAAAAATATACTTCCTTTGCTGCAAATATAGGCCCCAAAAATGGACTCAAAACAAAAAATAAATTGCCACATATATATAAATATATATTTATATAATATGCTGGGGCCCATCATATATTTCATGACGAACAAATAAACCCGGACCCGAAATTTTAATTCATCCCGCCTAAATCCGAGAGGTTCACGTCCGTGGGGGCAAGGCAAAAAGAAATCCACATAATTCTTCCGCGTGGCATGGCCAAAAGTGGAGGTTTAAAATGTTTTCAATGGCGCCACAAAAAATTCAATGACCAAATCATTAAATGCCCACACCTCGGACCCGAAACTTTATTGAATTGGTTCATTCCGCGGGCTTGGAGTCCGAGGAATACTTTTTTCTTGAGGAGGACCGGAATCTTGCCACGTGGTTGTTTGATAAATAATCTGCATCGTTCGATATATTAAGATCAACGACACAAGTTCTATTCCCGGATGAAGGCCTGACACTCACATTTTGAATGGAAGTGCCCCTGAAAATAGGCCTAACTAAGTGACAACTGTCATCCACTGAATGGAATTTGAAAAGAGACTAAATTTGAAGTCTACAAAGTACAGTGAAAGACGTAATTGTTTATAGTGATGTGGTACTGCTAGTGCTTGCAAGTTGCGAGGTGATATTAAACGTCCATTGACAATTGAAATTATGTTTGTGGAAGGCATACTGTAACAGAAGACAAAATAGATTCATAGAAGCTACGGATCGTATAAGACTCAAAATTTTCATATTTTCGAGTAAGTGTCATCATGCATTCGAATCTTGATTTTGTAAATAGTATCTTTTTATTAGTAGCATTGTATAAGCCTTCGCTTTGAAATATTTCAATATAATTGTTGACAAATTAGGGTTGAGGGTTTCTAGAATCTAAAATTCCAAGCATGTCTACTTCCACAGGACCCCAAAGTAAAAGTAAAACCCAAATCCCAAATGCCAAACTGCTTAAAACCCTTGGTTTTATTGATGAATATCATGATATTTATGATCCTATAATTGGCCACAAGAACTTCACAGCTTAGATACTCGTCTGAGAATAAGGCAATTGAAAGTAAGCGTTTGGACTCATCAGGTAAACATAAAGGTTGGATAACATGGGGGGTTGGATTGGGACGCATGATGCTCCACAAGGTTTTACCCTGCCTTGAATTTGTCATTCTATGTGCCCAGTATTACGATGGGACAAAAAAAGTAATTGTTGCAAATGACAACGAAGCAGAAATTTCGTCCATTACGGAGGTAAATCTTGGCCATGTGTTGGGGTTTGAAAGCAAAGATTTAGGAACTGTCAGCATAAACCTAGAAAAATTGCTAGCGATTATCATGTCACCACTTAAAATGCCAGAGATGAGTTTTTGCAAAAATTAAAAGTTGATGGAACTGTAACAAAAGGGAAGTCTCCGCATGCAATTGAGATGTTTAAACCGTGGGTCAGGGATACGATTTCTATGCTAGTATTTTTCCTTGGCTTTGATAGCAATGAGAAAATGGATGAAACCCTCCTAGAAATGGTATACAATATCCATTTCGTTTCTCCACCTTGTGCATACAGATTTGTTGGGCACATTGTAGAATCTATGCATAAACAATTCTTAACAATCAAAGAAGGCTCCAACACTAAGACCTTTAGGTTCACTACCTACTTGTGCTATTTAATTCTATGGCGGTTTGTTGACATGGTTTGGCAAAAAAAAACTTGCAATTCAGCCCTATAATGTTGAGGGCCAACCAAAAGTGATGCGTCCATTAATTGAGTGGACCCCCAAGATAAGGATGTTTGATAATAGAAGGGACTACAGTCAATTTGTAGATTATTTTTGGGCTACAATTTATTAGGCAATTTCAAAAAGTACATTGCCTAGATTGCCTATGAACTGTAGAGATTGCATTCAACTCGGATCAAAAATACAGTTAGCAAACTGGTACTTCATGGAGGAATATATTGTGCTAAGGTTTTATGGATCAGGAGCACAACCATGCAAATTGCCAATACATGTGACAGAGAGGGTTTTTGCCTTGGAATATATACAACAGATGGAAAAGCACAAGATAAACTGTATTTTGTTACTCAGTAAAAGAGGAGCATACTTTTCCTTACCGTTTTCATGTGGAGAGTTCACATTTGAAAGAAAAGCATTCAATGTGGCATATGAAATCTTAAAAAATTTTAACTTTGATGTTGACTCCCACAAGGTGTATCACCCATGATGAAGTGATTAAAGCAAGGGTAGTGGCGAACAAGAACTCTGTGTAATGTCCCCTTTTTCTAGACATTATCTAATATTTATTTTTTATTTGCATTGTAAACCCTTGGCATGCCTAGCGTTACAAGTGGTGGTCTCTTTAGTTAGAAATTAATGTGCACATAGGTTAGTTACTTTTATGAATTGCCTAACTCTCCACATAAAATAGGAAGTTAATTTTCACATCTGTAACATGTGGTATTAAATATTCCTCTAATGAGCAGTTTCCAAGGAATAACAATCCAAGAATTGTGAGATAGAAATTGTACAAGGTCTTTATTATACTATTACATGCCTTTTGGTCTATAAAGGGAGAACCTAGGCTATCGCAAAATCTGTAGAAGACTATGATTCTATTCTAGAAGATGCATATTTACAAAAATTATGGAATAAAGATCCATGCTTGGAGTTGGAAAGTATGCCCATTATGATGAGGCTCTCTCTCTTGACAAATGGGACATATTCCTCCTAGAAGTATGACATATAAACTGAAGTATCTTGATAAAGGTTTGAAACAAATATATATTGTAAGAGTGTTTATTGTTGAATTTTTTTTTTTTACTTCTTATGGTTTGGAGTTCATTGAGGACAATGTGTTGTAGAGTAAAATCTGCATGTTATTGCACATTGTAAAGTATATTTACCCTAGCCTTATAATACTATTGTAGAAGGTTGCTCAAGTGTAAAAATTACTAATTATGGCCACCTGATTTGAGCCACCTTTTGGCTTATATTTTAAGAATTCATCTTTCCGCATATTTCTAGATACCTATCAGCCCATCTCATGATTGGTTTAAGTTTCTGATTCCTAAATAGCCAGTTCCCTAGGTTGTTACTGAAGGTGCCCCAAGAGCTGGACTTGGTCTCACCTATTTTATGCTAACCTTCGCGTCTAGGTGTACAACCTCTTTCCCTCCTGTTTTGGAGGGTTTTCACTGGGATAAAATTTTGGTCATCTTTATGTTCTTCTTGGAAAGTCCTTGAATCATAGATTAATCTACAAAATTAAACTTGAGAGCAAAAGATAAAGTATAAAGCTAGTTATGAATTTTCCAAGTAATCAGCTGTTTGGTCCTAGGTCGTTGTATACAATCACTACTATCACTCCATCTCATGGGCTGCATCTATTGCATCACTTGCATCTACATAACACCATAAATTGTGAACTATAGCTTGTTGTACATCTACAAAATTTATTTAAGGAGGAGGGATTCTATTGGCATTGGTTATTCTAGTATCTACATATTTTATAGCTATGATAGGAGTTGTTAATTTCAAAAAGTTTGCAGCAGTCTAGTACGATTTATTAACCTAATTATTGTTGTACATTACATTACACACATGCACAAGTGACTACATTTTCTAACTGGTTCATCCTATGTAGTGCACCAACTTAGTGAAAAGTCCAACCCTGGTTTGGGTTGTATTAAAGCTAACATTTCGATCCCTATCTTCTTCTTCGAACTTGTGTAGGGTTTAATCACTTCTAGTTAATCTAAAGTCAATAAGATTAGAGTGTATACAAAGACGCTTAATGACCCGAGAAGGGGATAATACATTTTTTTAACATTTAAGTTGTTTCGAGGGCCCATACTATAGACCATGGCTCTGAAGGGAACCCCATTACACTTATAGGTACCTATGTGACTTCAAATAGTCTTGATCTTCCCTTTACAGGGACCCTAATTGTTCATCTAAACTACCGAGTTCCGATTACAGATCTGCGAAAACCTACGACAATCACTACTAATTAACCAAGTATATTTCTTATGTATGCGAAGTCACAGTAAATTGAAACAAGATCATTTGTATTGGATAAATAAGATGGAATTCAGAGACACAAAGTTCTGTAAATAACATCTGCTAGAACACAAAGTTTCTTAACATAACACAGATTCATTAATCAAGGACACAAAGTTCCTTCTTGGTTATACAAGATCCCCAGGCTTGCAAAGTTGAAGAGTATGCAATCGGTGAGACTAACAAACTTGAGATAAATGATCTTCACAAAGAAAATAAATGAAAGCTTAGGAGTAACAGAGATCAGATAGACAAAGAATGGAAAGTCCTTCTGTATTGATTTCTTTATGATCTATTTACACTTTCAGAAAATATGCCAAGTTCTTCCTTCTTTTTTTTTAGAATGGCGTAAGGAAGGCCATTATATAGCTTACAAATCAGTTACTCTTCGTAACCGCTTCTTTAACCAAGAACAGTTAAGGACTGCCAATCGCAATACCTTAACTTCTTACCAAGAAAACGGAAAAAGAAAGGGAAGAAGAGAAAAGAACAAGGAGAAGAAGACAGGTGGCCAGTCACTGAGAGGGACCCACCGACTTCAGAATCCGCTGCTTGAATTTCCTTAACGTCTCAGCTATGTCTCTGCCACGAGGGACTGACGTGTTGGCCGTAGACTGAATCCAAAATCCAAGACACTTCTCCATCTCTTTATCAAACTCGACGTGAGTATGATAATCCTTATTTGCTTCTTCAAAGGCAGATTGGAGAGAGCAAATCTCCTTCATTTTTTCTTTGGAGATGGAGCTTTCCTTGAATAAATTATCTTTTACAAAAGCTCTGAACTGAGCTTTGATTTCTTGCAAGGAAAGGGAAACACCAGAATTTTCATCTTGAAGGTGACAGTGGGTATCTTTGAAAGCCGAGACAACCAATGCCTTGAAAGCTTCGCCCTTCTGCCAACTGTTCTTCAATTCTCCCAAAGCTTCCTCCAGGACTTTGATCTTCATATTGATAATATCAGAGCCGCAACCTAAATTCGGGGAGGAATTACAGAGAAAAGGGATATACGCGCAGGGAACTAGATTGCAAGGGTTCGAGCAAACGATAGCAAGGAAGTAGTGTGAGGAATGCAAAAGGAGGTTGCCCGCTATATAGCCGTTTGGAGAGAGAAAGGTGATCAATGCGCATTAAATTCATATCTATCAGTTTGAAAAGCAACGTACTCGGGGTGAGCGGGAAAAACTAAGTATGAGTGGCACTTGGTTCACTTGGGACATGTGAGACGCGAATGCACGAAACACGCGGCTCGGCCGATTCGGGCGAAACAGGGAGAAGACGCACAAATGCATTTCGGGACATTTGGGACGAAAACGCGTGAAGTACGCGGTTCGGGTGTTTCGGCCGAAAATGGAACAGCTTGCACTTTTTGACTTGGGACATTTGGGACAAAAAGTTCCGAAGTACGCGGTTCGGGGATTTCGGCCGAAAATGGAACAGCTTTCACAATTTGATTTGGGACATTTGGAACACTAAAATTCAACATGAAAGAAAACCCTTGCTAGAAAAATTTAAAAACAAGAACTCTTGGGATGAAGTAAAAAAGCAATGGATGAAATTACTTTTGAGAAAGGAATTAGTTTTCAAGAGTTGTCAACACAAATTTTTGGATTTCCTGAGCCTCCACAAAAACAGGCAGAGGATTTTCAATCTACCAAAGTTTATGTAAAATTTGATAAAAAAAATCCTCTAAAATCATGCCAAAGGAATTACATCATGAATTTCGAGATAAAAATTGACAAGGTAAAAAATTACTGCCTTTTGGTCTATGAGGCAGGACCTAGGCCATCCAAAATCTATTTTAGAGTATGATTCTATTCCAGAAGATGTAGATTTCAGAAAATTGTGGAATGAAGCACATCCTAGAGATGCAAGTAGTGATGATGACACTGACTCTGAGGAATTACAAACTCCCCCTAGCACATATAAACCAAGTCTCGATGAAGGCTTGAAACAAAGATATTCTACATGAGCAGTTATTGCTGAAAAGATGGGTTTTAGTGGTGGTGGTTTGGGTTCAATAGGACAAGGCATTTTGGCTTCCACCAGAGGCAGAACCTAGAAGAGTTTTTGATAGGTCAGGCCTTGGAACTTCACCTTCGGAGAAAGGACCACTACATACTAAAACATCTACAAGTGGTAATCTAATGCAATTTACTCCGGAGTCAAATCCTCAACAAATAGTTCAGCCACACGTTGAAAATCCTAGAGGAGAAGTTGGCCATGAATCTGTTAGTATTTCTAATGTTGGCGGTTCTAGTGATGATGGTAGTAGTCAACATAGTATTGTAAACTTAAAGAGGCCAATACAGACAGTTGAAGTTCCTATGGCTATTTTCCAACAAGGAACCGAGAAGAGGAAAAAGATAGAGGCATACACAGGTACAATTACTCTTTCCTCAAGGCAACTAATTACAAAAGGTGGTGCCACAAACCACCCCTCAACAAACTACCATTCCAAAGGGAAATTCTCCCCAAACTTCAATTACTCCTCCATTCAAGGTGAAAAGTTCATTTCCAAAGACCACAATATGGTATTCTAAACACCTCAGGTTTTGATTACCGAGTTGAGTTGATTTTTCCAATAAGTTCAGAAAGAGATAAAAGAAACAAGAAGAAAATTCTACAGGCTACTGTAAGAGATCTAGCCACAATGAGGGTATTTCCTACATATAACCAGCCATAATGAGGGTATACATATGGAATACGAATACATGTATGTTGTCCCAAAGTTGTAAAACTAGAGAATCAAATGGTTTCCAGTGACTACGATGTGACCTCCCTTCAAATGGATTTTAAGGCAATGAAACCTTCTGAAAAAAATTAATGTATCAAAAAGGAACAATGATGTGGTTTACACAACATTTCTAAAGGAAGAGAGGGAGAACAATAAGTTGAATAATAAGATTCAAAATTTAGAGGCAGACCTGGAAAATGAGAAAGCAAAAGGAAAAGTGTCACTTAATAAGACAAGGTGAGTTAGAGAGGAAGATAAAATCATCTACCTCTATGACTACAGTTGCTGCGAATGAACAGGCACAGGTAGAACTAGAAGAAGTGAAGAAAAATTTAAAGGAAACAATGAGTAAGAATAATAGATTAGAAAAAACATTGGGAGAATTGAAAGAGGTTGTGAAGGAAGAGAAAGAAAAGGCCAAAAAATGGGAACAAAGCCTAGATGAAGAGAGAAAACTCAGGGGAAGAATGCAGAAGGAAGAGAAAAAACAAAATGAAATATTGCAATAGGAATTGGTGAAAGCAAAAAAGGAAATATAGTCTTCCAACATCAAACTATCTGAATTTTATAAAAAGACATTGATTAATATGACAGATAATGTTTGGGGGGAAATAAACCAAAAAATTGATGATTTGATTAGATTGTTTGAATTCATGGCTGATCTACAGAGAATCTATGATAAGCTCCATGAATACATAACAGGTAGTAGAAAAGTGATGGCTTTAAGAGAGGATACAACAAGGAAAATTTTGGAAGCTATCTACAAATTCAGTGACACAAAACTGGCATCCAGAGGAATTCAAAACCGGTTTGATGCCTCAATAAAGGTATCATCTATCATTTGGAAAGTGTGTGATGCTATGCAAAGCACAAGAATTGTTGAATAAGTGTCAAAGAATGTTACAAGAGTTGCATGGAAAGGTACAGGAGTTCACAAAGCTTGGTTTGCCAATGCCTTTTGACAAAACACACCAATTCATTAAGAAGGATGCATTCTAGAAGAACATGAAAGAAAAAATGATGCAAGAGAAGAACCGAATTCCTGAGAAGCTAGATGAGACAAACTTTTTTGACTTTGTTAAACCATTGATAACCTTGTCAGTAAGTTTGCATACAACAGTAAAGGAAAGCTCCACTCTCAGTTATGAATTGCTAACAAAGTTACATGTCAGTCACTCTGATTTACAACAAATTGTAATTCCAACAGATGAAGAGTGGAGCATGTTACAGAAGATGATATAATTAAGGGTAATTTAATTTTGAAAATTGTTCCATTTGTTGCAATCTTCAATTTTTTCATACAAGGCATGTCTCAAGCAAGTTCAATGAGGAATAGTGTTATTTTTAAATTTTCATTTCAGTAATGATTCAAGCAAAGCCACTTATTCTATCTCAAAATTAAGCACCACAACTCTTATATGCCTAAAGTATATAATAATGCAAATGCATTGTGATTTAATAGCCAACCAGGCATGGTGTATGCTTTCTATAAAATAGATCAACAACATTGTATGTGAAATATATTAAATACTCATTAAGACATGACTTTGTAATGTTTCTGCAATCAAAATGGAAATGGAATCAATAGGATTATAGATTGGAGCTGACTGCTATGATTATAGATTGAATCAATAGGAAATGTGTTGAGGAGGTGGTTGGATACTCTGTTTCAATGCTATGATCTATCTAGGATGACTCCCCTCCTAAAAAAATCAGCTAATTTGTCATTTAAGTTTGGAGTTTCTTTTCAACAAATATTTCATAAATTCATGTAGGTTTGTTTATTGTTTTCCTTGTTGATTTACCTTTAGGCACATGTAAGTTTGGGGTGAGTGTTAATCCTTGTTTGAGAAATGTTAATATTTTTTGAGTAAGTTACAAATTGCAGTTTTGGCAGGGGATTAAAGTTGGGTTTTAATTTGTTCTTTAACTTACAAGGGGTTTTGAAGCGAGGTGTTTATTTCATTCTTTAACTCCAAAGTTGGATGGATGCATGCTCATTTCAGTACATACTACAACTAATCAATGCAATGTATTTCAAGTTTCATTCCAAAGACTACAAATCGACACACTATTTTTAAAAAATACAAATAAGGAAAAAGATATTACCAGAGATTCAGAACAATGTATTGAATATTTGAATATATTAATTATTATATGAACATCTATATCATGGGATATCCACAAATGGAAGCTTCCAATTCGATGGACCTGGATCATCTCTATCACTTGATTCACCAGATCTTTGAGACTGACTCTCTCTTCATTGACAGTCAACTACTTCAATAGGGTCATCTGTTGTATTTGTGTCATTGTTTTCAGCCCCTCTCCTTTCATTAATCGACTTCCATACTGCCAGAGCCCTGTCATAGGGAAATTTATCCACTTCGTACCATGATGTGTAAATTCTCAAACAATTTTCCAAATTTTTGTCAAGCTTGTTTCACAATTTTGACTTTATAAAGGCCAAGGCACTGAAAATTCTCTCATCTTCAACTGAACCCAAAATCATTGTTTGACATAGATCAGCCAATGAGAAAAAATCGGACATGGTTTGTTGTAAAATAGTACTTAACCCAATTTTTTTCCATAGCCGGGTTATTGCTCCACACTCTAAGGGATTATCCAAACATTTGAATTGTTGAATCATTGTAGAGGTGAATTCATGAGATTGATCAATCAAATTGTCCTTGCTTAAAATACCTGGAATATTCATTCCATTGATATCAACAGGCTTACAAAAATGTTGAATCAATGTAGTCAACCTCTTGAAGTAGTCTTCCTGCATATATCTTTCATTTTGGACAGGATTCCAAAAGGTGGGATTTACTACAGCCATTGCTTCAAGTAAAGCATCCCTTCTAAATCGTTCCCTTATTTCTTCTAGTAGGGACACTGCAATTTCTCTTAACCTCACCCTTGTTGATGATACAATGTTATCAAACAACGCCCTATGACATTTACCTTCTCAACCTTATCGGCTACTACTTTAAACATGTACATCGGTATCTCATATCCATGTACAAAAGCACATACTTCCCCAAACAAGTTGAGCTTCAGAAAGCTACTTGCATTTCCAATCTTTATCAAATCATTCCAACCATCAAAATTTGGACCTATAAAAGTCAGTTTCATTGACAAACAAATATTCTATTGCCAAACAAACTTGTTTCCTCAAACTAGAAAAATCAACAATATAGATAGTTATTTCTTGTGCTTGTTTAATTAAATGATGCATTTCTTCCAACATGGGAAGGAGACCACACAACATTAACAATGAATCTATATCAGTCAAATGATGTATCAAATCTTGGGCCTTGTCCACTTCCATGTGATTCTGCCACATCACTCCTAATAAGGATTGATACTCTTCGTACACCCTACGAACCAGTTGGTATAATGAGATCCACCTGGTGTCGACATATTTTAACAGTTTATGCCCATTTTTTAGTCCTTCTAAAATATTTGGAATTCCATGAACCTTTTAGGACTACGAAAGAAATAAGCATGCACCTTCTCGAACAAGGTCTTCAACTTTTGCTACATGTTTAAATTTTCCAACTATTTTGTAAGCTAGGTTCATTCTATGAGCCATACAATGAATGAAAATCATATAAGGGAAATGAGATGTTTGGAGTCTTACACACAAGACATTACGATGACCTTGCATTATAGATGCCCCATCTTCCCTGACACATACAAGATTTGATGCAATTACAGCATCATCCATGTCACCGATCTCCTTCAAACTTTTTATCACCAACTCACAAAGGTTTTCAACATTGGAGTTCTCTCTCATCTTGTGAATGGAAATTAAGTGAGGTTGTCTCATATAATTCTCAACAATATACACATGCATACAGACCCAAAAAGTATTATCTACTAGTGTAACCTCATCAATAGACAAAGATATGTATCATGTAGACTTCAGTTTCTCTTTCAAGTCTTCTTTCTCAACCATAGCTAGGAATTTTTCCCAATCCCAACCACTACTTTATGACCAGTGAGAATGAGGAAAGTGTGGGACACCAAGAAAATACAACATCTTCTTTTGTTTAGGAAAATTTGTTATAGGATGACCTCTTTTCAAAATGTGAAAAATAGTAGCTAGCTGAACTGTTTTACCTAAAAGACTATTTTGAATGATCTTGTTGAATTGAGAGGTAATTGTCCCTTCATTTGTTGCAACTATTCTTTCATTTCTCTTTTTCTCTTCAAATTATTTTTCATACCTAATATGAAAACAATCATTCGCATTTTCCATCTGGAAACATTCTTCTCAATGCCATCTACAATTATCTTTTCATATATCTTTCCTACATGCTTCTCAATAGTATCTAACTAAGTTGCATTGTCTTGTTCCTACCCAATTTCCAGCTACAAATTGTACATTTTCATTCTTTTGGAGGTTCTTAGGTTTATTTGTCAGGTTCAACTTTATTTGCATTTTCAATAGGTTCAATAAATGGAAACTTAGAAACCCGCTTTAACCTGAAAGTCCTTCCCAAGTCCCATTTTATTTACTTTCTCTTTCTTCTAGAAATAGGTTTCTAGCTGTGTATTTTCCTTGGTGGAATTTAAATTTCGTTGATTGCGAAAAGTTTCACCTCCAACATTCACTTGGGTAGGTGATGCAGTTTTATCTTCATTCAATTGGGCAGGTGGTACAGTGTCAAGCTCAACATCATTCAATGAAATGTTTTCAAGGGAAGGAATTTCATTGTTGTCTCATTGACAACATCAAGAAAATATTTTTTCAACACAAATTCTGTCATCGCCTTTCATTTCTTAATTTAGATTATTATCCCTTGATTTTGTATCTGTCTACCACTTCACCTTCGTTTCTCTAATTCAAAATCTATCTTAGTGAAAGCAATCGGCCACTCGGCTCTCTGCCTGCGCCTTCGGCCTTCTTGAGCCCTCTACCCTTCCTCTCTGCGACCTTTCCGATTTTCCAAGATGTTTAAGCGATTGCACGTCGGCCATGGCGGTTGAAAAAACAGCAGGGATTGGCAGACGAGCTTCAAGAACTATTGCAAACTGAAGCAGATCATGTCCTTTCATGGATTGATCATGGAGTTTTGTGATGCTAAGGCGGTTCCCAATCCTGCTGGTTCCTCTCATGGGGAAAAATCTCATCTGACGCCTTTACTCGAAGACTACGATCTCCCTGTGCTTGATTTCAGTGATTCTGATGCTATTGGTGTTTGCAACAGTGGTAGAGCTAGAGGCGGTCATCTCCATTAAACCTCTGAACCGTCTTCTTCAGTGGATTTACACACAAAGCTCACTAAGACAGACTGTCCTGATACCAGGGTTCATGTCCTGAATAATAACCCACACAAATCGACTACATTTAAAGATATTTTACAGGGCATAGAACTGTGCAGTTTGAGGAAGTCATTTGCAAGGGATGAGTTGACTTTGAAATTATCACACCTTTGCAATCCCTAGACGGTTACTAACTACCAGCAATGCATTTGGAGAATGAAATCTTTATTCAGAATCTAATTTCTACCTAGGAGCATGCCCTGATCGGGAGATTCAACGGGCTCTGGACAAACCTAGACTACCCTTCATGAATGGATTACAAAGCACTGAATCCTGATTCTTATCTGGTAAGTTAGATCTTTATCCATGTGCGAAAGGCTACTTTTATTGTTGTTTTTTCCTCAATTCGGGATAAGGAAGTCATAGATAAAAAAACTCTGGGCTTTACAATCCCACTACTTGGTTTTGAAACCCTGGTTCCCAGCATTTAACCCAATCACTGAATCATTTACATGCAAACCAGTCTGGATTAGAATGCCCCATTTACCGCTCCAATTCTGGGACCGTACTTTTCTAACTGCTATTGGTAATACTTTGGGTCATACCCTTTTCATTGACCCCCAAACCACTTTTCACGCACACAACCTTTGCTAGAATCCTTGTTGAGTTGGACACATCCAAAAATTTACCTGCAAATATAGAGCTTATAGTCCAAAACAGAACCTGGACACAATCATTAGACTATGAAGGCTTTCCCTTTAGATTCATGTGTTTTGCTACCGGGCATAACCGCTGATGTTTGTGGAGTAGAAAAGCAAAAGAATGGAAAAAACAACTGGTGGAACTTATGCCCTTCCTGAACACCTAATTTTCGAAGCCAAAGAGGAGTCAAGTACATCATTACTGAAGATGATTTTGTCTTGGAAACCCCTCTTTCAAAAATTCCAGTTGTTGAATTGCGCCAAAGAATCTCATATCTGTTGGTGGCATTCTCAAAGATCCAAAAGAAGATAATGTATCCGTTGTCCCAGTTGAAAATCTATGGAGGATAAGGAAAATACGCCTCCTTGTTTCATACCCTAATTACGGAGGTTCGGCTACAGGCTGGATTTACGGTGCGTTCAATAAATAAAAAATTGTTCTCCAAGAAACCCTTCTCCAAGCCTCGCTATTTTCTTGGTGCTTTCTCTTTCTTCAAAAATAACTTTCTTTGTTGTGCAGCAGTTGTTTTCGCTGTAAACCAGTTGTAAATTTATGTTGACTGCAGAAGTTTCATCTCCAACATTTATTTGTGTAGGTTTTTTCCTGCTTCTGTTCTTGCTCTTGTGCGTTGGGTATTTGTTCACATCTGGCTTTTTGAACTTCATTCAAGGGTATGTTTTCAAGGGGAAATTTATTTTGTCAATCATAAAAAACAACATCAAGAAAATAAAAAATCAACACATTCTCATTTTGAGTTTCATTTTGAATGTAATCATTATCCCTTGATTGTGATGGTTCTACTAGAGAAGGATGGGTTTCCTTAGATGGTTTCTCAAAATAAGATGTTATTTTTTGAATGTCAGTACCACTACCAAGAGGGGTTGGAATAGCTATTTTTTCCTGAGGTTGAGATTCCCTTTTTAGTTTCCATTTTCTTGAATCAGTGAATCCTGTAGAATTGAATAAAAAACAATCAACATTGCATCTTACAAGAAATAGAAAAAAACAAAATAATAATTTAAAAGAAGAGTCAATATGGAAACCTAGAAGAAGTTTAGATGTAAAATTAAGAAATTTAAGGAGAACAAAATGTAACTAATCCCAATGGAATTCTTCAAATAAATTTGAATGATTTTTAAGTGATTTTTGACATGGTCTATATAATATTGTGTCACTTAACATGTACTACATTTTGCAAGAGTGCTACATTAGTATAAGAAGAAATTACAAAAGTTTTTCCACAATTTTTCATGGTTGCTTGATTGACATGTTACATCAAATTGGATAAGGATTTCCTACCATTTATTCAGTTTCAATGCACTTGATCTGTATTGGTCTGATCTACATGTTTTAGTACAAAAATCACAAGGTTTGACTCTCTTTTGAAAGAAAAAATTGATATAGAACAAAGTGAAAGGATGAGGTGATATTTTTAGCTCTCTCTCATATAACTTAGTTGGAAGGAATAAGAATATTAATACAGTCAGAATTAGAGCATACATCAAGCAAACTAAGATGTATCAAAGGTTTGAGAAGAGAACAAACAACTTAGATGATTTGTTAAGCACCCAAAGACACTCTAATGATAAGAAGTCTTTGTTGTAGCTAATCAAACATGAAATAGGTGATCTCAAGGTCTGTGCCTTAGTTTGAAATCAAAGTATAGTATGTATCTTCTCATGAAGGACTCTAAGTTCATTGATTCATCCAAGGTATGATCTGTATTTAGTTGATTAATGAAGGAGTCTTGATGACCGAGCTTTGTCATAATGTATAGAGGTTTTTCCTGTTGTATAGAGGTTCTAAATGTTGTCATCAAGCCAAATAAGGTGTGCATCTTCTCATGAAGAGATTATTGATTCATCAGAGGTATGAGGTCTGTCATAAGAAGATCCAATTACCAAGAGTGTTCATCATTTCAAAGGAGCTGAGACATAATATATGGTCTTCCATCTATGACTCATTGTGGTATGAGACTATGAATTCAAGGTTGAGAATGTATGTGGGGTTCTTTGGCTTGACAATGAAATGTCAATGTGTCAAAGCTAGCTAAAGTATCATTATTCTTGAGAGAATCTTTGAATGATTTGATTTGATGTTTCACATATGATACAATCATGATAAGGGTATTCTTTGTATACTTTCATGTTCCTACTTGGAGAATGTGTTCAAGAAACTTGAAGGATATTATCATAAAGTAACTATGATAGTAACAGGTGCAAGTTGATTGGCACAGTCAAAATTAACAGTCAAGAAGCATATCATGTGGCTAGTAATCAAGTTGACAAGGTTGAATCCAGTATCATAATGACAGTTCAGGGTTTGATCACCATCTAGGAAAGAACACAATGTTTAGAGACATGTTGATGAATATCTATAGGAAAGTATCTGCAATATGAAGGCATGATCAGAAGACTAGCAACAAAGGACAAAGTTTCAGGGTTTTAAGGAGATTCAGTCACTGTCATGAAACTTTGTTGAGACTAGGCCATGATCAAGGTCTATGAGGATCTTAAGAAACAGAGAAAAGTAATGTATCATTAAGAAAGTTGTCATGAAAACCTAGTCACTAGTGACAAGATAAGAGGTACAATATGATTCTTTTAGAAGTCTATAAGTCTGGTTGCTCAAAAGTACTCGTAGATAAAGGAACAAAGTAATCATCTCAATATTACTATCATTTACTTATAAACACTATGAAAATATTAGGAAAAATAATTTCATTTAACATTGAACAAAAGGCTAAGTAAGTGAGACTGAAGTCCTTAATAAGAGAAATAATGTCATCTAATTATTACAAATTTCATTGTATGAATTTTTATTTTGTGTAATAAACATGACATATTTTGATTAATATTAAATAATTATTGATTTTTCATATTATCTTATTTATATTGCACATTTTGAATCTTGATGATTTTTAAATGCTTCTCTTCCTATCATATAATGTCATCTCTATCATTAGCACTATTTACAGAAACTCTTCTTTTTGAGTTGGATTATCAAAATGACGTCGCTTATGTTCTTTTGTGACTGTCAAACATCTATGCAAAAGGGGGTAGGTGGGAATAGTTTCACATGATGAGGAGATTCGATGAAAGATGCAGGAATTAAAAATATCCCCGGATCTTGATGTTTTTAATATCTAACTTTGTGCCATTTATATCTAGTCTCACATTACATCATGTTTTTCCTTTATATTAAATATTATAGACATGTTGTTTAGACTACAACAAGGACAAGAAAATATGTCAAAGAGTGATCCCACTTCTGCAATATTCATGGAGGACGAAGAGGTGGTGTAAACCCCTACATTCTTTTTTGGAAAATTCTTGTTGTGGAGAGATAGATTCCAATTTTGCCTCAACATTAATAAAAGTGAATTAGTATTACTATACAATTTTTGATGGATTTATAACACAATTATTTTCACAAGCAAAATTGAATGTGAAGATAAAGAAAACATTTTTGTCCTCGGATTGTTGAAGGAAATCCATGTGAAGATAAAAAAAGTACATTTTGGTCCTCCTCAGATTGTTGAAGGAAATCCATGCTTTTTGTTTGGAGATACAATTCAATACATTCTGATTTATCAATATTTTCACAAGAAGTGAATTGAAGTAAAGAAAGCATTTTGTCCTCAGATTGTTGAAGGAAATCCATGCTTGAGTACATTCAATACATTATGTTTCCATGGTTTAACAAGTTTGAAGTACATGCTTGGTGTAACAAGTAAGCATGTTTGTGACAATGTCTGTACTTTTCCCACAACTGCTATTTTCTATCTTTTGTTTTTCCAAATGCTAATTATCTAGTTTTTGGTTCATTGTTGTAACTTTTTTCCCTTTTGCATTTCTTGAATTTTTCATTTTGGACATCTCTGTATGGTCTCTATTTCATACATTATTGTTTGTCATCATTGTGTTAACCTCCCATTCCCAACCAAATCCTCCCAGTAGACGTGAACCCCGCGAATGAGATGCAGTTGATAAGTTTTCGGGTCTGGAGCGGGTCCCTGCTCCCTAGAGGTCTATGCCATGCGTCACCATTCTGTCAGTCTCCCAAGGAAATGCCCTTGGTGAACATGAAACCTATGAAATGTACCACATTTTATATATCCTTCGGGTCCGCTATGGGATGAGGCAGTGTCAGCAGACAATGATCAATGGTCCAAGGCAGTACACGTGGCAGCATTCCGCCACACTTCAAAGCGATGGACTCCAGCGGATGTCATGGTCGTGGAATAAATGGAAAGTGAAACCGCAGATAACTAACATATACTATATATATATATATATATATATATATATATATATATATAACTGAGAGAACATTAACAAAAATATTCAAAGAAGATACACTGATAAAGCAAGGAATATACAGAGCAACAACTCGTGGAGATATATGAAGTGATTTTAAATATATATATATATATATATATATATATATATTTATTTTACATATATGTATCTAAGATAGGAAAACTAGTTATGATTCTCTGCAAGTGGAGGACTATTCTAGATGACATAAAAAATCATAGTGGTTATGAGGATGAGGATGTTCAGGCTTTGTAATAACTTACAAAGGCAGAATCGTAGATAAAGCAATGCGACATGAAAGAAAATAGGTCTCAAATAGATTGAGGACTCACCTGCAGTAAGTGCTTCTAGGATGTAAACTGCAACGCAGTAGCCGGGCCCTGGAAAGACCTAGATTTATTTGAAATTTTGTAAGCAAATTGCAATATGCTGATTCGCTAAATCTCTTTTTACTACTTCACAAATTCACAAATTGGAAAATTGTGGGAAAACATACCCTATGTGTGTGTGTGTATATATATGGCGAATTTGATCCAATTCCTAGAAAAAACTCCCATGCATGTCGGTGAATGAGCCCAAAGAACCAATAAGGTTCCATAGATTTCTTGGCGAAACAATAATGTTTTCAAATCTCTGGTGCGTTGATCACGTGGTGATTTAATATAAAAATATACATTGGGATTAGAAATTCCTTGGCGATTCACATTGGACAAATTATTGTTTGTGGAATTTTTGGGCGAAACCTAAGTACTGCCATTGTTGTAAAATTCGCCAAAATCAAATTTCCGAAATTCTACTATTCGCCAAACCCATCCTTCTTGAAAATTTACCTTCAATGAAATTATGTATGGTACCATGAGTTGCAAGCATGGTGGCTTCTTGGCCACAAAGAAGACCCTTCACCCAGATTGGTTGATGAGTATGTATGTCATAAACCAAAATAAGAATGCTGCCCTTTCCTCTTATTCTCCTTACCTTTTTCTCAAACATGGAACCATGGGTCAGCCCCTTGTCAATAAGAAAAAATCCCACAAGAGATATCATCCCACAAGCTTGCAGGTCTTCAAGTCACTAGCAGATGTAACATCAAACAAGTTGAGGTTATCGGCGATATCACAGCTTATCATTAAACAAGTGAATGACAAATACAAATTCAAAGATGAGAAGCTTATCCCATATAAATGCATGGTGGACAACCCTAAAAGAGTATTTTGGTTAATGATTTCCTTCCATCAAGTTCCACGCATGCAAAACTAATCAGCGGATGCTATGGCTACCATTGGATCCTTGCTATGCATATCACCAGATACTAGAGATTTTCAATTCCTTATCAATCATCTAATGGTATCGGCCTATGACATGCCAAAATCATGTTTGGTATGTGAAGTTGTTGGTCCCTTTTCCCCCTGGTACGCCGATATTTATAACTACCTACAGGATGGTACCTTCCCACTTGATCTCTCCCACTCCCAAAAGAGAACCCTTATCTAACGTTTAGCTCGTTACACCCTACTTGGGGGAACTCTCTATCATCAAGGCTACGATGGGACTCTGTTACGTTGCCTTAATTCTGAAGAAGCTATCTAAGCAACCAAAGAGGTGTACATGAAGGCATCTATGGTGCTCATACAAGTGGCATAGTTCTCGCGAAGAAACTCCTACGTGAGGGATACTGCTAGCGTACTATGGAAACAAACTATTTTTAGTATGTGAATAAATGTTTCCTATGTCAAAATCATGGACAATTAGATCCATGTGTTGTCTCATTCATTACAACTTATCATAACACTATGGTCATTTTCTAAATGGGGGACTCGATCTTATAGGAAAACTCATCTCCACTTCATCTGACATGGCCACAAACACATTATCACTTCCACTAAGTACTTTACCAAATGGGTGGAGGTTTTTCCTCTTCACTTATGTTATAGGTCCTCAGATTTCTAACTTCATTATCAACCACATCATATGTTATCATAGAATAACTTCTGTCGTTATATCTGAAAATGGTAAATCATTCAAGAACAAGCAAGTGAAAAATCTATGCCAATGCTTTAAAATTCTCCAAAAGTTGTCTAAACCTTATTACCCTTAAGGTAATGGGTAAGCTGAGGCCACAAATAAATAAATTGTTTGGATTATGGATAAAATGGTTTGTAAACAAGGTCGCAATTGGAATATCTGAATCCATTCTTCCCTCTAGGGTTATTACACTTCCATTCACACACCTATAGGTGCAACCCCCTATTCCTTGGTATTTGGCATATTGAATCCACTATAACCCTATACATTTGGGTCCCCTCTTTGAGAATCTCCTAGCAAGACTATATGGATAAAGAAGGGGACTAAAAAGTAGCCATGATACCAAAGCTTTAACTTCTAGATGAAAAATGCCTTCACACCATGGACCATATTAAAGTATATCATAATCGTTTCCATTTATGATATAATAAATGTATCATCCCTTGGGAATTTTAGTTAGGTGATCTTGTGCTTAAGAAAACCAGTTCAATATTATAAAAGAACTTGAAAAAAAAGGAAATTTTGAGCCTAGCTTGTTAGGGCCATACATAATGTGGTGGTTATTTTTGGTTTCAGAGGCCTATAAACTTGCATATCTTAATGGTGAGGAGCTTTAGGAACATATGAGCATCATCCATCTCAAGAATTTCTATTATTGATCTTGGAAGCATTCAAAAAACCAAAAAAATCCAAAATAACAAAATTAATACAGAGAAATAAATTCATCCAAATGTGAAAACCACATAATTGTGGCACTTTGGAAAATTCATTTGGTGAAAATTGGTTTCTGGTGTCATAGGAGGATTCAATGTTCACAAGCATAACACACTTGAGGCATGGTAACTTCTTCCTAAATAGTCCATTGACCTATGTTTGAAACTTTTTTTGAGCTTATCCTTCTTGGCTTTGATCCAACCTATCTTATTTTTTTATATGTGCAAGATTTTCCCTTGTACATTCTCACCTCTCATTTGTGGTATCTTTGAACCTTTGTTTTCTTGCACATAGTTTCAGAAAACTTTCAAAAAATACCTGAAAAAAATTAGTAAAACATTTGAAAATCCAAAAACATTGGTAAAAACCTAAAAAAAATCCAAAAACATAGGAAAAACCTTCAAAAATCCAAAAACATTAGTAAAACATTCGAAAATAAAAAAACATTCACAAAACCCTTAAAAATCCTAAACATTCAAAATAAAAAAATTTGAAAAAAATGAAAAACTCAAAAACACTAAATATTGGAAATTATCCTACAAAACATCCTACTTCAGTGCTCACCCAGTTCTATGCGCATGACATACAAATCATCTTGTGATCTTCCTTCATTAACAAAGATCATTTTACTTGTTGTTTCTATCTTCCTAGCATATATCATTGCTCATGGAAGTTTCATATTGCATGTTACCTTTCATGGGACTCCTATGTCCTCCATCTACTCCATTTCATATATCCTTGCTTGGGGCCTCATTTTTACCCTTGTAATTTAACTCAAACATTTGGTAACTAAAGCTAGATAACAAAACATTAATACGACTTGTCTTAAACATTGCTTGTTTAAGTTTTCTTTTTTTGTTCTTTATTTGCTTTCCTATTTGTTTACTTTGTTGTATTGAATTTCTTGTGCATTTTACTTTGATTCAGTCCTTTAGAAATGAAAAATAATCTAGTATTATGGACTCTTCATTTCATTTTACCCCTTTTGTTGTATGCTTACACCAAACAAAAATGTACTTTCGAGCCAATATGGTATACATGTTATGTCATGATCATCCCTTCTATCATTTATCTTATCTTTTATTCTAACTAATTTTCTACCTATCATGTTCTAATTCCTTCTACACTATTCCTCCCAAGTCACATTTATCACAGTGACTCATTTATTATCTCCCTTCTTCCTTTCTTCCTCCACTTAAGGTACAATCTCCAACACACTCAATCAATTTAAACATTGGCCAACCAAGCCAAGTTCAAATCCCTTCTGTCACTATGACTTTTTCTTCCACAAGATATATTACAGAAAATCATACCTCATCTCAATGGCCATGACCATGTGACCTTACCAAAAAAGGAGTTTGTACTGGTATTATGTAGGGATTGATGTTCACACCTCCTTCATACAATCATATTCAGTATATCACCGACTTCTTCCCCCAACGATGATATTTTATTCCATCATGATCTTTTATTCTTATTATTTTTGAGTTTTAATCAACCTCTTATATCACCCCATCAACACTCATTGGGGCATCATCCATCCTACTAATCCTTCTTTTATCCTTTCAAAATAATATTGTCTAAGATTTTCTACTATCTTTGAAATGATGTCACTTTCACTTCACCACATCAAAGAGGGGAAAATGTAGACACCTAAATTTTACTACATATTTTTAATACTACAATTGTACCAATTATCCTCTTTCCCATCCTTTTTTTATAATTAGTTGTTTTTCTGCTAATTATCTAACATCCCCCTTTGTCTCGGTCAATTAATGGCACTTTGTTAATTAACTAACCTTGTATCCCATCTCAAATGCAAACTAAAATTGCTTTATTATTTATAATCCTCTTTTAATTAATTAATTAACCATTATTAATTAATTAAGTCTTCTAACATCATATTTAATTAATGAACCCCCTAATTGGTTATATCCCCCTCTCAAATGCTTCAAATTCTACTAATTTCCCTCTAAATCATCTCCAAATAGTTTCTATAAGATTAATTTGGCATATTAATTAATCCTAGTCAATTAATTAAATCATCCCCAACTCCCATGCAGTTGTCTAATCACCAATTAATATCTTATAAACATATTTATCCCTTTGTAATTCTACTTTATCTTTATCCCACATGTACTAGGTTGCAAGCTTCTCCCAAAATGTAAAGCTATATAAAGAACCTAGTACACCATTTTTCAACTTACACCTTCATGTCCATGTAAGACATTTGCACTTGATAAGAACATTTTCATGTTATTGGAAAGTTTTGTTCAAACCCCCCTTCTACTTGGCCAAGAGTAGTAAGAGAAGAACTAAAATGGCAATCAAGCCATATTGGTGAGATTTCTTCCTCTTCCTTGGAAAAATTTCTTGATCGTGAATGGTTGCGTTCGGTTCACAAAGGAAATACCTACAATCTAAAAGCACATCCAACAATCAAATGAGGTTTGCATTTGATGCTTGATTTAATGTTTTATGCATAATTAATTAAGCTTTCATGTATGTTTTATCATGATGTTTTTGTTTAAATTAGATTAAGCTAGAATCTACTTGGTGTTAGGTTCATTCCATGGCTTAGTGTTATTCTAATACATGCATGCAAGCTGTCATAAAATTCAGTTTACTTCCAATTGCGGTTTGTGCTATTTCTTTTGTTTTTCAGTTTCAGCCGGAAAAGGACATTATGGAACACTTCTACAAGCCATGCACAAATGGTCTAGATTATCAACTGATAAGCCCATGATTGATTCGTCATTTGGCTTGCATTGCCCCAAATCACATTCAATGTCATCTACAGATTGAATGGAAATCAGAATTTTTAATAATGAATCCCACTCTCTCTAAACAATCTTGCATAAACTGACAGCCAATATAAGAAGCATGACTCTTTTCCGTTTCAGAGCTCAATCTGGTAGTGTGCATTCCTCCAGCATGTCTGATTTATGTATTGCTCAGCTGTGGAATTTTCCATTTCACTTCAACATACAATGGATTACAGTGAAACTCATTCCACATTGGACTCTACCACCCATAGACTGGTATAAACTCAATGTTGATGGAGCAGCAAAACAAACCCAAGAAAAGCAGGTATGGGGGCATTATGAGGGATTCATATGGCCAGCATTACAGTGCTAATGCTCTCTACACTCTCATCCACATCAACAATTACATGGAATTAATTGCTTGCCAGTATGGAATTGCACTGGGCAAAACACTGCACATTTCCGACCTCATTGTCGAGGAGACTCTGGCTTCATCATCGGTATGATCAATCAACTCTTAAAAATTTGCATTCTCCCACCCCACCATCCCATTTGAATTGGAAAACTGCTAATGCCCTTCACCAGATAACAGCCCACTAAGCACACTTTGTATAAATCCTTTTCCAACATCAACCGAGGGGTTTTAATGAAATGGGGAATGTCCTTGCCGACTATGCCTTTTAAATTCCATGTCAATTTGACTCCACAAGTTTCGGTTCCCCACACAGCTGCCTTCCCACATCCAGTACATGGCTGATTGGGATTGCCATCCCACCCATTCTCCTTCTGCATGTTCTGCCATCATTGACCCCACTGTTGCCCACCAACCCTTCATAAAGCTGTTTTGCAAGCAGTTCATAATTCAAAAAGAAGTTTTTCTTCTATCTGTATTAATCTGTATAACTTGCTCTCATCTCAGCAGCCCCCTACCATGATCAATTTGTTTGATGTTACAAGTATGGGGAGGCATTCTATTATTCTAGGAGACCCCCTACATATATAAATAGATGCAGGGCCAAAGATCAGCCTACACACAAGAAATCCAGCCCTCAGCAGATGAAAGTGTATTGCAGGCAAAGGTGCATACATAACAAATCTGCTCCCTCTACCCACAAGTAACCATATGCAAACAACTCTTAATATGAATAATTCCCCTCAGTATCCAATTCAAGTGGTAGACGATGTTAATCATATAAGCATCACTGAGCATCACCAACAAAGCAGCCCAGAACAGTCTACCACTTCTCAGAAGAACAAATCAACGGAGAAGGACCTCACTAAGCTTATGGAGTCAATGTCTGCCTATGCCTTTTCATCTGCAAGACTTTATCATTCTGCTTCAATGAATATATTGGCAATAAGAGAATGAATCCCGCTTCTTCATCTGCAAGACTATCATTCTGATCCAACGAATATATTGGAAATAAGAGAATGAATCTCACTCCTTGTATATCTCTGTCTCCCCATCTCTCTCTCTCTTTCAGGAAACTTGGCATCCACCCTGTTGCTACAGACCCGACCCCCATTGCTAGCCACTTTAGCCACAACCCCTATGATGACCTCCACCATCTCCTTCATGGGGGTTCCATTCTGAAACAAGTTCCAACCGAGCACAATCATCCCCAACTCCCTTAACCTTTCACTCTTTCCTCCCTTCACCATTTGCAACCCATCATACACAACTCTTATTTGCTATGTCTAAGAACTCTTACAAATATTCAACAACTTGGCCACACTATTGCGAAACAAGGTATCCATCATCCGGGCTGGAGGAAATCCTATTAACAATGGGACAACTCTTCAATCATCAACAAGATATTGGCACCATTCAGGATTGTGTGGAAACCCTTACGAAAGATCACTTCATTTTCAGGTGTCCTATCTACTCCGAGATCAGAGGGAGATTCCATTGTTTATTCTGGGAGCATCCATCTTTTGCAGCTTTCTTCAAGTACTGTGATCAGTGGTGTCTTTCTCTCTACCTTCAGGAGGCACTGCGGCTCCGGAATGAGACCCTTTAGTCTCCTCCTAGACAGGGTGCTACTCTATAGATTAATTCCTTCTTTCGGTGCTCCCCTCAGTGAGGGGCACCAAGCGGCACCTTGACACCAATCCGGATTCCTAGATCAAATCTGTCCGGACCTGGGGAGCTACCTTCCAGTCCAGAGGTATTCGTGATCGCCCTCGGTTTGGGGCCCTCTCTTAGAGGCTGCATCTGATCAGGAGAACATAGAGGGCTCGTCTTTTTCGTCCTTCTTCCGTACACTAGCATTCCAGTCTTCTCATGGCTTCAGCTACAAGACACAAGCATATTGCCAGCTACTTTCTGTCGGCCTCGAATGCTAGGTGATAGGTTCAGTGGTGGGATTCTCCCGCCCTCCTCTTTGGCTCCATCCATTTGCACTATTCTAGTCACGGTGGCCTTTGCTTCTCCTTCTTCTTTCCTCTCTCTCTCTTATTCTCTCTTCTTCTTTTTTTGTATGGTTGACTCCTTTGGGTCTCCCTGTTGGCACCTCTTGCATTGTACTGTACAATCCCATTGACCTACTATTTTGGTCACTCGTTGGACATTAATATAATTATCTTGTCTTATTTTATCTTACCTATATTGTCATCAAGCAAGATAACATGTTGGATGTTCTCAATGTGTACAGCTGTCTGAAAATAGCAAAAGAAGATTGGAGGCTCAAATGCAACATCTAAATACCTCTGGGCCCCCTCAAAGACACTGGTCAAGATAATTTCAAAGATAATGTTACCAACACTGCTGCTTATTTCACTAGTCATGCCTCTTCCATGCAAGCATTGGCAACTCGCCCTATCCACGAGGATAGTTTCCCCTTTACTCTGCCTCAAGATCATTAGTATTGTTGGGTCATCATCTTTGAGCCCTGGATGTCTATACTATTCATAGTTTTTGTCCACTCTAGGTTATTGTTTCTATTCGTAGCTAGTTGTGGTTCCAAAGCATCACTCTATGATGTTCCTTTCATCATTATCCTCTTATATATATATATATATGTGTGTGTGTGTGCCTTTTTAAAACATAATAATGAATGGTTTTACGTATTTTAGAGCTGCGATGAAGACTGTTGTAACCTCCCCCGCGAACCCTAGCTCCCAAATTAGCTGTGGCATTGGCTCCTTTAGCGACGGTGATGGCATTGACAGGTACATCGATGAAGGCTATGGCCCCTTTAGCGACGGTGGTGGCCAGTACGGCGATGAAGACTATGGCTCTGCTCTGCAAAACGACCCTGCTCTGCAAAACAGACCTACTCTGCAAAACGGCCCTACGCTGCAAAACGGCCAGAATATGGGGGCAATCGTTGGAGGCTCTGCTCTGCAAAATGGCCTGGAGTTTTCTACAGCCCATTCAGAACCTCTCAATGACCACTCTGACCTTCTTCAATTATTCATTCACTCCCATGGAGGTAATGCTTTGTGCATTCCAATCCATCGAAAGGCTAAGGGTATAGATTTGAAAATTATTATTTCCCATAAGTTACTCAAATTAGGATAGGGCATTTTGGGCTGGTTTTTACTAGTAAATCCATTATGGATGACTCTATGCTCCTCTCCTATGGGATTGTCCGCGACTCTGTGATTAATATGATTGGCATTCTTTAGGGAGGAGCCAAGGATCGAAGCTCTACTCCTTTCAAGGAGGCACTCTTTAAAAATACTTATTCTTTAAATCCTCCCTCAGCCCCCCTTACCCCTACTTACGTTGTTGAGCAAGTCGCTGAAGTCCCGACCTTGGAAATATAGGATGAAGAATACTTAGATATGCTACAAGAAATTAAATCATAGACATCGATATGTATATTTAATGGCATTTGGTCATTGTCCAATGCAGTCATACAATGAATTCATACCTGTTGGACAAAAAATTGTAAAATTTTCCTTTGTGCACGAGGCTTCTTCATGGTTCTTTTCCATGACATCTAGGATTACCAGAGAGCCCTTGAAGATGACCCTTGGTTCTAGGGTTCAGTGGGACTTTTCACAACCCCATGGTTTCCAAATTTTGATCTGAATACCTTCTCCATCACGAGGGTTCCATTTTGGGTATGTTTACCCAATCTTCCCCTTTACTTTTCATATGTATTGGAGGAAATTAGTAAACTTCTTGGGCATTACATCAAAGAAGACAAAAAAGGGCTACGAATTGGTTTGCTAACTTACGTAAGGATCTACGTTGAATTTGATCTCAGCAAGGGTTTGCCATATTGGATGACCCTCAAGATGGGAGATACAACCTCCTCTCAGATTATTGACTATGAAAATACTTCCTTCAGATGTCAAAAATTGTAGGGCAATGGGTCATATCCATGTGGCTTGCCCTCATAAGAAAACCCATGCTCCTCGAAGAAAAGGATCCATTCCCAAGCATTGGAGCCCACTCGACCTAGAAGAAGAGGATGATGCTGACACTGAAAATAAAAAATTTGTTGTAGATCCTTCAATTTCAGCCTCTACCCTAACGGATGTAGATATTGTCCCTACAACTTTTGATCCTCCTTTTTCAGCTCCTCCCCCTGAGATTGGGTACTCTCTAGCTATTACTCCCTCTTTGGATGGACCTTCTCCAGTAATTAAGTGACCCCATGAATCCAATAATTCTAAATCGGACAAGGAGAGTATCCATCCTCTCACAGGATCTTCATCCTTGGATATTATGGAGTACAATCCTCTTATCACTGATATGATTCTGCAGGATAAATGGAAAACCATTTAATCAAAAAGGGGAAAGAAAGGTAAAAACTAACTAATCTTTCTTTCCTTTCCTCTTGTTATCCTACTTCTCCTCTTTCCACCTGGGGTTGTATCCTTTTCAAGCTACATCCCCCTCTTCTACTTTTTCTTCTCATTGTTGCTTCTAGTCACAGTTGTTCTGCTGGTGATGCTTCTTCTTTGTAACTACAGTTTGTTGTTGTTAGAGGACAACAGTTGCTCCTCTTTTTTTCTTATGGTTTTATTTTCTTTTTTTCCTCTTTTTTCGGGCTTTCTTGGTCCTTTTCTCACTTTTCCTACGGGATTCTTCACTTTTATGCTTAATTTCTATATTTGGCCATTATGGGCCTTGTAATAGGACGTGGGTCTTCCCAAAACCCCCATTTTACCCTTTTTCCAAAAAAATAATGAATGGTTTTACTCTGTTCACAGAATGTGCAATAGAGAGGTCAGTTTGAG
Source organism: Taxus chinensis (assembly GCA_019776745.2). Taxonomy (NCBI): domain Eukaryota; kingdom Viridiplantae; phylum Streptophyta; class Pinopsida; order Cupressales; family Taxaceae; genus Taxus; species Taxus chinensis. The sequence goes on from CM034156.1 coordinate 649,557,772, forward strand.
ATAAAACTAAGCCTTCCCTTTTTGGCTAGGGGATGGCCTGGGGATGGAAAGAAAATCAGTTGTAGTCCCTTGCAAGAGGAGATGATTTGATGTTCCCATTTCATCTTTTCATTTCTCTACTCATAGGCAATGAAGAAATGCTTCTCCTTACCCCTGTGGGCAGGTTGGTGTGTCTCTGCACCTAAGAACTCTAATTCAGGCATTCCTATGTTAGTTTAGGGGGGAGAAACTTAGGCTGCAGCAGGTTCTTGCCCCCCCTTGTCATCTTGCAAAAGGGGAAGTCACATGTCAGTCATTGTCAACAAGGTTGGTTGGTGATGGTATCATAATCATATGGAACTGGTTATCTGAGAATGGATGGCATTGGACATTTGATTTGAACATATTGCATGCCAATATAGGCATACATCTCTTATAGAACATTGATTAATGGACAAGTAATGCTCTCATTCTGATAGTATTTGAGTAGGTTTACAACCATTCTTATCGATAAAGAACTAATTTTCTTGGGCTTTAGCAGAGCAAGTTTGTCATTTGCTCCTTTTTTGTCACGTAACCTTTAATCATGGCAGTGTATTCCATGAGAGAAAAGTTTAGATGTCCACAAGGGATTTGTTTCTTTATGAACTCTAATGAGGGATGTCTACATGGGGCAGTATCTTGGAGTCGAATCATCAAATCCATTAAGCTCAAAGTTCAAACATTTCAACTCCGTCGAAGATTACATTCCAAAAGTCCCCATTAGCTTAGGTCATTCATGACATACATTCTTAGGGACACGCTTCTTATCAACTTCATTATTCTTATCTCAGGTGTTGAGAGTGAGTAGCTCTCCCCTCTCCTTATAGTCTGCTCTTAGTGTTTTTTTTTAACGCTTTGAGATTGGGATATTTCCCTTGGCATGATCACCTACTCCCTTTCTAGGGGTACTCATCCCATTGACGTATTTTGGTCATTACTGGACACTAACATTTTTTCGTATGCTTATTTGTATGGAGGGAAATTGCATGCATCCAGTGAAGGTGTTTTGTGGGTTGCTACTTTGTAGCTGGTTTTCCTTGTTAGAACAGCTAACAATAGCCTCTATCTATTCTATCTTACCTCAAACAAATTGAGCTATAAATTCGGTTTATCTCTTACAAAATGTCAATGAAAAAGATAAAACGGACATGTTTTAACGATTCATCAGGCCTCAATGCATAACGTGGGATGGTTTGTTTATCTTTTATCCTGAAAGTTCTAATTTTGCATATAAAGTGAGATTATCCATGTGAGTTTTTCAAATAACCTCTTGTCCCCTACTAAATGTTTTCTACTCAATCATGAGCTTTAGGTGCTATTCACTGTAATGTTGGCAATTAGTTTCTAACAATCATTTTTCCAGGTTGTAGGGTTTGATATGGTTGATGATGAAAGCAAACCTGAAAGACGCCCAACGAAGCACATGCCAACCCCAGAACAGTGGACCAATGTCTTTAATCCAGCGTACTCGTACTATGCATACTATTGTTATGCTAACTTATACACGCTTAACAAGGTAAGTTCATATATACAATACCAATAAAATTACCAAAATGCTCTTTTTAACATTGACTAATGTCATCGATTACAATGTTGAATTTGGTTTTTCAAAATATCTTCTCACCCTTCTTTAAACTTTTAACTATACAGTATTCTATAAGCTATTGCCTTTGCAGATTGTATAATAGAAAAATATGACAATAATCATTCTTTATTTACAGCTTCGTGAGCTGAAGGGGTATTCGATATTAAAATTCCGTCCCCATTGTGGCGAGGTATTTTTATTTATTTTTAACGAGTGTATAATTGTTTTGGTGCTTAACACAGCATGTTTCTCCATGGCTAAGCTAGTATCCGATAAAATGTCACAGGCTGGTGAAAGTGATCACTTGGCTGCCACTTTCTTATTGGCTCATAATATTGCTCATGGAAATAATTTAAGAAAGTCTCCTGCACTGCAGTATTTGTACTATCTATCACAAGTATGAAGCCTAACTTTATTCCTTTTTTATACAAGAGAGCACTACTATGTCATGTAGTTTTGGATAGGGTAGTTATGATTTGCATATTTTTTGTTATGGTGTTGAAAGTCTGCTTTTTGTCTATCTAGGCATTTTTAAGATACTAATGTTCTATGCTCGTTTTTCAGATTGGTTTGGCCATGTCTCCTTTGAGTAACAATTCCCTGTTCCTGGATTACCATAAAAATCCTTTCCCTATGTTTTTTGCACGTGGACTCAATGTCTCTCTTTCAACAGATGATCCTTTACAAATTCATCTAACAAAAGAGCCTCTTGTAGAGGAGTATAGTATTGCAGCGTCAGTAAGTGGTTATTCTGTTCTCCATTTCTGTCAGCTAAGTTTTTGAAATGATAAGCTGTTTTTCAATAGAAGTGCTTTAGTAGAATGCCTTTCATAAAACTAAAAATTTATACAGGTTTGGAAACTTAGTGCTTGTGATCTTTGTGAAATTGCTCGAAATTCTGTTTACCAGTCTGGATTTTCTCATGCTCTGAAGGTAAACACGAGACTCTTAATTAATATATTTGTGTTGGATTTGAAGTAGTTAAAAGAAAAAATCTAAACATGGTTGGTCCCTTCATGTTTCTGCAGGCCCACTGGATTGGGCGAAATTACTACAAAAGAGGTCCGGCAGGGAATGATATCCATAAGACCAATGTACCTCACATGAGAGTTGAATTTCGTGACGAGGTATGAAAATTTACCTTTTATCTAAACTATTATGTTGGTTACATTGATTTTAATCAACTTTTATGGCCAGCTTTTTTTTAATCTTTTTGTAGGTTTGGCAAGAGGAGATGAACTATCTGTACCTTGGTCGTCATGCTCCAATACCAGAAGAGGTGGTTCCATAACAACTAATTGGCACATGTATACATTAAGAATCGGCCCAGACAGTTCATTTCGTATATAGTTGTAGAGGGCCCTGATAAAATAAGTAGGAATCGATGGATGGCACATATATGGCTCCTGAAATCTATGACATGCTATAGATTTATAAATAGGGGGATGGTTGAAAGTCATGTTTTCAGAATAAAGCTAAAATATTTTTTTATAATGCCATCTTTATAATGAAATTCAAATATCAATTTGTTGGTAGCATTCTATTAATTTTTCTTTTAGGAAATATATAATTTCCATGGTTCACATTGATTCATGTTTTCTTTGGGAGCATTGCCAAGCAATGGAGATCACTTCTGGCTGAGATCCGACTCGTATTTCCGAGTGGAAATGTAATGTTAAAGCATGTAAAGTGTTGACATATGTTAGAATATTTGTCTCCGTGATCGGTACCGATTTCCATAAAATTTATGGAGTATTTCTGTTACGAAATGTGGGACCTTGCAAGCACATATAGATCCATACCTCTGCCTCTTCTTTTGCTTTAACTAAAGAGGGTGGGGTCGCTCAGATGTGCATATTGAAAATAAACATTTTCATTTGAGAAGTTTCTCCTGCACTGGACAAGATATTAAATATTTCTCATGCAAGGCTTGCTTTTCTCTTATTCGAAAAGAGTTTGAGAAACCTTTGTTAATTACAAACTAGGTGTTAATTCAAGATTTTTTTAGAAATTGGATCCATAGACCCTAATCCACCTTTACGGATAAGACATATTTGAATAAATTTAAATTTACTCGAACAATAACAAGGCCGTGATCACATTGGCCATGTTATCGTTTGAGACTAAGCCAATTAAGATTTCTTGGCCGCAATCATGGGGGATTCATAGATGCCCGCATATGAATTGCAAGTTAAGGGCCTCGACATGTGTTTATTATATCTTGGAAGGGCATGTAGATTATTATTTGCGCAACTGATTCTATCATATTGCTATATGTAAATGCGGGCCCATTTTAAAATACTGCTCATACATTTCAATTGCTATAAGACGTGTTAAGGCTGCAAAAAAAAATCACACAGACTATTCTTTTTGGCATCACAAAGAAGATGCATGGCAGTCGAATCAAGCTGGATATTATGATTCAAGGCCACACCATCAATTCCACATACCTCGGCCACATTTCCTCCTTCCAGCCACCTATCTCCACGCCATTTTATGATACCAAGTGGAAGTCCAGTATGATGGCGAGAAGCATATGACTGAAGGCTCCTACCACAACCATGTTATTGAATGAAGAAAGCACGTACGGGCTGGTATGAAGGTCATAAAAACGGCATATGGATCCTCATGAGAAATGGCTTGTGTCCAATCCTGTTAAGTCCAAGCACCTAGCCAATACAAACAGAAAATCGCAACCACAAGATATTACACTAAATTCCCACAACTATCCATCTTTAGATACATGCCGATAGATTCCAAAAGGGCTGCAAAAATAAGAACATACAATGACTGCGAGTTTAATGGCGTGACCAACCCTTCAACATTTGTTCGATCGGGCAGAATGTGGGGCTTTATTGGCTATATAATGGTAGTTGAAATCGTCACTTAAGCATCATTGGTCGCAGCCAGGGGTTAAATTTGACGGCCGTTTAGACGTTTTTAGTGATTTTAGACGTTAAATACTTGTAAATATCTGATCTAACCATCACATGTGACTTGTATATTTTAAACCTGGCCATCAATTTTTATATAGATTTGTATATAAAATATTAAAATATATGTAAATATATATAAAAAAGATATAATAAATATAGAATAATTAATAAAAAATAACATTGTTTTGTGTTTTTGAAGGGTAGTATAGAAAAATTACCATCACTCAAAAATTGTTTGACAGGCAGAGGTGGCCGTCAAATTTAACCCCCGGTCGCAGCTTGTTAGGAGTACCTTGGGAAGACTAGTTTGTACATATTTGTATATGATGGCACAAATGAGTTCGTAATAATCAGCTAAAATATCCGTGTATGAGACAAAGGATAGGAATGACAAAATAATGTATTGTTTCATAAGCAAAAAAAAAAAAAAAATGGTTAATTTTTTTTAATTTATTGAAACACACTTTTATATTGATAAGATCAATAAAAGTACATAGGTTTTCCAACCCAAAAATTCGAGTGGAAAACTCACACCCCACAAAATCCACACCACGCACACACGTGCCAATAGGAAAAACAAAAGTACATGAAAAAAAATAAGTCATAGTAGTGACAAGTCACAAAGCATTAGGCAGCAGCGACAAACATGGCAGGAAGGAGGATGAGGCAGCGGTAGGCAACATGCGTTAAGTGTCCCCCCCAACCCGTAGCAGGATGGTCTGGAGAATATGGTGAAGGATCCCACCCATCGCCCTGATCACAGGCTGGATCAGTCTACCCGAGTTCAGAGAAATAGCAAGAGCCAAACGAGGAAATTTAATCAGGGGGACACCCTGTCTGGAACCAGAAGCTGGAGAAGGAAGATGTCCAACCAAAACCACTGCCACTGTTTTGACTAAGGGGAGGATCCCCCCAGCCAGAACCATCACCATCGTGGGGACGAAGAGGACCTCCCCAACCATCGCCACTCGAGCCGCTGGAAAACACCATCGGCATGTTGCTGAGGAGGGGAGGAACTATGCGTCGAGCATGGGCACGTTTTGTCGCTGGTGAAGCTCCTTACCTGTGAGACTGAGTCCAAGGAGGAAGCAAGGACCGATGTTGTAGTCGGAGAGTGGCGGCATGCGAGTGGGGATGGAACTATGCTAACAGAGCACGTAGCACGCTACCCTAATGAGCGAGAAGATCCTAAAGATGTTCCACTTCCAAGAAAAATTTCTCCGCCTGGACTTGGATCTGAAGCAACACATGAGCAATAATACCAGTTTTAGCATAAATAGAAAACTCCAGGCTAAGTGAAGTGTGATTAAAAATAGAGTCATTTCTAATCTTCTCAGATTTCAAAAATAATTTCAACACGAAAAATTTGCGAAAATTTGTTGAATTTTTGTAGGTAGCTGGGCCGAGTCCCCCAATAAAACAATTTTCCAGGTGAAGGGTTCGGGGTGAAAAGGTTAGAAGAGGGAGTGAATCCACTTCCAAGGCAGACTAAGCAAGTGGGAAAAACCAGAACAAATGCATGAGGGTTTCAGGACGCTGACACGCAGGACACAAGGGATTAACAACCCCAAGATGTTGAAGACGCTTTCCAACTGAGCAAACCCTGGTAAAGTAAGCACCAAAGGAAATGAGTCTTCTTTGGTTCTAAGAGAGCTTTCCAAATGTGTGTGAATCTGTGCACTTCCAAACCATGTGGGTGGATTTAATCTTCCAAAATGTGTTCAACTTCTCAAAAGGAATGTGTTGAGGCACAAGAAGCTGGTAACCGAGGCGGAGTTTGTACTGACTAAAAGGAGTTATAGTAGGCCAATGCCAATCACGCCACCATTGAGCCAGAGGGGCAACACCAATTTTATGAAGCATCTCATCAGGTATGGCAGACTGTATTTCCTGAATAGACTCCTTATCTCCATTATTGAGAGAAAATTGAGCTTTAAGAAGGACCCAAGGCTTCCAAGAATGGGTGGCTTTACAAAATAGATCCCCCAACTTAGTGATGTCATGGCTTAAATAGTCGAAGGCTTTTAATCCACAGGAACCATAGCAAAAGGAACATTGTGAAAATTGATAACAGAAGACCACCATAGCGATTGAGAATTAATGGACAACCTGGTCCTGAAACCATCCCCCACCCATCTTAGGTGGGGTTTGATCAGTTCCCAAGCTTTTCCAAATACTCTTTACAACAAATGAACCTCCTATCTTGACAGGAACAGGGGAGAGCAACAGACTTTGCAAACCCAGGTATTTTCCAAGATTGTTTTCCAAATGGAGCCCCTTGACAAATACAATGGCAGAGTAAAATTTTCCAGGCCTCTTGACCTTCTAAACCTTGAGATAATCCACTTGACACTGAGAGCAATGCCCTGAAGCCGAATATCAATGAGACCTAACCCACCTGCATCTTTGGGAGAACAACAGATTTCCCAAGCCACTTTGTGGAAGCCCTTGTGATTAGTAGAGTTAGCCCATAAGAAATCACAAAGAAGCTTTTCCAGCTTAGCATACACAGCTTTAGAAGGTGCCCAACAGGAAGAATAATAGACATGGGTAGCAGCGAGCACCTTAGAGCAAATCTGGAACTTGTCGGCCAAAGAAAGGGGCTTGGTAATCCAGTAAGCATTTTTTTTTCTCAACTCGCTGGACAACATAAGACCACAAAAGTAGCAGGAGTAGCCTGAAAAGCAAAGGGAATGCCCAAAAACTTGAACTGAACCCCTAGTTGAATCCACTGCCAAGCATAACCTGCAAGCCAAGGAGGAATAGGATCCATAGATTGTCTGTAACATTGAGTTTTAGCCCACTGAATGGAGGACCCTGAAGCCAAACAAAATATGTCTAGACACTACAAAGTGGAAGAAACAAACTCTTCATCCTCAGTCATAGTTAAGGAGTCATCAACAAAATTTCCATTAATAAGTTGCAGATCAGAGTAGGAAGAGAAATGCCCTTAACCAACCCTTGGGAAGCAAACTTAGCATAAGAAGGTAGTTGAACCCCTCCGCAACAAGCACATAAAGCGATGGAGCTAAGGGACAACCATGTCGAATAGATTTGTGCAACTCAAACATATCAGAGTGAACTCCATTAATGGTAAGCCTGACATTAGCATCCTGGAAAAGCATATTGACAGACCAGATGAACCTGAGGCCGAAACCAAGAGCTTGCAGCATAGCAATAATAAAAGGCCATTCAATCCTATCATAAGCTTTTTCAAAGTCAATTTTGATAAAAAAAAAAAAAAAGGGCCTTTTGACGAGAAACTCGGGCCCATTCCATACCTTCCCAAACTACAATGATATTATCTAGAATGAACCTGCTCTTGATGAAGCCAGTCTGTTCAGGGCGCACAATAAGAGGCAAAAGATTACAAATCCAGAGAGCTAAGGCTTTGGATAATGATCTTGTAAGAGACATTTAACAGAGTAATTGGCCTCCAATTGGTGATGAGTTCATGATCTCTAGCCTTGGGGATGAATTTAATATTTCCCCGATTTATCAGAGCCCCAAGAGAATTATTGGCCATCTCTTCACAATAGACATGATGAAGGTCAGGACCAACAGTATCCCATAACACTTGATAAAATTCACATGGAAAGCCATCAATACCAGGAGCTTTGTCGATTTTCATTTGCATCACAACTTCCTTAAGGTCATCCACAGAAAGTGGATGATCACAGGAAATTCTCTGAGTCTTAGAAAGCTTGCATGGGACAACTTGGAGGCATTGAACCAAAGCAGCATCCCTCTCAATAGTGTAAGGTTGTGCAGCAAAAACCCCATGATAGTGTTGAACAAAAGCCTGTAGGACATCCGTGAGATCAGTGAGACGACCAATGTCACCTTTGATCACCCGGATTGAACTAGAGGAGTGCCGAGGACGGAGGAAAGCAAAGAATTCTTTGGTAACTCGGTCCCCTATCTTAGGCCAATGCAACCTTGCTCGAATTTGAGCTCCACGAGGCTTGGTACACTTCTTCCATCCTGAGTTTGTGCTGCCATTGTGCCACCTCAGTCTAAAGGCGAGTGTTGAAGGGCGAGTGTTCCAGGGCTCTAGAGCTTCTGACATATTCATGGGAAGAGGCCTTATGAGCCCGTCATCTGAAAAGAGCTACATGTTTTCCAAATAAACAGAGAAAAGACGTAACTCTGGTAATGGCATCCTGCACCAAATAATCCATCCGTCTAAACCAGAAGGGTGATCCACCAGGTTCCAAATGCAAAGGATGTGCTCGATAGTGCGTTGATGCTGCAGGTGAGCAATGTTAAGATAGAATTGTGAGTTCCGAGGTTTGGAAGGAGCCAAATGCCACACAATTTCAAAAAAATAGGTTGATGATCTGAGAGCAGAGTCCCTTCCCAAAAAAAAAAAGGTCTGCCTGAAGTGGAAGAGAAAGAAAACACCTGTTATTCCAGAAGGAAGGCCTGATCAAGCCATTTGAGAACTCTGTCATCACCTTGTCGAAGGTTGGACCAGGTGAACCAGGGAGCATCAATGGCATGATGAAAGCAATGATTAGGATCTGAAATGCCAAGTTTGTTGCGCATATAGAACCAAGCCTTGTGTTCCCCCACACACCAACACATGGGAAGACACCCCACTTTGTCCTCAGTAGATTCCACCATGTTAAAAACCCCACACAAAATCCAGTGTGCGTCAGGCAGCTCATCAGCAACCCACTGCCAAAGTAAAGAACGTTCAACAACATCATTAGAAGCATAAATGTTAGCAATGCCAAAAATATAACCATACATATCAAAAAGGGACCACACAACTTGATGCGAGGGGTCAAAACCCCAAGAAATAAGCAAATTTTGCAGAGAAGGAGAGAGCAAAGTAATAACACCCCCTTTCTCGGGCTTGTGATTGGAATGGTGACATATGGCACTTGGCCAAATAGTACGAGCAATAGACTGGAGAAGAAAACCAACGAGCTTAACCTCCTACAGACAGAGCACATGCATGTGACAATTTTTTTGACAATTGTCGTGAACCGTGTATCGATAGGGCGGTTCAGTAAGTCCACGAACATTCCAAGAGAACACAATCATTGAGAACCATCAAGGTTCATTCCCAGTTCCTCCTCGAGACCCCCCAAAGCAGCGAACTAATTTATAGAAAGGGAAGAGCCAATTTTTTTTGTAAAAGGAACATAATCACTCATCTGAAACAGGTGCTGCTGCAATGGGACATATTCGTCATCCTCTGTGGGAGAAGGAATACGAGAACGCCTGTGGGTGAACTTGGGACCAGAGATATCAAAACTCGCCTCAGGAGGAGGTTGTGAAGTCAAAGGCATAGGCACAATAGTGGACACCGCAATGGAGGATTGATGAATGGGAGGAGGAGCCAGCGTTTACTTATTGACCATGAGAGCTAAAGTTGAGGAAGAGCCCCCAACAGGGTGATATACTGATGGCTAGTGTTTGGGCTTTTTCTTGTTTGTGACAGTGGTCCAGTCTTCACGAACAGATGATGTCGGCTTCGGGTTGGTAGGTTTCTTATCATTGACAGGGGGCCGAGGAGGCCATTAATGGACATTCTTGAATCATATGGTTTACGGATTCGTAATGAAAGCAAGTGTTGGGCATATTAATATAAAGGACACGTTGAGAAAAGCGGTGTCACCAACTTGGATATCAATGGTTTCCTTGAGGTTCTTGGCTAAGTCCACTTCCACACAAAGGTGACGCTGTAGACGGGCTGCATAAAACTTGCTAGGTTCATGGCAGATGAAACACCCAATGGATTTGACCAGGTCTTCCACAAAATTCCAAAGGGGAAGAGGTAAGCCAGGAAATTCCACCCAAACCGACACTTTAAGCTTAGCATTTTCAGAGACTTGGAAATCACGTGTCCATGGGGAGAAAATCACTAGGGTGTTGTGAATAAACCAGGGGCCATGATTGACAATGGCTTTGTGCGACACCCCACATTTTCAGCACCAAAATACAGCAAACATAATAACATGATAAAAAAAATTTTGGCTAACATTGCCTGATACATAACATCACATAGGATCACTTAGGATAGTGTATAAAACATGAGATGTTTGTGTAACCATGGACCCACATATCTAACATGAAACACATAATGCACATCAAAGCCACATGTCCAAAAATGAAAAAGTACAACAAGAGACACTCGCAAGCACTTCCCACAACACATCATTATTTAAGGTGAAATATTTATCTCAATCCTATTTTTATTAGTTGACTATAATTGTCTGAAGAGCACATAACATAGGGCTCTTCATCCCTTTACAACTAGGTTGCATGTTTTTGTTTTACATTTCATCTATAGTGGTTACTTTAGAATTCACTTGTTTCTCTTGTGCAAATAACCTTATATAGCATGATTGTGATTAGGAACGTATATACACACATGTGTCTTCCAATACTTGACTTGAGATTGTTTGAGAGAGCCTTATTTACTTGGTTTGGAAAAATATTCTCGTTACGAGAAAAGTTCACATGAAGAAAAAGGAAGGTTACTAGATCAATAGAAAACCTATCCCGAGTTCATTTCATAGCATTGTTTAATACTAACAATTCACTCTTTTCATCTTCCAATTTTTTTACAACGAACTATGTAGCTTAACTAATTGAGTTATATCATTCTTGATTCACAATCTATTGCTCCAATTAGGGATTCATATTTTCACAATCATATTGCGCATGGAAGGGTAGATTACACTTGGGTTCCCATTATAGATATTTTTCTTTGAATTTAAGTGACAAATTACACATTTCAAACTACTTATATTTCATCATCGGAAGGATTTACTCTTAATAACAATGGGTGAATTACATGATTTGACCATAAATTCTACTTTCTGAGTTATCCTAGGTTTGATATATTCCTATCTATGCTAAGGGTTCTACTAGCTTTTACAAGTCCAATTAGAGTGCAATTTCCTTAACTCACAAGACCTTGGCTACAAATGAAGTTATCACATTCTCAAGACTACATTTTGTTATTTCATTAGCATCGATGTTTAATCCACATTTATGCAAACATAGTATTTGATCATGCATCATATTTGGTTTTTTCGATTTATTAGGTTGTATTAATCATGAAGCTCTATTTTATTACATTCATTTTATGATCACATTTGACATTTTAGTTGGTTTTGACATCGTTCAATGGCGTACTATTTTTCATAGCGGTCATTTCTTAGTTTAATCTTATGTACCCTTTTACTAACTACTTTTACGCGGTTACTTTGGTTCTGTATTAACATCACTTTGGAACAAATGTAATTCCTATAATACTTACCTAACACTTATAGATTTAAGACTACAAGGAGTGCAACCTCGCACAAGACAACTCATTTCATTACTCTTAGACACACATGTATTAAGTGCATATTGCAAGAGAGATATCCTAAATAATCTTATGCATTATAAAAGCCTCCTCAATACTTATTTCAATTGTTGGGTAAATACACAAGTAATTCGAAATGTAGTCACCACTCACATAATTTAGATCTCACAGGAGATCAATCGTAGGTACAACCACCAACTATCTTGCAAGGCTTTGGCAACCCACTAGGGTACCAAGGGAAATTACGCACAAGAGGGTTAAACTTATATAAGATATGGTCATACGTACCACACCTAGACATGATCACCGCACTCGTCCCAATATGATAGGTTTCACAACATATATGCACCACCTCATAAAATATCAAGGAAATAGTCATTAATAAGATGTCTTAGGTGCGAAGCATGAAGATGATTTATGAGATCAGAGTATTTTATTAACATGATCAATGTTTTATACCCTGGAAAAGACTTAAATAAGAGGAGTAAGTACAATAGGCCAGCCATTATAACTCGTTTTTTTATTTTCGTTAGTTTTGATGAGAAGAGATTCTACCTAGCATTATGGGTGTTAAGGAAATAAACCAATAATTAATATAGCATAAGATTAGTTTACTATCTTTATAACATAAGTACAACATTGAGCATAACTTCACATCCAATTTGACACTATAAAATATAGCCACATTGGTATTCCCTTTTCAAATATACAAAGAACAATTCTTCGAACAACAATACATATCATTATTCTATGGTAATACATGTATTGTAAGATGAATATAACTTCACAATGATAACTCATTAACTACAACATATCACATCCAAAAAATTCCTCTTGTTTGGAGTACCTACAACCAACGTTGCGTCATTCCTAGGACTGGGTATGGAAATCCCCTACACTCAAGCATAAATTCCACTCATCCATCGTTTCAAACAATCAAAACAAACACTAGAGAGAGAGAGAGAGATAGATAAGGAGAGAGAGACAGAGAGTACGGGAAAGAGGAAGTAAATCTAGGATTCCTTTTCTTTTCAAATCATTGTAACATCACGTATCCACTTTTCATTTCATTTCAAATCATATACATTTAGACCCATTTGTAATTTCAAAACCCAATCAATATTTTCATAATTATCTCTAGAGAGAGAAACGGGAAGAGAGAGAAAGCATGGATTTGATTTTCCTTTCTATTCATCATATCATAATCACATACATTGTCAAATTTTAATTTCATTTCCAGCCCATGAACACTTATAACTCATATACATTTCTAGAACAGTCAAAATATCAAAGTTACTTCTAGAAAGAGAAAAGGGAAGAGAGAGAAACATCACAATTTCCCAAAAAGGATTCATACAATAATTTGATCAATTCATACTCTATAAAGTGTGGAAACGATATGCACAAGGTTCCACGGTTAGTTAGGAGTCAACAAAACCCCTAGAAGGCGTGTTTAGCTAAAGTTGCAATTTTGGAGCATGCTGGCCAAAACGTCAAAAGTGCCTACAAACTGGGTCTTGAAAACACTCAGTTTGAGTTTGATTACGGAGGTTGACGATTCCTACTTACTCTCCCATATATAGAGAAACTTTTTGTGTTTGATGAAAGTTGATTACGACGAGCATAGCTCAAGTTATAAGGGCAACTTCGGGGCCAGTAATCGTAATTGTCTCTACATCTCTTGTTGCACAACGAGCAACGGACCCCAAAACCCACTTGCAGGATTAGTTTTCGAAGGAATTTTCTTTGAACCAAAGGTGGGTTACAGTCCACTTGTTGGAATTCTAGAGGTAGAAGGTAGTGGGTTTCAGTTTCACTCAAGTTAAGCGACAACTGTAAGCCGAAACCGATCGTGTTTTATTAAAGTGACCATGTCACCATAAGTGACTGATAAGCTAAGAGGGTTTAGGAATACGACTTGCAAGAGCGTTAAATAATTTCAAACAACTTGGTTAAGGGTCCCTAAGGTGTTCCATATTACCAAGGGTCATGCAACGATTTTTGGTTTTGCGGTACGTTTGGGTGTAGCGCTCCATGCGCATGACTTTTGAGATCATTTTTTTTTGTTTTAGCAGTTCATGTCAAGGTAATATTTTGTCAATTGTTGGAGTTACATCCTCTATTAGTCAACAATTAATTTTTAAAAAACTTAAAATGATGAAGTGGAATTCAGTGCAAGCGAAAAGGGGAAAACCATACCTTTTTATGCAAAAATCGTGATCCCCACATTCGACGAGACCGCATAACTTTCCACATTCATCAAGCGCAAACCATGAGACCAAGCATGATGAGCTCCACAAAACTGATAGTTGGCCATAGTGTCATTGAATTCATAGGATGAGATATAATACAAACTTAACCTTTCCTCCAAACAACCACACCTGACACCAATGCATACAAATGGTCCTTTTAGCTACTCCAATGCTCTATTCAGTCACTACCAAGGAGGCACTGGGAAAATGAAACTGATTTATTTGGGCATTTGTCATAGCCTTTACTTGGAAGTTTGTTAAGCCTAAAAAATACATTTTTTTGTCAATCCAGTGATTAACACACTCCCTAAGACTAGATTCTGCTAGGTGTTTGGCATTAAGCCTAAAAAAATCATTGCTCTTGAAATTTCCAAGGCTCTTCTATGAATCTACTCGGATTATACCTGCACTGCAATTTTTCAATTACACTACAAACCTCTTCAAGTCATTTAAAGAAAAGAAGACAAAAAAAATCATGACCTGGGTATAAGAATTGATTATCCATCAGGTTTGCATATGCTTATTCAAGCACTAGCCGTTTTGCTCATAATCTCTCAAGCACATCATTTTTCATGCACATCAACTGGTTATGATGCACTTCTCAGATCATAAACCCCAAATTTCCCATGTACTACTCACATCCAACTGATGTTTTTGTTGCAAATTCTTCATTGCCAACCATTTACAATAATGCACGACAGATTCATCCAATCCCACCCTTGCAGATGAAACATGGATCTGCAGTGCCTAATTGATGCGTTGAGTCTACCCTCTCTCTCTTCATCAAGGGTACTTATTCCTATTTAAACACCAGTTGTTTATCTCATAGTCTCTCAAGCATAACACTTGCATTCAACCAACAAATTTAATAAATGAAGACTCAATTCCTCTAAAATCCTGATTATGGTGCATTGATCGGGATGCCATCTCATCTCTAACCCACTTCTGATCAAATATATCATACTAGCTAAAAGAAACAACTCTTAGATTGGACAAATCCCTTGTTATTACCTATTCTAAAACTAGCATCCTTCTTGTAAATACAAAAATAAGTCCCAAATCTTCGAGCAACAAAAAACAAAAACCCTTATTCTGGTGTAAAACTAAGGTTCAAATCCTTAACCATTTTTAAGGCCTAAAATATTTAATCCGCGCTATGGTCTCGACTTTGAACCTACTTCAGATGCAGACATAGATCCCATCAATCAATTCGTGTATAGGCATAAGAGGATATTTTGGGTTCTGCATGCATGATTGATTTATCCCATAATGGTATTGATTGAAGGATGACTACAGCTGGGGATGCATTTACACAGTTCCCTTTACATTTTGAAATCACTGAACTAACCAATTATAGCTAGATTTACAACCTTACCCTGGGTTTTGCCTTTATTTAGGCCTTGGATCCCAAATAAAGTGCTTGTATCATTATCGAAGGAGAATGACAAGTCTGAAAAGACGTTTAGGAAGTGATTCCCTTCACAGATGCCCGCAGGTGCCCATAGATGATATCTTCACTTTTAAATTTTAGTCAACCGTGTCACATGAAAATTTACATGTTTTATTTGTTTGTTTCACCGAAAATATTATCACTAAAATTTGACATCTAACTACGAGAGGGGGCACTACACCTTGCAATGTTCGAGGGTTAGAAAAACGAAAAAGATAGAAACACTTGGTAAGGTTCTGGACACCTTCAAACTTGACACCATGACCTTGCCAGTGGTTGTGAACCTACTGTTTGAGAATACTCTCCGGGGGGACACGACCAACAAAATATGTAGCCAAAGTAAAAGATTCAAGCTAAGAGCAAGTCTTTTCAAATTGCGGTAATTCTAAAACAACATCAGGCTCAGGCAGAGGGGGTTCATTACCTCGTCTTACACTTTCAAAACAAATTTGAGAGCTTGTTTCTTTGTCAGAGGCATGGTCGTTTAATATCTCGCCACTTAAACCTGCATCAGAAGATGCAAAAATATTGGTTGCCACGATTCAAATAGGCAAGCGCCACCGCCTAAAGGGTGAAAAACACAATTAAGAGCAATAAACAATTGAATAAATGCCCCACTTTAATCGAAAAATGTGGTGTGAAAGGTAGTACGAAGCCACAGCGACAAGCATCGCACTCAAAACCCTAGCAGAGCAAAAAACCTCCATCTCACAACCTTCACTACTAGTTTTAGTCAAAAACACAAAGACAGTAAAATGAATAGTCACATATTGAAAATTCGAGAGTAATTTTAAGACCCACACGAAAGAGGATGATCTTCCTTACCTTGTATAGTGCACTCTAACATTAATGGAAAGACTCGTTCAATGTTTACTTTCTATTTTATGATTTAGTGAAGTCTATCTTAATATCTTTAGTAATTATGTTATGTAGTTCAATTTTGCAATAAATAGACGCATGTTTAATTCTTTTTCAATGAAGTGAATAAACTTAAGCAAAATCCGGCATGAGACCTTAATAGTCTTTAACCACATATATGGTGACATATGAGATCTTTTGGTAAATTCATGGAAAAATCAACACAGTGGTTGGTAGGATGTGAACACTATTGCTTGTGACCTTGTATAAGTGAGCACTTTAAATGGGATAAAAATTAAATAACAATGTAGACTACATTGTATACCGAGCAATTAACCACTCCGTAATTACTATCATTGATGGGTATGTCTCAAAGGTTGTTTGTGGGTACGCAATTTTTGATACTGTATATGATTTATTCATTAGAGGTATAAGAGTTAAATGTATACAAAAACACCTACTTGTGAAAATGATGGTTGTGGATAAGGCTATGGTGCTAATCATATTCAGGATGGAGTAGTTCACTTATGTGGGACGAGGATGTGAATTCACGGAAAGTGGATTAAGGTTAGTTGAAATATCATGACTCAATGTGAGAAGAACAAGGATACAAAACTTGATTATGAGAAAAGATTCAATGCGACGCAATGAGAATTAAGTGAATATAAATTATGGGACAAAGAAAGTGAATAATGCCTTACAAACTTTGGAAGCCTATGAAAATTGCTTGCAGAGGAAAGAACAAATGAGGGCACAACCATAAGGATTAGAACTACTGGTTGGGAATGTTGTGATTGTTGTTCATAAGGAAACACACCTACTAGTAGTACATAAAGAGTATAGACAATGGTAAGAGGTCGTTGTGTGATAGTGATCGAGTGGTTGAGGAAGACAAAGTGTATAGAAGCAATGAAAGTTTTAGGAGGCAACTAAATTTCAGGATATCCGGAATGAATTGAATGCAAAGAAGAATAAAATGAGAAGGAACTATGTGATAACCATTCCAACTACCTAAGAGAAAGACATACCCCGACATCCATATTTTGGAAGACACATCCAATAGAAGAAAAGAGTAAGCAAAGCAGAGACTATGTGATAGGTTACTAGATTTGATATTGAGAGTGCTTAAAGAGACGAAGTAATAGATAAAGGAAGATAACCAATAAGAAATGATTATAAAGACTTCAAAACAATCTTTAAAATGTTAGATATTATGGAGAGTGAAGGTAAAATGTGTGAGAGTAACCCAAGTAGTATTGAAATATCATGCCTGTAGTGCTCCTCCTATTATTGCAACGTCAATCTGTCTCTCAAACCTGCATCCCTGCAAGCCAGCCGCCCCTATCTGACAGCAAGTGAAAAAGTGGAAGCACACACTTGGTATGGTGAACTGTTCGACCAATATATTGAAGAATTGCGGCCTGCTGGGTTGTTGACCTGCATAGTCTGACAGAGGAAAATACTCTGGAAAACCCCAAGCAAATTAAATTGATATTATATGCAATAAGTGCAGCTGGGAGTTACTTGGTTTTAGTCGCGGTCCTGAAGCACCTCAACCCTAATAAAGCCCTCGTTGAAAAGGCCAAAGAGCGAAAGAAGAAGATTGCAAAGCGGATGGGAAGGCACCTTGTTAATACAAACGTTTATGAGGTGTTGTAGAGGAGATGTTATCAGCTCTGGGCCGTGGCAAGATGGGAGCTTTGGGAATAGGATGGGATGCTTCTTGGTTGCTTTTTGTTTTTTGGTCTTTTTGTTGGCAAAACGCAAATGATAGGGGCACAACTGAACCTTTCCATGCAAGCACTCCTCCACGCATCTGTTATAAAATGGGGAATGTTTAACAAGAAGTAAACACATCTGCTGCAACGTGGTGGAAAGGGATTTAATTCATTTGTAGTTGTGCTCTTACAAGTGGGTGTGAAGACGTGTAGCAGGTAGGGAGACCATTCACCCAAGCGCCACATGGAAGCATGGTCCCAAGAAAATTTTTCCCCTACTAAAACAGTAAAAACGAAGCTTACACGGTCAATAAAATTTTTCTTGGGACCATGCTTCCATGTGGCGCTTGGGTGAACGGTCTCCCTACCTGCTACACGTCTTCACACCCACTTGTAAGAGCACAACTACAAATGAATTAAATCCCTTTCCACCACGTTGCAGGGCTGAGCCTAACGATCACGCACGTTAGCACAGCCTGTACCAAAACTCGAACCCGTGACCTCTGATATGTCAGCGACCTCACCAACCACTGCGCCACACTGTTTTTTTGAGTATATTTGGGAAAAAAATAGATTTGACGTCAGCTGCTAACTTACGTGACAGTTAGGCTGATCGGGGAAACACTGTGCAGGGCTGTGAGCAGAGTGTGTGCACCCATCAAAACATGGAGGATTGAGGAATATTGTCTGACATTTTAGTTGTGGTTTACTGAAAAACTCGTTGGTAATGTGCCTGAAGGACATGTGGTCTCAGAGGAAATCCCCTGACACTGCATGATTCTTTTTTGTTTTATTGTAGTGGGTAAATATGTGCATGTATATGGAGGAAGCTCAAGACTATACCTGTGGTGGTTGCATGGATTTGTATGCCGAGGTTGACAGTTTGATAGTGCGGGCTATCTCGTGGAAACTCTAAACCTTTTTCATCGAGAAGGTAATTAAATCTGTGATGGTTGTGTGGATCTCTTTGTTGGTGCGTATAGAGGAGTTTTTTTGGTTATGTGGAGGCATGCTTAAAGCATGTGACTTGTTGGATAAAATGCCCCAAAGGAGTGCGATCACATAATAATAATAATAATGGTTTTTACAGTCCACGATGCCGGGCGGCTTATTTTTGGGTCTACAAGCGGCTTATAGCATATGGGACTACCTTGTACTCACATGGAATGTGATAGTTGCAAGTCACGCTCTAAATGGGGTCACGAATAATCCTTGGAAACCCACAAGTAAATGCAAGTGGCACGTGTAATATCCAAGCCCGCTTCGATTAATGCATGCATGATTTTCTCTCTAATCTGACATGTCTTCACATTTATAGTTTTCCTTTTTATGCAGTTAGAAAATTACAACAAAGAAAAAGTATATCTTTTTGTATATAGTTGGAAACATGTTCTAGTTTGAAAGTGTTGAATCTGCTTTGTTGTTTCACATTTAAAGGATTTATATTGAATTTTAATCTGGCTTGGTAAAACTTACTGTAATAATACAAGACTTAGACGATGGATTAGGATAATGACAACCTTCCAAATGACAAAAAATGATTTTGAGACTTTATGATAATTGTCGATTGTACTCTTACAGAATTTAATAAAACACGATTTTTCTTAGACACGCAAAATAACCCCCCTCTAAATCTCGTGGCCAGAAATGATGCCATGAATATGGTAACTGGTGATGTGGGATACTACATCAATCCCTAGAAGTATTGTAGATAGTCGTTTGACAATTTTTTGTCTCTTGTCTAGAAGTGCGTTGGTCCATTTGGTTTTGGCTCACGATTTTGGTACCGCATCGAGAGACGAAGTTCTGTCACCTTATGCTTCTAGTATTTTTGGAGGACAATCATAGTCAAACCTTAGTTTTGATAAAATTAACTTGGAAGCTTAGGTTATAAGGGGGTTTTGTAAGCCTTTGGTCGTTCAACGACAATCTAAACTGATGCAACCATGACACACAACTCCAAACAAGTGACCGTCATTTGAAGCCTAGTCGTCATATCATAGTTCGGTTAACTTCTTGGGCATCCCTGTAGATAGGAGAATAGAGGAAACTTTACTCTTAGTGAGTTTGAGTTCGGAAAAATGGTTTTTTGAACCCAATTTTTAGGCCATTTAGGTAAATTAGACGTTCCTCTAAAATTGTTGCAATATTAGAAAATTGTCACAGAACCTTCTCCTATCTAACTGACTACTGGAAAGTATATCACAACTATTACATGACCCTATAGAAATCCTTTATGTTTCTTGTTTGGTCATAATAGCTTGTGGGTAATATGGGATCTCTCTATCTCTCTCTCTCTCTCTTCCCCCTTTTCTCTCTCTAGTTTGATAATGAAAAGAAACTACTTATGTGATTGTTACTCTCTTCTGTTTCATACTAGTGTTTGAATTTATTTGTGAATGAAAAATCATACACATGTGAAAAAATTTAGTTGTAGGGGAAAGCCATGCCAGTGTTTTTTTGCTGACCATGTTTACACTAACTTGACATGTTGCAGGTAGCATAAGCAAGATTAAGATGGATGGTGGAACTCTAAGTTTAATGTTTGTTTCTGGAAATGAATAATCAAGATGGATTTAGAATAATCTTCTATTTTAGCAGTAGTACTCATTTTATTATTAAAGAAAGAAGAGCTCCTTTCATTGCGTATATGTGTTAAATAAAGTGATGATGAAATTTTACTTGTAACCTTACAATTCAACTGTATTGTAAAATAGCGTAATTAGTTAATTATGTTGGATCCTCATAATGTTGTAGATTGATATGGTAGTGAGATAAAAATTGAAAAGTATTTCTGTTGCAAGCATGTAAAGAAAAAGGTTAGTCATTGATAGTATGACTTTTGACGGTTCCTTGAAACCTTTTTACACCCTTTCCCATCTTGAATAAGCAATCATGTGTTTCCAAAATAACATAGTTAGTGCACTTATCATATTGCATAGCATTTTTAATAATATTGATTAATAGATAGGAAGGCTAATATTTTATTGATAGATGTTGCAAAGACATTTGATATATAGTTGTCATGGTTGTCTTATAATACACTCAAAACATGTTTCCTTGATAAAATAACTTTGGTCAACCCTTCCTCTTCCCTAGGTAAAATATGTTGCCTCTAGGTTATTTGGACATCTCGGTGGTACACGAGACGAATAATTTGCAATAGGAAAAGTGGTTATTCCATTGAAGAGTGCAATAACTCCATTTGAATTGTAAGTGTGCTTGGTTGTCTTAATTTCCACTAAAAAAACAACATTTCCTACACACAATGACCATGAACGAATCCCTACCTTCACGAAATAATTCCACTTTCAACTCTGAAGAAAGATAATGGCAGGTTATAGGTGTTGTGATAAAAAAGTGAATATCCATATAAATTTCACCACAAGAAACAATGGGTGAAGAGTTAATTCTAAGGGCCTTGTGTCTCTTCGAATAATTAATAAAGGACAACCATTAGGTGCGAAACTTCCATGAGGTTAGAATTCCATTTATGCCCTTATGCTTACCCATGGAGGGTCATGTTCCTTTTGAATCAAGATGAATTAGTCTCTAGACCTCTCAATAGGATTTCAGTGGATGAAAACCTCGATGTATATTTCCTACCGCTTGGAATGGTGCCCTAAGAAAATCTTACACCGCTATATGCAAATTTTCTTCTCTCTTATAATGTCTTCTAAAACTTGGGTGGTCAAATATTAATGAAACAAAATTCTTGTGTGGGACTATGCTCTTTAGATCTCCTAACACTCTAAGCGGGAAACTAGAGCTTCATCTCTTTGCATTTGTCTTTTAAACAATGTTAATGGGTGTCTTGAATACAAAATGTAAAGGTTGAAAGAGTGCAAGTTAAGAAGAAGAACCTGAAAAATGTATGGTGTCTTAGAACATAAACACCCCAAATATTATCTAGTGAATAAAATGCAAACATGATTGTAATACGAATAAAATGAAAGGAAGGTACTCTTGATGAGCTAACGCCAAGATGAGGAAACTCGTAAAATGTAAATGATAATGGATGGTTTGATGATTGTTACACGGGGGATAACACAGTGGGTTGATAAAAAGAAATAAAATCAAAAATCAAAATCTTGAGACCTATGTGAATGATCGATAAGAACTCAATATTTCCTTCTTGTAGTCCTTTTTACTTGTATTAGACTACGCTTGTATGAATAATTGTGGTTGACAAGGTCGCCTCATTCGTGGAATGAATGTGCTAATGAGGCCTGGTTATCATTAACCCCTGTCATTTACCAATCGATTAGAAGAATAAATGTTATTCGTGATATAGGTGCATAATCATGGTTGGAATAACTTTTCTCCTTTTTTTGTGGTTGTGCTTATTGCCTTCACTTTAGTTCAATGAATGTATGAAATGCATAGGTGCTAGTATAACTTGCTCGATTAAGGAATCTAAATAATGGGTCTAATTGTGACTGTAGAGGCAAATGTTTGTAGATACCCGATATATGTACCATCATATGGGAATTGTTGTGCCACACTTTGGGAGGGATCAAACAATGTAAAGTTTGTAAGGTTGCAAATATATTAGGTGACGATGAGACCTCAAAGATTAAGGGATAGCACTTTCATACTCCTAAGTATGGAGTTAAGCCTCCTTATCAATAACTTGTGGAATAACTATCCTTTAAAATTTGCATGAACTGTGTTGTCGCACACCTCAAATAATTGAGACACATGCATGTGTTATTACATGAGTTTTGTTTATTAACTGTGTTGTGGAATGGCTTATCATTTTATGTGAGACATGTAATGTAAACTAAGTTTGGTCTTACCACAAGAGGACTTCCTATATGAATCCTTGTGGTATATAATTGATCCTCTATTCAACCTTTGCACATGTGTTAGGATTTTGGGAAGGATATCTTATTGAGGATTTTTTTGGGTTTTTTCGTGGAATTGGTGGACTTTTCCCTACTTAGTGTAGGTATAGTGTGATTTTTGGGTCCCATCATATTGTCTTATAGACTTGGACTTGACCCTTGTGTTGTCAATGCAATTTGACTTTCTGATTTGAAAGGGGTAACATGAACAAATTTTGGAATGTAATACACGATCAAACCCTTGAGTAAAATGAACCTCATTTTTTACATGGTATTGAGAGCCATGATGGCTGTAAATGTGTTATGCAAGGATATTACCCTTGAACTAACAACATGTGATGCATACAAAGGTATGATGGTAACCCTTGGGTACATTGATTTATTGCAAAGAAAAGTGTTAGGGCTAGTGTCTTTAGTGTTGCATTTATTAACAACAAAAAAATTCTAGTTTTTTTCTTACATCTTATGTGGTAAAATAGTGGGCATTACAATTCCCAATAGGAGCATTTGTTAGACTCCATCCATATGATAGATCTATGGATCCAAAAATCTATTTGGTGACATGAAATGAAATGGGAGTTAAAAGAGGTAAACGAGAGTCACATCACATATAATTCTATCAACTAATAGGTGCCTTGAAACACATAACTTTGGAATTTATTTGTTGACCTTCAAGGATGAAAATTTAGCAATATTAGAAAAAATTTGTAGCAAGATTTCAAAATACATTTGTTTGATAGCCAAAGTATACAAGATCTTGAGGAGTTCACACACAAAACTTGGGAGGAGTCTTGGATTGCGATAAATGTTTATCTAATGTGATGAAGGGTTGCGGACAAGAATATGGGTTGACATTGCACAAACACAAGTTGCAAATAAGGCTAGAGTTGTTACAATGTGAGTAGAAAAATTGAAGACTGTACTGAGAATTTGGTAGTGAATGCAAAAAATGAAGGCTAAGTTGGATGTTTTTTTGCAAAGAATGGAAATGATACAAGAGAATAAGAAGAAAAAATTGGTTGTATGGCATCTGGAGTGCAGATAAAGAATGACACCATCAACATGGATGCCCAAACTTAGTTGGATACAGGTAAACAACATTGGGAGATGGTTAGAATAGATGGTGTGAGAGTTTTTGAACATCGGACATTCGACATTTGGATGCCACCCATTCCAATAGTATGTGTGACAACTTCAACGTGTTTGTCATAAATTTTGTCTATCAACAACTCATGATGGAAAGAAATTGTAGATTAGTTCAAGAACTTTAAGAAGATATCACTAGGAATGTCTTTGCAATACAACGACAACATCAATACTTGTAACAAAACATCTAAAAATAAGATATAATGATGGAACAATAATAGGGATGGGATCTATCATTTCCTCATTACCAACAAGGATGGAACGATAATAGGGATGTGATCTATCATCTCCTCAACACCAACAAGGATGGATTCATCTATTAATGCATGTGTTAAATTTGACGGCCGTTTAGACGATTTTTTTGTGATTTTAGACGTAAAATACTTGTAAATATCTAACATAACTGTCACACATGACTTACATATTTAAAACATAATCGTTATTTTTTATATAGATTTGTATATATATATATATATATATATATATATATATATATATATATATATATTTATATATATATATTTAAAAGATGTAATAAATATAGAATAATTAATTAAAATTACATTTTTTTTGTTTTTGAAGGGTAGTATTGAAACATTACCGTCACCCAAAAATTGTTTGACAGGCATAGGTGGCCATCAAATGTAACCCCTAATCACCATAGCAATAACAAGGTTAAGGATCTTTGTAGAGATAAGAAGGCTTTCAAAATTGAGGGGGAAATCAATCTCACAGATAGGTCCTAAGATAACTATGTTATCCTATTATGTGTTATATGTACAATAACATAAATCACATTTCAAGAAACCCTAAAAAAGAGACATTGTGCTTTCTATCAAATATATGGGAAACATAATACAAATGATTTTCCAACCTTGGAAAAACAAAGGAAAAATAAAATTGTTCACAACATCAATGTTGACATAAATTGTATGATAATTTACTAGGTTTATACAACTCATAGGGTCCAAACTAGAACTTATATTATGTAAAGGAAGATATATTAACCTAAATGTGTTAATAAAACAAAATTTGAAGTGGTTCTTATATTCCACCATACACAGCACATGACACATATGTTCCTTAAACTATCTTCTCTTTATTAAGATAAACTTAAACAAATACATCATAGTTCTCGGGTGAATACTATCTTATATTGTTCTTACATATAGCTACAATACCACATACAATATCCATCTCATTACAATCTCTATATGCCCCATAAAGTCATCTCTCTCTTATATGCTCTTCCTTCCACGCTACACCTACAACACATCCTAGTTTGTGGTATAAATACCAATTACAAATGTTACAATAATGAAGAGACTTGTTTATTGATCAATCTATTATACATCTAGATTATTTATTGTTGTTATGAAGAGCCATTCAAAGATGCATAGGGCCAAGAAGGAAATACTCTAACTATGTCATTGATGCTATGGTATGATTTGGGTCTTTCGCAGTATCTTATATATTCATATCCAAAATAATGAAAATCCTTGCTAGTTCATTATCCTCAGACTTAGCTCTTTGTCTTGTCCTTGAGACTAAGTCTTGATGAAGAACCCTTCCATGTGCTCAAGAAGACAAAAATGTCCTTTATCTTTATACTTTGTTTATATGTTCCATGGAAATGAGAAAACCATCAACCCAAGGAAACTAAGACATTTGGCATGGAGTATATAGTGAACCCGTGCCTTATTTTCCCTAAAAGTATTACATGAGGACAACTTCACTCCTTCAAAATTTTGTGCCCAAAAGATTTGACTGCATATGGAACAATCTTGTTATTGTTAATCGGTCAACATCCTTTCAAAAATCTCCGATGTAGTGAGTTGTTGTGTCACATTCTCTTCTTTTTTAATAACCTTGTGCTCTTAGTGGCTAACATGACAATAACAAAACGATGCAACTTGCCCATCAATCCCTTTGTAGTAGCTCTCTTGTTCCAAAATCACTATCTCGATCATTTCTAATTGTTCACTCATCGGAGTGTTGTAATCATTCATTTAATTTATGGTTAGGGCTCTTTCTACATATTATTTTAGAATTTATCACCTTGATCATGTAATATTTTCTACTTCACCCCACTAGAATCTTTTGGAGAATTTTGTGAAACTTCATACAACAATAACACATTATTCACTTCTTCCATGGCATCAAGTGCCTCCTTACCTTTGTGTCTAGCCATTAATCATTCGATTAAATAAGAAAACTATGTCACGACATCCCTTATGGCCTACATAAGTCTTTTTTGACATATGTCTAGCTTCTCCCTTCTCTCCTTATTCTTCTTTCCTAACGATGCCATCTTTGTGGTTTTGAAATTTTCTATCGCTTGATCTCTCATATGTTTTTGTTATATGGTCCAAAAAGTTAATGAATCGTCTCCTCTAGTTGTTTTTCTATCGGCCAAGTATCATCCCGACCATATTGTGTCTGTGCTTCAATGAGCAAATTGATCATTCTCCCCTTTGCTTTCTCAAGTTGGACCTTGTGCTTGCAGCTTTCATGCAACACATCCCCTAACTATTCCTTTTGTATGGGCGTTAGCTACGCCAATTATACGGTCTATCCCTTTGTCAGTTGTTGCACTATCTTGGGTTCAATCTTTCACGTTTTGCCACAGTTTTCCGTTACACAAGGAGTGCCTTAATTTTGGTTAAGAGGGTCCTACAGTGTGTCATATTTGGGGCTGCTAATGGGTCATAAATACATAGATTTTTACTGCAAACTTGATCCCCCTCCAGCTATCAACTTTTTATTTCCACTGTTCATACGTGACCACTTTCTTATCTTGTTCTTATTTTTTCCTTCATTCCAGCTCATGCCAACTTCCTTCTTCTTTCGTGCCAATTCTCTGCGGTTGTAGTATCTTATTCTTTTGTTTCTTCTAATAGTTTCTTCAATTTTTCCCTCTACTTTTTAGCTCCCAGCTTCCTATTTGATTGCTTCAAATGCATTTTCTTGGATAAATGAGTCCACTCTCTATTTGGTTTGCAATTCTTGTTCTTATAACTTTTTGAATTATATCACCTCATCGGGCAATACTTTTGTTTTCGCCACTAATTATTCAATTATTCATCCTACAAATTGTGTGCAGCATCCTTCGCTTGGTGATGCAGGAATAGAAACTCATCGCGAATCTGGCCCAACTATATTCTAATTATCTCGTCTGTGAGCCGGGAAAAAGGAAATCTATTCCATCTGTGGTACACCATACGTGTTATCTTTCTAGTCTATCTATTGTGTATGGGCCTCTTAGTATGATTTTTTTCCACTAATTTTGAATTATATACTTCTGGGTGTCTTTGTAGTGTGTTACCCTACAGAGTTCGGATTTTATTTATAACGATAGTTTCTAAAAAATAGATACAAGTCGTGGTGCCTTCCTTTTTATTTCCTTGGAATTCTCACTGCCTAGATCCTCAGCTTTCATTGCTTCTTACTCTACACAATTCTCTTCTTCACTCTTATTTTTTGCTTGAATCTCCCTTTCTTTTGTTCCAAACAATCATATAATGCGTCTTTCAGTTCTTTACTGTTTTTGCTCTTTTTATTTCTACCTTGGTCTACTCATGTGTTGTTTTTCCCTTCCCTTGAGCTTTTCACTCCTTTTCTCGTTTTTTCTATATCCTCTCAACATTAAAGTTTGATTGAGTTTCTTTTCATTTTTGTTTCAACTTGTTAGGGGAGAGACACCAATTGCGGTGCGGGGCCCAATATTTGAGATAGTGTTGGACTAAATAAATACTTTTAAAAAAAACTATTGAGCACTAAAAATAAAGTTTTAAAAATTCAGTTGTAAGATATGATATCACTATTATTTAAACATGTGTCCTTTTAAAGTAGTAAACATCATTCCATTCATTGATATACACATTTAAATTTACAATACACGCACACGCACGCGTGCACGCACACGTATACGCGCGCATGCATGCATGCGCACGCACGCACACACGCACTGTGCGTGCGCACGCACGCACACAGGCACACGCGCGCGCGCGCACACACGCACGCATGTGCGCACACGCGCACGCGCACCCACGCCCACGCCCACGCGCATGTACATGTATCAACTACCTTTTGTACAACAAATAAAGTCAATATGATTTATATAGAAATTCAAAGATTCAACTACTAAACTTTAAGAGACTCATAAAAAGTCAGGAGAGTCTTATAACTCATTTAAAAGTATTTAGCTTATATGTACAACCTATCTAAAACCACCACTTCATCAAGTCACTTCATAGGAATTTGTGCACTAAATAACAATAACAATATGCTCCTCCATTAATATAAGTGTGTTCAATCACCGGTAACCACTTGCATGACAATCAATTACAGTATGGTCAAACTCACCTTACATGGCATTTAAAAACTCAATATTATATGAGAAATAAGTTGTGCAATCAATTCAGATAAAGTACTAATTTGTTCAAAAACATTATTGAAATGAACAAAATTAATCTATCCATTGGATTAAATTTCAAATAATTCTAAGCCGCGGGATTGAAATTCATGTTTCAATCCATGTCAATGAAAAATTAACCAATCAAAATTCAAGATCATATTATAAAAGGTTAGTGACCTACTACAACTCTGGTTGTTCCCTTTGTTTACCTTTCATCTCCAAGGTAGAAGCAACGTGCAACTCAAGTAGGGAGATAATGTTGAACTCGCATAAACTTTTTGGTTTTATGCTGATAGTGAAAATATTTGTTCTTACATTTTGTAGATGTATGCATTTTAGTTGATTTGAATTTCTTCAAATAACAGGTGATGCATATTGTGTTTCAGAATTTAGTTGAACCCAAACTTTGGTGATTGGAGCTATAAGAGTTGAAGGTTTTGTATAAATAAAACTAGTGATATAAACTAGCCAATTCTATCCAACCAGTTAACAATATGCTCAATCATTGTTAGTTTATGTCCCTTCAACAATGGCATTTAGTAAGTTGTTACTCAAGTATTCAATTTAATACTTGAGTAGAATGCAAACCTATTTATTTGTTTGTTTCTACTCAAACCTGTTTGTATTCTACTTAAGTATTATTTCAAATTATGATAGCAGAAAGAAGAAAGATGAGTGTAATTTTCAAATTATTTCCAAGTGGAATCTCACAAGTGTAATTATATCTATTTTTCAAAATTATTCTTCATTGTTGTAAAAATATTTGTAACAC
Source organism: Taxus chinensis (assembly GCA_019776745.2). NCBI lineage: Eukaryota > Viridiplantae > Streptophyta > Pinopsida > Cupressales > Taxaceae > Taxus > Taxus chinensis. The sequence goes on from CM034156.1 coordinate 649,587,101, forward strand.
CCCTACTCACAGGATACCATTGTTACATTCTTCTTTGGTGGCCTCAAAGTCCACTTAAGTTTTCCCTCCTGATAATCTTAAGTGTCATGTATCTGTATCTCAAAGTATTTCTACTCAAACCCCATTACATTCTACTCAAACTTATTACAGTTCTACTGTATTAGTTGATTTACATGTTGAATGATTTGTTACCATTCCTAAATATCATAATTTAGAAAATTCTCTAAAATTAGAATTCGCCTCATTTGATAGAATTGGAACTTGTGCCAAAGGTGCAAAATCATGTATTCAAGCCTTAAAAATTGATACAAATTTACATAATTTGATCATATCACTCTATATTCAAAATATTGACATATTGTATTACTTCAAATGTTCAATGATGTTATAACCATTTAAAAATGCTTGATTTGAATCTTCCACATTCTGTAATAAATTAAAGAATATTTATTGGAAAGAAACTTGCAGAAAATTTAAAAAGCCAATGTTGTTTTCTATTTCCTTTGATACACATGATCATGAAACCATTCTCATTTTAATAATGAGCCTCAAATGAAACGTAAAACATCAACAACATTTTTCTATTTTTTACGGTTTCTTCCAAACAAATATCTTTCTTGGTATATTGTGTATCTTAAAAATTCATAATTGAGTTGTTAACCATACTAATTTCATTTTTTTCATATCTTGTTGTGAAACAGGTCTTTCATTTAGTCATGACAAGGGGTGGTGTTGGTAGAAGGTCAAGGAGGCCTAGAGTGAGAGGTGTACAATTATCACATAATGCAATTGATGAAGAGGATATTCTTGCACCAATTGATAATGAACTAGAATGTAGAAATCCACCAACTGTCTCAGTTCAAAGAACATCTGCAACTAAGAAGCTCAATATTATCAGAGGTTGGACAAAAGAAGATATGGAAAAACAATAGATGATGTTGAATTTAATGGGTTCTCAGTTAGAGCATCAACAAAGAAGTATTCCATTCCACCCACATCATTACATTATTGGTTAAATGGTCTTACCCACACAAAGAGGAGGGGTCCTCTAAGAGTTCTAACTGAAGAAGAAGAAGAGGAAATTGTTGAATGGTGCAAAGAAATGGCTGAGATGGGTCATGGTTTGGAATTAATTCAACTAAAAGTGAATGTCACTCATATTTGTGAAACAAGACAAAACCCCTTCAAAGATGGGTTTCCTAGTAAGTCATGGTGGGTTGGATTCAAAAAATGACATTCTGACCTTGCAATTCAAACAGTTGAGGGACTTAATAGGGATAGAGCTTTAAATTTGCGTCCTGCAGTAGTAACCATATTTTATGACAATTTGTCCAAATGTTATGAAACTTATGCATATGGTGCTCATAAAATTTGGAATTGTGATGAGACCGGTTTGCAGGCTGGGAGAAATTGTGGAATGCACGTTATTGCTAAGAGGGGAAGTAGAAATGTCCCAAAGGTAATACCTAAGAGTAGGGAGTGGATCACTATACTGTGTTGTGTCTAATGCAACAGGTTTGTCAATACCAAGGTTTTATTTGTTCAAGGGAAAGAGAATGCTTAAGAATTATATTAAAAATTGTGAACCAGGGGCATGCATGACTGCACATCCAAATGCATGGATGACAAAGGAGTTGTTTTTTAATAGGATTTTTCATTTTGCACGATTTGTACCAGGAGGTGTTTCTCCAAATAACAAACATCTATTAATATTTGATGGCCATGAAAGCCATGTGGCATTGCAAACTATGGAGGAGGCCAATAAATTGGGCATTGACATGATAACCCTACCAAAACATACCAGTAATAAGTTGTAGCCTCTTGATGTGAGTGTGTTCAGCCCTTTCAAGACATATTTTAGAGCTGAGAGAAGAAAATGGATGATATAGAATAGAAATGAAGATGTCAAAAAGTTTGAGATGGCTAAGTTTGCAAGTAGAGCCAGGTTGTAAAGGGCTCTAGCACCATATAACATAATTGTAGGCTTTAAAAGGGCTGGTATTTGGTCATTGAATTATGATGCTCTTATA